>VZTD01004412.1:101555-191535 GCA_013397725.1 Rhagologus leucostigma | reverse complement strand
ATATAAATATATATATGATTATATAACCTTATAATGGAAAAGGAACAGGTATGCTGGCTTTTTCTCCTTGCAATCATTTCCAAAGAAGCAATCATAACTGAAGAGGAGTGACTGCATCAACCAATAATTTTCTGATTCTGGAGCTGCAAATGATCAACTATTATAACTCAATGTAGCTTAAATTAATTGAGATTGAAATAAATGCAGCTTCAAGACAACCACCATTCATAATGCTGTCCTTAACAGAGGTCTTTGAGAGAGATAACAGTTCTGCACATTTATAAATTAATTACATCACAGACCCCTTTTTTTACTTTGTTGTTCAAAGGAACTCTGAATTTAGAAATAAGCCTCAAACATTGCATACACAATATGATCCAATATGATCCAAGCATTGTGAAATGCAGCCCAAATTCATAATTATGGGCATCCTGGTTGAGACCCCAAATCCATCTATGTCAGAATACAGCTTCAAGAGTCACCAGGAGCCGATGCATAGAGAAGGATCAAAGAGCAGAAATGCAATACTCCCTTTGGTGCATAGTTCTGTGCTGCTGTAGGAGATTTTGAACAAAAGTGACTTTCTTGTGTTTCCTAGTATAATGGTATAATAGCCTTTGATAGTTTCTTCTTCCATGAATTTGTCCAGCTGGTTTCTGGGCTCAAGTAAATTCCTGGTACCCACACCATACTGTAGCAAGGAGTTCCACAGCTAAATACACTTGAAGAAGTTTCCTTTGAAGATATTTTCCTGTGGCAAGTATTAAGAGATAATATTTGTCTGTTATTTATTCCAATCCATCTCTCCTTACACTGGAAAAAAATGCTTAGAGCTTTTATCTTAAGGATGGTCTTCACTATGGCTGTGATTCAACCCCATTGTTTTATTGTCTATTGTCAAAGACTCTGTCTGCAGTTAATATTAATACGTTAAACTCAGGATTTGTAGCCCTAGTTCTTACAATCTCATGACTCTTGCTGTGACTAAAAGATGCAATGCTATTGCCTACACACAAGCATCTAATCCATTTAAGAGGCTTTAGGGATCCTGTCTGGTTGCAAACTGCTCCTCCAGAAGGTCCACTGTCTCCTTTAGGCCTATGTCAATCTGCCACCCCCTTGTCAATCTACTGAAGCGCACCTTTAGGGCAGCACCTCTCTGATGATATTTTCAAGAGATTACCAAGACATAATATTTCCCAGAGGGATCTGAAAAGCATTAGCTTCTTGAAGTCTAGGATTCTGTTCCCTCTTCTACTTCTTAGTACTGAAGGAAAAAATCACACAGACAATACTAAGAAATGTTGAAGAAGGAAAAGAAATCTTCCAGCTTCCTCCTAATAACTGTCTTCTCGGAGTCAGTTTGTAACAAAAGCAAACAAATTAGGTTGTAGAGAGTTTTTCAAGGTTCCTGTGCCTCATCTTGTCATGCTAGCAAGCCATGTCTGAAGAGATGTCCTGAAAATGTCTTTTATTATGATTTAGATGCTAATCAGGTAAAAACTCAACTCTATACCCAGGCAGGCAGTTCACTAGGTTAAATAAGAGCTCTAAGAAACAGAGAAGCTTTTAAAAATTTTTTGACATTTTAAAATATCTGTGAGAAAATAGTCTTATTTTGAATAACCAGCTGCTTTCCTAGTCAAAAACACAGAGGCAGGTTTAATAAGAATGACTAAGTTCACGCTAAGAACTCCTGTCACTTAAAATGTAATTGTGTGAATAGCCAGAACACATTGGTGCATTCTAGATTTGATGCCAAAAAAAATCTGACTTAATACTTTAAAATAGGGAAAGAACAGTTTTAGAGAAGCAGACAGCAATATTCATATACAAACCCACCTACATCCACAAACCTCCTTTTGACTCGGCTTGATAATTATTCAATAAATGTCTCTGACTTTTTCAAAGTCAAACAAAAGGGCACCTTTAGGATGAAGCAAAGCAACTAAAAAGCTGTTTAGGAAAATTTATGATTCCATTTGAACAAATACGGGAACAATTATTTTTGAGTGGATGCTGAACATCCTAGTCACTCCTCCTCTTTGCTTTTCTAAGAACATTTACTGAAATGCATGTTTCCACATGTGCATA
Source organism: Rhagologus leucostigma (assembly GCA_013397725.1). Taxonomy (NCBI): domain Eukaryota; kingdom Metazoa; phylum Chordata; class Aves; order Passeriformes; genus Rhagologus; species Rhagologus leucostigma. The sequence goes on along the minus strand of VZTD01004412.1, from coordinate 189,441 downwards.
TGAACAAGTGGCTATTTACTTGCATTGCCAAATGGATTAACACCAGAAAAAAAAGTCCCTTTCTTTGTTTTGTCATACTTTCTAAAAATCCTCCTTTCTTTCTAAAAATCTTGCTCGTAGTCTCAAATAAATCATGCACAAATAAATCATAGCTATAAAACTGGCAAAACCCAGGAGATGAAACTATGCTCCATGAACCTTTCAGACAATGTTCACCAAGGGAGAACCAGGAAATTTCAGTTGTGTTATTATCCGTAACTCGGTCACTCCATCCAAATCCCAGTCAAAGTGGAAGAAGCCCCCTGACCTGAGTCAAGAGGCTGGCTATCTGTCAATCACCTTAGCTGCATTCCTTAGTCACAGAGAGGCAGTGAAATGGGAATTTCCCATTTAGAACAACCCACCTTCACACCATTCCACATCCCCCTTCCTGGAGACAACTTCATTCATGCCACCTCATTATCACCTACATGTTAAGATCCATTAGGTGGTCAGGTAGATGAGTGGGATGGGAAAGTCCACACAGCTTTATGTGGATTATGGAGCAAGGTCCTTAGAAACTTGACAGTGCAGACACCTGCACACCAGAGCTGGAAACCGGCTTTATAGTGAAGGAATAAGAAAATGCATAACCTAGGACATCTAATTAGATTAGCAGGGGTTTTGTGCTTTGGATGTCCCATAATTCAATCAATTAAAGGATGCTTTAATAGCAGGGTCTTTCATGACATGTATCCCAAGGCGCCACACAAAATAATAAAATTAATAGCTCATGTAATTATTATGGAGAGAGAGCTACTACTTTCTAGGTAAGATTTCTTGCTTTCCACCATGGCCAACCTGGTGCTGGCCTTGCTGCCACTAGATCTATAACAAGAAATTCTCCTGTTGCAGGGTAAGGTTGGAAGAGAGTACAGTGGATCATCTAGTCCAACCTCCCTGCTCAGGCAGGATCAGAACTGTGTCCAGACAGCTCTTGAATACCTCCAGTGAAGAAGACTCAACAATCTCTCTGGACAATCTGTGCACAGTTACCCACACAGTAAAGAAGCTCTTGCTCATGTTCAGGTGGAACTTTCTGTGCATCGGTTTCTGCCCATTGCCTCTCGTTCTATTGCTCAGCACCACTGAGAAAAGCCTGGCTCCAAATCTGCAGCTGTAAAACGTAGTCAGAATTCTCTGTGCACTTGAAAATAGTGCAAGGCAGACGGATGGCCAGAAAGCAGTTCATCACCGCGGAAGTTGACCAGCTTGACGCGTCTCATCTTGGCACTTGCAGACAGTCCAGCATGGATCTCCACAGTCAGGACAGCAGTTCCTTGTCTGTGATGCGGTGCTGACTCCCACCCATCACTTCGTAGGCCAGTGAAAGATGGTCAGCGGGTTTTAATCAGGGCAGTACTGGACTGGTTTACAGACTGAGTGCTTTATCTCCTCAAACATCCTCCTAATTGAAGGCCATTCATATGCCATGGATTAGTATGCTGCCAGGGCAACCTGACAGCTGATGCTGTGTTCCAGGCCATTTTCATACTGGGATAATACAGGATGAGATCTTTAGTGACTTTAACCTGGGAAAACTCTGGTATAGACCAGTGGAGCCAAAGGCCAATGAGAATTTGGATGTGCCAAGGATACTACTCAGTGCATCTCTAAATATTTCACGAGGTACCAGCTGACATAAGCAGGCCGTTATGCAAATTTTTTTTATTACATTACAGTTCCACATTTCAGACACTTCAAGTTGTTGCTCTTATTTAAATCCCCAGTATGGTTCGTACACCTTGTTAGGAGGAGATGCTTGACTGAAAAAAAAAAAAAAACAAACCAGGAAATTTAAAACCAAAACCAACTATCCCCTCTTTTTATTTACTTCTTATGAACAACCAGTATTTAAGCTGATTTTCTTTGAAGCCAACAAGACATGCTCCTCTGCTGCAATCTAACATGCCAAGCGTTCCTTCCCAACCCCATGTTTTCAGCTGAGCCACGAGCCCTTTAACTCATGTTAGGGATATGACCAGCTGCTCCACCTTAACTGTCCTTACCAGTGTTGTCAGAGGCAACCAAAATGTGCTGTACTGGAGGGCTGGGAAGTAATTCTCTATAGTTCAGAACCTGGTCAGATGACTTCTGCAGCTTGGAATTATCTCCTGTCAAAGGATCTGTGTTCTTCCTACACCACAGCTGTGACAAACCTTCCTGAGACTGCTGTGCATCACTGAGAGATCTCTGAAGTTCACAGCAATGCCTCTGTAAAGTTCAAGATTAAAATGATAATTTTAAGAAAGCAAACAAACATCATAATCAGGGGAGAAAAAAACACAGCCACTTCCTACTCACCACTGAATCCCTAAGAAATTATGCCGTTTCTCCTTATAAATAATAGGGGTGTGCAACGTGTCATTCCTATTCAGTGTTTGTGGGTTTTTTGGTGCTTATTGATGCTGCATCTGTTTTGTCAGTGCGTCAGCTAATGGAGAAAGTTAATTGTGTTGGTTGTAAGGCCACCTGTCACACACATGCCTCATTTCCATACTAATAGCCCAACAGTGGCAGGCAGTGTACTCCTCTGCAGTAACACACACAGCCTCTTTGGCAACCTGGGCCAAATGTGCCTATGCAGCAACCGCAGCCCTCTTCTCTGAATGCCTCCAGTGTTGTGGCAACCCAGCTCTGCATTAACCCCCCGCGGCCCTCATCAGCCCGGAGGGGTTTTTTAAACCCTTGCAGACACGCTGGGTGTCACGTTTTAGTGTGGGAGGGTGGCGGGCACAACTCTGCTTCCCTGGCGGGTTGGGTGCCTCGTGCTCTCCCCACCAGGCGGAATATTTTGCTCCCTTTGCACAGTTGGATCAGGCACCTATCGCCAGCAAAACCTGGCGAGCACTGTCGGTAGCGCTGTTCACATCGGTGGTGAGGACGAGTTGAAAGTCCATCTCTTTTGTCCCTTCTGTTAACATTTCGAATGAGGGAAGCGATGCGGATTGGAGCCAGGGAGAGGAAACGTGCCTGCAGCTGAGGCAGACACAACCGTGCTGGGCTGCAGTGGGACTCAGAGAGATGTAAATAAAATTCACTTTGGTGATAGAGCCAATGCCAGAAAAGCTATATTTGATGAATAATTTATTTTAACATATGGAAAACTATTCCAATTGGCCAAAATGGACAAGGTTTTCCTTCCTTCCTTCTTGCATTCCCCTGCCTTTTTTCATATAGAATATTATGTGAGTAAAGAGATTTATTTTGAACTACGAGGCTTGCTCTTGATCACAGTCCATGACTCTTGTTCATGTTTTCTTACAGCCTTGCAAAAATCCCCCATAAAACTCTGACGGAGTTTACACTAAAGGCACGCCTCATGAAGTAATACCTGGAATCTTGATGGCTTCCAGGGAAACTGGCCTTTGTGCTTTTTATATCACTGTAGCTGAAATTAGAAATGCCACATGCGACTATTGGGCTTGCAAAGGAATGTCCCACAGGCTAAAAGGCAAGCAGTGAATGAGCTGCTACTTCTTTACACCCTCTATCTGCAAGTATTTTAAAGAAAATACTCCACACAAAAGGTACTGTCTAACGGTGTAAACCAGTGACACAGGGATTACTGTGCATGCATCATGGTCAGGAAAGGAAATGTCTGTATCTATCATTCACGAAGGAACAAGCCAGACTATCCATTGCTTAGTCCATCTTAGATGCAAAGATGATTAAGGGCCCAGGGAAGGTGCAGAGGTACAGCAGTACCAGCCATCAGGCTCCCACCAGGCTAAAAGCAAATTGGTTTCATCTGCAAAACTACACAGTTGTAGGAATTTCCCGTTTCTGTATTGAGTTTCTTCAGCAGTGCCTGCAAGCATCTGTTACTGCAGAGGCTGTGGCTCCAGCTCGCCCTTGGGACTGAGCTGGGGTGGGCATCTCTAGCCAGCCTCTGCGTGGAGGGTTCTGCAGGAAGATTTGGGCGAGCACTCAGTAAAAGTGAAAGGACTCTTGGCACTGGGACTGAAGGGCTACCAAGGAGCTCATCCCAGGTGTCAGGCAAGACTGACCCAGTATCATCAGTGCTGTCTAAATAACAGGGGGGTAAAAGATGGTCCATTGCACATCACACACATTGTGAGCTAAGCCCACACAAACACAGAGTTTGTTAAAATCTTGAGTCATTCTTTTCACTTTCTGTTGGCGTTTGAGCCCAATTGCTCATTTCCTGATTTCCCACAGTGATCAAGAGGGCCAGAAGCCTTCTCTTACTGAAACAGGGAGTTTCACGGGCACAGTATTTTTCAGATAAAGTGGAAACAAAACAGCAGGTAGGAGAGTTGACTGCACTTATTCACACAGAAAAAAGAACCTATTCTAGAAATAATAAAAAAAATTAGACTACTTTTAGAAATTCTGTAGAAGAAACTTGTTCTAAAAAAAACCTCACCATATAAAACACATGAATATATGTCTGCATTTTCTTTCTGCCTTCTCTTACATACTTTGTAGGCAGGTCACCCTGCTTGTTAAGCAGTCCTGTATCCTGTGAGAGAAGATGTGCTAGAGTAGTTTGAGAGAGGATGCACTGTGCCATAAAATGGGCAGTCTTTCAGGCTGCTATATCCCATTATCACTATGGCTGGTTTTGTGGAGAACAGTACTTCAAAATATTTTGGTGTTGAGGTTTGATTATTTGCTTTATGCAGATTGGCTGAGTTAAAACATCAGCCAAACATTTACAGTTGCTAAAACTTTATGACCTGCTCATCTGGGGGACAAAGACTGCCTCTTCAGACTGTGTACAGACTGCTAGTTTGCATTTGGCTGAAGCGGGATGTTTATTTTATAAAAAAGATATTGCCAGTGCCACACAGACTTTGCTTGTGAAACATTTATGTCCAGCTTGCTTTGGTGTGTACGTGGACACTTGGAGCCATGCTGCTGAGGAGGTGAGCTTACTTTTCCCCCTGCTCCAGCAGAGCAGACACACTCTATCTCCTGAGTAGGTCTGAGGAATTTATCTTCTAAGTCTCCTAACTTCTCCCTGTGTCATTGTTATTCTCTTCCCCATGGAAAGGGCATAAAATTACCTGCAAAAGGCAGTACAGACTACTTGGGGCAAAAGAGTGTTTCTCAACTCCTGTATCCAGGCACATGCATCTACCACCTTCTAGATACACAAGAAGATGGAGAATGGATGCACACTATGATGGCACCTCCTGTGTTCCAGTTTCCAAGGGATGACAGCTGGATAGCTCAAGGCAAGAGGCACACAGTTATTTCCAACAAGTCTCCAACCTCGGACCCTTTTTGCTCTACAGTCTGGACATAGCCATGAAGGTTATCACAACTTTAAAGCCAGAAGCACAAGGATCCTTTAACATGGATACAACTTCAGTTTTCTACTATCACTAGCAGACTGAAATTTTCTGAGAAATTTTTTCCAGCATAGCACAATGTTAGACTTCGATGTCTTCAGCTCGTGACATGAAGTTACAGATTAACTACAGATTAACTAGGCTGACAGCACTGCCAGATTTTCTGTGATACTGGGACTTTGATTTGTCACCTAAACTTTATGGCTGTTGATACCATGGTGATAGCACTTTGACAAAACAAGGGGATAGAGCTTCCCACTGGAGTTCTTCTGCCTTTTTCATCAAAAGCTTTCCAGGGTGAAGTCTGGCTCTTTCAAGCTGTATGCATAAACCTGAGAAATAGTCTTATTTTACACGTGTGCATACGTATCTGCATATATATATATAAGTAATTTTTACATGCCTTTATAAACAGTTAATAAATATGCAGTATATTTAGAAACACTGAAAAGAGATACGATTTCTAGAAATGGCAAAATAGTTATTTTTACAAAAAGTAGTGGTCTAAACAAAACCATCACACAGTTTTCTTTTCCTTTCAATTCTTCTCTCTTCACGGTCTTCTGTTTTCTTGAGTGTAAAGCCAAATTTGAAAATCTGAGTTTGGGCTTAGTACCAGTAGTCCCTAAATTCTCTTTCCTCCCACCAAACAATAGCATTTTACTTCTGGTGTTTGTTTTTTTTCCCAAAATACTTACATGGTTCTGAGACAACACAATAGGTGATCCTGTGCTTACACACCCATCCACCATACTGCATGCTGTGTTTTCTTCACGGACCTCCTGAGATTGTGTGATTGCATATAGAACCTGGCTCCACACAGTGTCACTATTGTTCTGGCCCTTTTTTTTTCCCCGCATGAGTTTTTATGCTCAGCATATCTTGGCATTGTGAACTCAAGGCTTGCTAAAGAAGGGCTCAATTTACCCCTGATTTACCCCTATAAATCAACTAATAAACCATTGTAAGCACCAGTGTTGTTACACTTCGTAGTGACAATGGGGACAGAATATGCTGGTACAGACAGAGGCACTCCAGCACTGAGGGCTAAAATGAGCAGGATCCTCCATATTTTGAGGATACATGAGGGTAACCTAAAGAAGAAAAAACCTCTACACGATGACTTCTACAGGCATGATTTGCAATGGTGCTTCACTTTAATGCTACTGGTGACCAGCCAGGCAAGCTAAAGGGAATAACTTACTCGTAACACAGGTACTCTACCTCCACTTGCGACCTATCTTGAAACTGCCTTCCTTTCTCTGGGTGTTCACTCCTTTACATCGCTATTTTCACAAGTCAGTGTAGCCAGCCAAAAGTTACTTGAAGCCACCATCCTGGCATAGGTAAATTAAAAATCTATGTTTTCTGGCATGAAATGCCTGCAACAGAGATTAGATTGAAGGCGGTCTAAAGATGTGGTTTTTCCTCTGTACCACGGCAGCAAGTGAGTGGAGCCTCAAACCTGCCCCCTGCCACCAAACCATCTCTCTCCCATCCACCCTCCTCTGAAACATACTTGCACAGAAGAAGAAGCCATCTCTGCCAGGAAAGAGCAAGGAGGAGCCCGGGCCTTCAGGAAGATCAGGGATGAAATCAGGGTTTACACCTTATTCTGATACTGTTGTGCTTGTCCCAGTCAGACACAATCCCTCAAGCAGAGCTCATAGTCATGATACCATGGGACCCTTAATGATGATGAAGAGCTCCTTTCTGCTGCTTTTAATGACAAAATAAAGTCAAAACTATTCAGCCAATATCCAAGACCTTAGTTATGTCTTTTGTGTCATCACCTTTTCCCAAAGAAAAATTTCCTAGTGGCACAGAAGTCAAACAAAACCAAATTGCTGATTAACATTTGAGATACTCGTTTTTCTCCTGGGGAATCCTTATCTAGAAATTTTATAGTTGTTTTAGATAAACTTAGCAATAAAGCAATCCCCTAATTCCTCAGCCAGCCATACCAGGAAGGACCTGCTAGGTGGTCCGTGGAGCTGGGTCATTAGCAGTCAAACAAGAGGAACCAGCCTGGTACTTCCTCTTCTTTAAGCTGAGTGGGGAAGGCTCAGTCGGGAAAGATGTCTCAGCCAAAGGAAGTGTCAGTCTCTTTTAACACTACATAATGCAGCTCGGGCGCCTGCCAAATCGTAATACACTGGAACAGACGGAGACAGAGTACTGTGGGAAGGGCAGTGCAAACTGCCTAAGGGTGCAGCACCTAGATGAGACACTTTCCCGCACTGTGAGGAAATCCTTCATTTTCCAGGCTAGGAGAATGTTTTGCTTATCTTTCCTGGTTTCATTTTTTCCTTTCCCCTTCACTTTTCAAGGCCTGGTCTCTTGGCAGTCAGCCTAGCCTGATGAAGCATCACGGGGTCGTGGTATTACAATACTGGTTTTGTTCATCGAGTTGCAGAAGATAACTGTGTTCCTGTTTATGTAAGTGCTGTTTATAATATTGATTGTGCTAAAATAATTTTATTTTAAAAGTTGCTGATAATAATATTATAAAGAATTCCTGGAGTTATTAGTAATAAATGCCAGCAGCAGCATGGTTGGGATATTCAGCCTCCTACATCAGACTTTAAGGCTGATTTCTCAGTGTCAGCGTGAGCCCCACTCTTGAAGGCAGCAGGCACCATGCTTTGGAACTGCTTGTCTAATACTCTGCACCATGTCCAGACACTTTCCTTGATAAGAAGAGTTGAGATTTCATAATTTCATAACTCTTCATAAAAAGAGTTGAAATTTCAAATTTCAGTTACAAGACTGTCATTTTATTCCTGTTACACTTGTGTTGTAAGAGTAGAATAAAGAGAGTAAGGGTAAGAGTAAGGGTAAGGGTAAGGGTAAGGGTAAGGGTAAGGGTAAGGGTAAGGGTAAGGGTAAGAGTAAGAGTAAGAGTAAGAGTAGACGACCTTGCACAGATAAGCAAAAAGGTTCATTACATTTTTTGGCACAGAACACATGTTGACTCTGCCTCATTTCAAAGTGGCAGCATCTTCCAGATGGACATATAGCCAGTAGTACAACTATAATGATACTATGCAATGCAATCATTACTTGACTGACTGAAACAGAGGCTCCTTTCTGAGACAAAGCTTTTCTGACAGTCACAGAACTGTAGAATGGTTTAGGCTAAAAGTGACCTAAAAGATCATCTAGTTCCAGCTCCTCTGCCATGGATCATCTAGCTCCAACTCCTCTGCAACTTTCCGCTAGGCAAGGTTGCTCGAAGCCCCATCCAATCTGGCCTTGAACACTTCCAGAGAAGGGGTATCCACAACTTCTCTGGCAGTGTCTCACCACGTTCACTGTAAAGAAATTCATCCTAATAGCTAAACTGAACCTACCCTCTGACCTACAGCAATCACAGCAACCAGTTGGAAAAAAGAGTCTGATTTCTAGCAAACTTTACAACATTACGGTGGGTAAAAGAAGAGAAGCATAATGGTTAAATAGACTCTTGAGTAAGAAGAGACAGCACTGCACTGGTGATGGACAACAGTTGCAAGAAATGTCCTCCTTTCCCTGAGAACATCAGCCTTTACTAGAAGTAGATTTGGTCTCAGAAAGTGAATTAAAAGGTCTGGCATACCATGTAAGCAATTTCTATGTGTGCAGCCTTACTTTTAAAACAGACAGAAGTTTTAAAAGATGTGTTCTAAAGTGTTGAAGACCTAACCTTGATGTGCACAAGAATACCTAGGGCTGGACAGAACCAAGCTCAGCACAGTTTGTCCCTGCACACTTCTGGGACTAGGGCTTCCCTCCAGCTGGAAACCGGCCATCATGCTTCAACTTTGCTCATCTTCTTCTCCAACAATTTGCCCTCTGAAGGTACTGAGAATCAGGTTTATCTGTCCACAGTGTAGATCCATCTGTGTTTCCAATACCTTCTACTCACTCAAAACACCAGGGATCAAATTCCTGTCTATTCTGTGACGGTGCAGCTGAAACAGCGTTCCTCTGAACCAACAGAACCACTTTGGCACCAGACATGACCCCAGCACACAAACATTCCAGCCCACATGTGGTTATGGGCGATCAGACCAGTGAGGCTGGACATGCAGGACTGAACCCTCTGCTTTGTCTTCCCAAGCCAACAGACAATGCCTTAGCAACAGTACTTTCTCCCCTTTCCTTCCCCCACTTCCCACTGCAGTTTTCCCAGCCCCAGAACTACCTCTGCTTCCCTAAGTGTGAAAGAAGGGGTCGATCTGCTGCTCATCCTGCAGGCTCCAATAAGTGGGTATTTTGGGGCACCCCTGAAGGCAAAATGACATCTGCATGCTTGATGCTATAGAATGAGAGCACAATGCTTTAAAGCCTCTCAGAAAATCTACAGGACAGTTAAGATGATTTAAGCCTATATTTAAATTTTATGAGACTCATTTTCAAGGCTAATAACCCAGTTTACTGTGCACAATATCAAATGCAAATTTTATTACTGACTTGGTAAAAACCAAGATGATATTCATTAGCATATCTCAGCGCATCACCCTTTTTAGCCGAAAGGTGCACCAGGAGTAACAGTGGGAGTTTTTATATGTGCTGTAAATTACAGTTACTATCTCATTAGATAAACACATTTAAAATCAGGTTATCATTCACTTATATATCAGAAAGTTGTTTGTTCAATTGCAGCTAGTCTCGTATTACAACATATGGTGCATGAAATTCTTAGACTAATAAAATTTCAAGGTACAGGGAGCTGGTGCCTTGGAAAAAACTGTTTCTGCTCAATGAATGGCTCGATATAATCTGTAATTGCTTTGAAACAATTATGCAGCAGGCTGTTTTGTACTTAATAGTATTTACATCCTTGGGTTTATTAGCAACAAAATCTAAGTGGAACTTGTGAAAGAGAAATTAATTTTTCTGTTAAAAGATGTAAAGTTTTAAGTCAAAGATCCAGCAGATTGTGGAAATCTAAAATATATGCAATAGTCTCTAATTTAACTTATTTCTCATTGAAATGTTTCATTATTCTTTTAGATACCTGTGGCAGATTATCAAGTAATTCTTCAGCAGCTGAGTTCCCCTGAACTTCCACCACTCTTGGCGAAGTTTAGTTTTTTTCTCAATGCATGCACTCTGGCTTTGCTGTCTCCTGGAAATAAACACAACTAATGTCCACATATAGTATTTGAAATCAAATTGAAACTTCCTGCACCTGTGAAGTTTTTCCTACTAAGTTTAACAGTGGTGACTGGAATGTGAGTCAGCATTTTGTACCTCTTCGTATGCTGGGAATTGAACAAGCAGCTCAATACACAGTGACACAGAGAGACATGCTGTATACAGAGCAACAGTTATGCAGGTACATAACAGCTTTGGATCAGATTTTCCTGTGGTATGGACTGCTGGAGCTTCAGCAGCTTCAGCAAAACTCAGCCAGTTTGCAGAAGCATTGGGTTATACCTGACTAAAGTACTTAATTTCTCCTGCCGTTCTGGGCATACCCACATATGCTCCACTGATAATATACAAATCATAATATACAAACCTAATGTCAAGTGTCTTATTTCAGCACTCAGTTAGGAGCAATGAACTGCACACTACTGCCTCATTGCATGGCTCCTACTGAGTTCAAATCTGTGAGACAGCTTGAGGGCAGTTACACATTTGGGGGTTAAGGTGGTTTTCTCGCCTTTTGTCATTAACTATTTTTCCTTCTTTTGTTTATGATATCTTGGATTTGCCTACATTGTAAGCTGTCTCCAATGTTAAAGCTGTATTTTACACAGACATCCTTTCTCCTGACTGCTGACTAACTCTGCACGCCAGCAGCAGCAAAATTGGAGGCCAAATTGTAGGAAGGCCCTGATACAACAATTGTTCTCGCTCTGCTCAGTACTGCTAACTTCAAGATGACTTCCACTACAGCGCATTAACACCTGTCAGTTGTTCTTGTACTTATGTTCTCAAATACTGTTACTAAAATCTCTGCCTTTGTGTTCAGCTTTATCTGTCTTTCTCTTGTGCTGCAACTTCAGTAATTTTCCTGTTGCTCTAATCTGCAATGAACTGCAGTGAATTCCTTGCCAAAGCCCTCACCACTGCACACTCATGCCAGCTGTACCCTGGGATGATTGCTGTATAAGAAGCGGTTCCTATTACCATCATCTAGGAGGATTTGCTAAGAGTACATCATCATAAAACTTTGAAAAAAAATCCTCACTGCCTCTTACAAGGGAATATCTCTCATTGCTGATTTCAAAAGATCCGCAATGAAGAACTATTATAAGGAAATCCTCACTCAAAGCCTCGCGATCTTGCTGGCTAGTCCCGATAAGAACTGTGTAAGCTGTTAGAAAGTACACCCTTCTGTCTACAAAAACCACCTTTAGATTTTGCAACATCAAGAAGCAAGCGTAACCTGATTTCAGCACTGCTGCTGGAATAAACCATGGAATAAACCACAAATTACATTGTGAAGCAATGCTGAAAACCCCCACCAGACTATGTGTGGAAACTAAATCCCAGCACATGACAAATGCAATCTGTTCCCACTCAACTCGCTAACAATCCTCCTGCAAAGGTGGCTTTACCCAGTCAGGGCTGGGACCCCCTCCTAACTCCCCCCATCTACCGCTGTGATTTGGAGCAGGTCTGGGGCTGCTACAGCATTTTCTAATGAAGGAGAGGCCAAACCTAGTTGCTAACTGTGCATTTGGGATTTCAAGCACATTTGGGTTTCTCTGAGTCTGCGTTGAAGCGATTTCCAATCTGCAAGTTTTTTTACATTCCTGTAGAGCAGTGACACCTTTTTTTTTTTTGTATTCATACAGCACCTAGCAAAATGAGTACCATCTCTCACAAGGTCTCCAAGGTTCTGCTGCAAAGTAAGCAACGTTAATAGTATTGGATGTATTTAATCCCTGGCACAAATGATTTGTTGAAGTGCATTAATATATTCGTCAGCTAATAACATCTATGAATGAGTGTATACAGACTGGAATCGGGTCCATGCTGTATTACTTATGAATATGTTTTATCAATCAGGCACCATCTTAGCAGGATGCTTTTTCCAAATTAAATTTGTCTGAATTGTATTCTGTAAAAATTACTTCATCATGCTGTGCCTGCCGATATTAATGATGGGAGAAGTGAGGTTTGGGGAATGCATCCATTAAAAAAAAAGGACACTTTAGGCTATGGGCAACACAGCCAAACAAATATTAGCAATGGTGGGTGCAGCCGTAGTGAGGTGGGGAAAAGGTCCACAGCCGTGTGAACTGAGTATAGTACACTGGGCTGTGCTAATGAAGGTTAAAAATCCTTGATTATTTTGTAATCTCTGTAGTTTCTTTGGCAACCCCAAATATCTGTTCCACTCTTCCAGGCTTTTTTGACTGGGTATTTTTCAAAGCTCTCTTAAAATAAGAATAAATGTGGACACTTTCCAGATACTCTACCAATTTTTGGTATCCGGGGTCAATTCGGGCCAGGGGCAAGCGTTCTCGGATGGGCTAAGGATGTCACATGGAATCGGACGGGCTGTTTGACAGCTCACAAGTCTCTGCACTCTCCCAGCTGCCCTGCTCCTGTGCCCAGATGCCCGACGGCAGCCACAAACCCTGGACCAGCCTTTGGGACCCCCTGGATGCTCCCCCCTTCCCAGCGGGTCAGCTCGCAAGAGGACAGGAGACGTTTTGAAACCGGGATCTGTGGTTTTACCGAGGCAGCGGGGAGAGGAGGAAGGGACGCTGTCACCGGCCACAGGCTGCCTCACTCCCGCTGCTGTGGGGAGGAAACCAGCCCCTTTGGGAGCGCGGAGGGGACGGGGGAGCTTGGTTTGTTTGTTTTAATAACACCTCCTTCACTAAAGTCCGAGCAGGCAGAGCCGAGCCTGGCTGAGCCGCCAACTCCAGCAGCTTCCCGCCTGTCTTCCCAGTGCCGCAAAACTGTAACACCAAACCAAGCAGTGCCATCTATTGGCTGCAGTGGCTCACGGCCTCGCCACAAACGCCAAAACCCCCGGGTGCCACCTCCCCGCGCAGCGTCCCCCCAGGAGGGAGCGGGGCATGCGGAAGCAGCGCTCCCTCCCTCCCAGCCGGGGAGCCCTCCCCTGTCCTTCTCCTCGCACATCTCCTCCCCGCCATCCATCACCGCCTGCCGCTGTCTCTTCGCCACCGCGGCTGTCAGCCGGCTGTGACTAAGGTAGAGAAAAATGAGCCGTTTAAGCGGCAAAGCCCGGGACGTTCAGGAGCACGAGACAAATTAACGAAGTGCGAGAAATTAGAGTGCATAAATCTGAGGGCTGTAAATCACCGTGCGGCTGCTCATACTCAGAAGTAAAGAAATCTGGGTGCCATAGTTAAGCCAGTCAGACCTGGGCCTGCTTTCCTACGGGATACTGACATCCAATTCAGACTCCACATCTTCATCCCATCTGATGGTTAACTCACCTCACTGTGCCTTAGTGTTTTCTTACAGAAAAAATGTACTTTGTCCTTTTCATCGCAACTTACATACGATGTTAGTGGGAAAAGTGGGAAATTCTCCGAGCTAAAACTCCGCCTTCACGTGATTTTTGTGCCTCTTCTCCTGGGTTGCCTCATCCATAATCCTAACCATAAGTTGATTTCCTTCCACCGTGGAGGAGGGAAGTCAGCAGCACTGACTCCAGAAACATGAAGTGGTCCAGAGACATCAAAAGATGAATTAAAAATATAATGAAGTTTGTTGGCTTGCCATGAAGCTTTTCTTCTCGTCTGTAATTAAAATCCTACAGCAACTCTGTGAACATAATTACATTATACCCCAAACATAACACCAAAGAAAACCTGACGCAGGTAAGAGGAAACACAAAAATTGCATTTCTGATGCAATGTTATAGCCGAAAGTTCCATTTTTGCATGAATAAAAATGACCACCAACCTGTTTCCTCTTCCTCCAATACATACAAATTAGGTAGCACTTGACTCTTTTAGTGATACCACCAAAATCAGATACTTGTAATAGTCTTCCCCAAATCACTGTGATGTTAAAGTTGCTGATTTGTTTTTCAGAACAACATACATATATGTAAGATGAACACATCCAAATTTGATCTAGATGCCCACATAAAGTATCAAACCGGGTAAAATTGCTGAATACTGCAATCAGCTATCACCTCTTATAAAACAATGGCAGAAAAAAAAAAGGCAGCACAGAGGAACAACCTATTCACTATTTTGCAGTTGCAGTGAATTTTAAGTTATGTTTTTAATTAGTAACTCATGATTATGCCAATTACTTTTCACTGTAACCAGAGATATTGTTCTTATTTGTATCATTATTTTGGCAAGTTTTTAGGCAGATCCCAAGATAACGAGATCCATGTGAAGTCATGCATCTCCCACACCACTCTGGGAGAATGAACTATTTGGTTAGTACTAAATTTGGCCTCTTTCTTTCCATAACAGAAAGATGTGTTATCAACCCAGCCTCATTTAAGCTTTCTTTCTACTTGTTATTTGCTTATTCTTAAACCAAAACATATTATTTATCATCTCTGGGATCTGGAAATCCCCAGACTCTTGGAACTTCCATTCTAGGTTTTCTTTTACTTTTACTTTCATTATTCTCAGAGTGGCAGCATGGGTAACAGTGTAACACAATAGTAGTCCTTAATAAAAGTAAACTACCCTGAGAAAACAATCTTATTTATGTTCAATCTTCTTTTGGAATAGCCACCTTCCTTCCTGCCTTAGAAATAGAAAGAACTGGTTGTCTTCAAAAACCACAACACATTTGTGATATGAACATGTGCCATCAGTAGTGTTTCAGGCACTGGAACGACAGAGATTTGAATGACAGCACTGATACTGTTTCGTGATAAAACTTAAAATTAAAATTACAGTGCTCATAATTCAAATAGGAAATACTTCATTTGGCTTGGGGCACTGAAATGGTCTCAGGTCTGATCTGTCTAACCCATCTCACCTATATACCTTTCTGTTATTCAAGACCATGAAAACAGTTTCTCTGCCACCACCTTCATGGGAGTTCACTTTCCTGATGTCACAAGTTTTGCTGAGCAACAAAAGAAGAGTGGTTTTACGTACACTTGAGAAAACCAAGTGGAACTGTGATGTTTTGACATCTACCAGTTACTCAAAATGCAAGAATAAAAAGTACAAATCAATGCTAACTGAAGATGCAAGTGTACCATATACTGGTAGAAATGCAATTTGCATGTATATTAAGGTTTCTTACATGGAGATTACCAAAATGAACAAGATCTCCTTTTTTGAATGCTGCACACCATCTTGTGACCTGTGACTTGCAGTTGCTGTGGCAGTGATTTTCAAAGTACTCTCTGGAAATTATTTGGAAATCACTTAATGTTTGAAAATTATTTAATTTGATTTAATTCATGGTTGTCTTTTGAGAGAGTTTCAAGCAAAGAAAGAAGACTATCTCATGCGATGATTTCAGATAATTTCCATGAGTGAATCATTGTAACTTCAAAAACAAAAGCTACTTTGAGAGCTTCTAACATCCACAAAATCTTCAAGAAACCTGATCAATTGTGACCTTGGGTTTGGAGCTTGAATGCTGAGAGCTGTTGCAGCTTGTAGGTGACATTTTTTCATCTCATGAACAGTCTTGACACTTTAGGGAACACTTTCAGTTACATTCATTAAGATATCTGTCTGGTTCCGAATGTTCTCTAAGTCGGATCACTCCACTTCTGTTTAGACTCAGGTAAAAGATGACTTTTCCTTGAAGATTCACACATGGTACCTCACCATCTCTGCTCTAGGTACTCAAATCCTAATGCAAAAGTTTCACAGATGTTACCAAGCAGGGAAGGGAGCCCAGGAGATGGAGAGCACTCTTGTCTTCTTACAGGGTTCAGCGGTTCTGTTGACATTTTGCAACAGGTGATATTAATGTCACAGCTTAATTTTGTCATCCTTAAAGATATCACCAAGTTAGTGCTGCCTGGGATTCCCTGGTTCGTACTGTTAGGTACTTCCATTACTGCAAACAAGTGCCAACCATCCTCTCACATCCCTTACTGCTGTAATCAATAAAGCTGTACCATGCTGCCAACAAAAACATTTGCTTGTACCCACACATGGATGGCAGCAAGAGGAAGGCTTCCCCACAGCGGCATGACCCAGGTGCCATTAAGTGTTTTTACTGAACACCAAATACTGCCAAGTTCTTCCACTTCCATTCAGGATCAGAAATTAGAGATGTGTAACTGCTCCCAGGCTTCACTACTTTACACTTGCCCCTGTGACAGCTAGCAATGAGTGGTGATCCATGCCAGGTGGTCAGTTGTCCTTCTTATGAGGAGCTGGACATTGGGTTGTAGCAAGTGAGAAAGATGCAGAGGAGCATCTTGGCTCAGGTGAAAACTAGGTTAGGCATTTGTCAAGTAAGTTGTCTGGCTGAGCAGATTGAAGGAAACAGCATGGTCAAGGTCTCCGAGAGACAAAGTGACTAACCGGCCAAGGGCCCTTTTCCCCATCCATAAGAACTGCAATGCCTTGTGAAGGGACTCTTCCTAGCAGGAGTGAAAGGGACAAAGTGGAAATTACTACTGAGATAGCTTACTCATCCTCTCCTGGCACAGTCTCTCTCCATACGGAGATGTTGTGGGAAATCAGAGCTAGTGCTGAAACAATTTCTTCCGCACAAACTGTTCTGCTTTCTGTGGTTCCTAGGAGTCAGTCAGACCTGGTGGAAGACCCCTGTGTTGTTGGAGAGATTGTATTTTCCCCAGCAAATCTACTTCCCATCTCATTCCCCCTGCCCCACATGCTTGCCAGTTTAAGGATCCCTGCCTGGGAATCTCCATGCTGCTTTTGCTTCCCAGAACCCCACTGCCGAGAGGTTTTCCACAGGAAGGGCAAGCAGGTCAGAACTTTTGTTTTTGTAAAATTAATTTTTAATTAACTTTGGCCACAACATATACTGATGGAATTTCTTGTCACCTAAGAAATACTTTAAAGAAACAACTGAATTGATTTTTCCCAGTCCCCTATTCTGTCCTAAAAAAAGAAAAAGTACTTCAGTAGCAGCTCTAATCACGGGTATAAAAGATCAAGAAAAAAAAGATAAACAACAAGCTTTATTTGACTCTTTAAGATAGTGAACAAATAGCAAGACAGTGACTTCAGGCTTTAAATTACTTTACTTTGGCATTCCAGACAGCAGCCAGAGATGTTTTTTCCTTATAATTTTACAAGCTGCTCTCAAAAACATAGTTAAAATTCCCAACGCTTATCTTGCTATCATGTGTCCAAAGCAAACGTCCTCACACTTCAGGATCAGCCCCTATCACAGCTCTCTCACCCTGCTTGAAAGTGTGCATACGCTGCATGTAAAGTACATGCTTGATACAAACACCTCTGCCAGCTCCACAGCAGACCTCAGATAAAAGCTGCAAGCAGCAAAGAGAGGGATGGCCAGCCAGAGGCACATTGAGCAAAAGTGATGTGCCCTTTGTGGCAGGTGGAGGATGGCGAGACGCAAGGACCGCATCTGCACCCAGTGCCCGGCTGCAGGGGGAAGGGCAGTGGATGGACCCACAGACAGACAGACACCTGCAGAAAAATACAACCCACCAAAACTGCGGTAGGTGTCTAATTAAGCTCCCCTTCCCTGAAAAGCTGTCGCTAGGTAAGCAAAACTGTTTAAAACATGTTCATCATTAAAGTGTCCCCCGACAGCAGGATGCGGCAGCAGACTCGGTGACAGAAGGGAGAAGAAGAGAGGCATATGGACCCCAGCCCTGTCCCCTGCTGACAAGCTGCCTCGCTGCAAGCCCCCTTTTCACTGTCGTCCGTGCGTGCAGCAGATTGCAATGGCCCAACTTTCCCATCTGTATCCCAGGCCTGTGCCCCCGACAATGTGGCAGCCATGCAGTTTTCATCAGGCGGTGAGCAGGGGAGGGGGAGGCTGTGGGCAGGGGAGGGTGGGAGGAGAAGGGGGAGATATTAACCACCAATAATCACAATGCTATCCATAATGCATTGTCTCCATGAGATTACATGGTATATTTCCAGTGGGGATTAGCCCATCCATCACAGCCCTTTATTGGCCCTTTTTTTGTTGTATAAAGCCCAAACACTGTCGTAAAATTCTAAACCGCTTAATTGCTGTGCTGTAAAAATTTGCATATCAGAGATATGTCATTCCTTCGTTAAATGGCACTAGGCATTTGTTACAAGGTCCCAACAATCGCAGGAGAGCACCCCAGAGAAAGGTCACCTCTTGGCATTACGCAAAGTTCTCCGCTGAATTCTAATCTGCGGCAATTACAGTTTGAATCTATTGCAACTTAATGGATTTTGATTTTCTGTGATTCAAATTCCCTGGGCTCAGAGAACCCTTTTTTAATCTGATTAGACAAGGTAAGCAATGTGATGGTGACAGCATGGTCTCTGTTTCTGTAAGGCCTGCAAGCTTGACTCCTAAAAGATGTCTTCCTAGGCCAAACTGCGAACCTTGGTGCAAACTTTCCATGATGGGCATATGTCTTGATTTTGTAGATTAATAGCAAGTAGAGAGTAGTACAGCCATTGTGTTGCCACTTCAAGTATTCCTCATTAAAAACAACCTGAAGTTAGGTGTTTATGTATGTGTACTAACAAAAAGGATAATTATAGTAATGAGCAGCTTTTAACCCACGGATCTGAAAGATTCTTTACAGAAGCAAGAACATACCATTGTCCTCAATCTGCACCTTCAAAAATTGGCCTTGAAGAGCTGGTTTGAAGCCAGGGGCACCCTGCAGACGTCAACAGTGAGCACTGCTCTCAGCAGCCCTAGCAGTTCTCCTCTGCTTCCTCCCATCTGCTTGCCAAGGACTGAAAGTACCAGTACTTTAACATGTGATCAGGCCTTCACTCCGTGTCTTCTCCATTAACTGCTGCAGAGGTTCCCCAGCTCTGCTTACAATCCACATAGCAATTTTTCAATTTTTTTCAATATTTTGAGAGTATGCTTAATCCAGACCATTTCACCCCCATCTAGCACAATATTACAAAATGTTACACAATGGGAGAAGGGAAGATCAGATACTTTTCTCACGAAACAGAGTCTGGAAGCTGTATCTTTTTTCTGTGTAATAGCAGGAAGTATGGTTTCTCATCTTGCCAGGAACATGTGAAAAAGGAGGTGACTGGAGCAGTCTAAAGAGATTTATTTAAAAGTCCCACAGAGATTTGGGCGTCAAAGTCTGTGTTCCAGGTTCTGATATATAAGAGAGCCCTTTGCAAGCTCTGATATAAAAATTACGAGAACAGAAGAAATTTTGGGCTATGTGTACCTGGCACCTTGGCTTGAGTTGGCCTGTGCTGAAATAGCGTGAGTTAGCTTTGAAAACTGTTCAGGGTACAAGAGGTGCACATCATAGTCAGGATCCAAAGCAAACCGAGTCTTCCTTAATTATCCACTCTGTTCTCTTTCCCCAACTCTCTCCCTACCCACAATCATCCATATCTCTACATGGGACATGAACTTATCTGTCTCTACACGTCTGAGGCATTGTCATTGCTCATCCTCCCCATGTGGTCAGATGCAGCCTATGAATACGCTTTTGGATGTGGGTGAGATACATCGTCCTCCAAGGGACTGCCACGCTTGCTTTTCATAGTCACTGAAAATTTCTTCCAAGAAGGAAGGAAGAACCTTCAAGAAGCACCAGGGTGGTGTTAGCACTGATGTGTCTTACACCTGAGAGGGACAATGGCAAGTGGGCTCCTGCAGGTGTACCCCAAACACAGTGGTAAGGTAGAACACACTTTCACACTTTTGAAGGCTTGCCAGTACCTTCTAAGAGTTCAAGCCTGGTCTCTTTTCCCAAGTGAAGCATAGACAGGTGAGAGGGAAGAAGCTGGCCAACAAGAACTTCCACCTCCTGCCTGTGTGCAGGAGGTCATTGTAAGAATCTGCTAAGCCATACCAGCCTTTTGAACATCCCTCAGTGTGTGCAGCCCTGTTCCCTGGACATAATTAATGTCTTATGAATATTATTCCCCCAAGAGCAAGCGAATGCGTAAGATTATGTGTGCCACAAAGCCTGAGCCTACTGCAGAAGCTCACGTGCCTTTCTCAGCAGAAAGCAAGAGGCAGAGCTAAAGTATTGTAGGTACAGGATCAAAGTAATTGCCTTCCTTCAAGGCATCTTGCTTATCTTTGTAACCCAGCCCCACAACTCCAGGAATTTGGCAACAGATTTCATCACCTCAAGAAGATCTCTTCTAAGTCCTATTTCAGTAATTTATGTTTTATGATATCTATTTTACATGTTCTTTTCCTAAACGTTTTTCTTCTTACCAATAAGTACCTTTTTCAGGTGTGTACCTCTTACTAATGTTGCAAGCACTCATATTTAAAATCAACCTTACATTGTATTTAATCATCACATTATGGTTGGCAGGTGGTTTACTAACCAGAAAGAATTCTAACAAGCAACCCAAACATTCTAACATAACAAAACCGTCTTATCTTTGTTTTCCTTTTTAATTAACAACTAACATCAATGCAAACTTCTTGTCCTACATGTGAACTCAGCCACAGTCACTTCACTTTTATGTGAGTTCCTGATTTAGTAGGCCTTCTACAAAGTAGCCCCAAGTACCTCTGCTGAAAAAGATTTCAGCCCATGCCCTCATGCTGATAAAACCCTTTCCCTTTTGTGGCATCAACGCAACTGCTGGTATGGCTGCAGATCTACAAAATCATCAATGCAGGAAGAAAACCCTCCAAAAAAAAATGTTAAACCAGATTATTTCAGATGGGCGATTCACAGTGGTTGCCTGGAATCTCTCAAACCATCCACAAGCCTGTGCCTCTTTCCCACCATTATCTCTGCTTTACAGAAGGAGAAGCCAAACCTGATCCATCCAAGGTTTTCCAGCATTGCAGTGACAGAGCTGGAAACAGGTCTGGAGTCCTGCATCACAGCACCACACATGATCCCAAGGTCCATTTCCTCCCTTCCTCCTCTTTCACCCTCCAAAGGCTTCCAAGCATCAGGAGCAACCTTCCAAGGTCACAGGGACAGTCTGCAGAGCTCAATGGGGACACTACAATGGGGTCTTCAAAGGGTGGAACTGGATGTTGGCTTGCCAGCTGCCCTCCCTGCAGAGCTCATCACCCACGGACATTTATATCTGCCTTGGAAAGAGATTTGTTACACAGCCCATCTCCCAGTCCATCTTCTGCTTCTCTCTCTCTTACATATTCTGTCCATACCAGACCCGGAGGAGCATTCCTGCTGCCTTCAGTGAGGTTTGAGATGGGACTAAATAGTCTCTAAGTGCAATTTATTTTACCCTTATTGAGCATTATAATGTTTCTGTTAGGATGGAAAAAATTATGTAATAATGTGTCCTTTTCTCCTGCTTAACTCATTATTTAAAATTACCCAGACAATAATTTATGTGAATTATTCCACAATTAATTTGCCATGAGTTTCTTGCAAATACCCTCTGAACAGCATCTGAGCTCCCTTGACTGGTTCCAAAGGTCTGTTTTTCACCTGGGAGTGGGGCCAGACCTGATACCTGCAAATTTTAGGGAATGTCTGCATAAGAATAAGGGCTATTTCCATTAAATTAATATACAATCCCATTTGAGTTGTTTTACTTTGTTTTCTAAATGTTGGAGGTGTTTTCTGGGGTTTAGCATAACTCTGCTTCTAACTGAATTAAGGTAAATCATTACAATTCAGGTCGCATCAAAATAATTCCCCTGTGCTTTTTGCCCGGTTTCAGCTAAATCAGTGGAAAGCCACAGCTTTAGCCAACACTGCAAATAAATAAGGCTTTCAAACCAGGTTTCCGGTGTTGTGGTTCCATTTTGCATCCTCAGCATCTGTTTCCAATGCCTTTATTTAATTTATTTTAACAATCAGTTGATATTTTGCATCTGTGCCAAAGTCTTTTGAACCCAGTGAAAAAGTTTCCTTGACATTCATGACATCTGCCTGTATTTAACTGACAGTGAAGTGTCTTGTTTGATTGGAAGAGCAGAAGCACAGCTGATAGAAGCTGCCTCCACGTTACTGACTGCAGGTACAGTCCGATTTGCAGGACCTGAGGGGCAAGGTCCCAGGTGGAGCAGCATGGCTAACAGGAACGGCTGGAGAACCACTTGATGATGCAGGATATTCTTTCAGAGGTTTCCTATTAATTTGCAAACAGATCTGTGTTCATTACATTTTAATTAGTTCCTAGTAAATGTGCCTTAATAAGCTCTTTTTAAAGAAATAAAGTAACTGCCACATTAAATGCATCTTGAATAAATATGTGGCAATGGGAAACAGCCCTTTCTTAACTTCCTGGGTCTATAAACATTAACACTCTCATAAATACATTTGCATGTAGACACAAGACTTAATAAAAGCCGTTGAGCATACCATTCATCCCTTTTGCACAAACATGTTCCAGTTATCATTAGCCTTGTAATTAAAATCCTTTTAACAGCATTAACTGAAGGTTTCACCACCATAACTTCGTCATCTTAAAAGCTGCTTGTTTAATGCATAACTATTGGAAGTGCTGGAAAGTGGGTGCGTCAAACGTTCCAGGCAAGGCTTCTCATCACGCAAGTGAGCGGGAGTCAAGAGTTAAGAGGCCAGGAAAATACAAAATCCTAGGATACACTAACAGATTACAGAAAAACCAGCAGGTTACAGCCACTGCTACCTCAACAGCAGCACTCCCCAGAAAGGCCTATTAACACTTCATGCTGCAAAGGTGATATTTTCTGCTCCTTCCCCCAGCCTTTCAGTGAAAAGGTCTTGCCACAGCAACCTTGGGCACTTTCACCTATAATGAACTGGAACTGAGTCCACCAGGTAAAACAAAGGGTAAGCGGGCATTGCAATGTCACGCCAGCCTCGTATATGGAAAGTGAAGCCAATCCACAACCTATTGAAGCACGGGGTGAGGTAAAGGCTCACGTATCAGACCACTCACCAAGGTGTAGAAATATAATAATAAAGTTCCACAACTGTCCTATTAACATACCAGATTTGATTTGGCTCCATTGTATTTCATCAAATAGTTTACAAAGCACGCCACATAAAACATCATCATAATTGTAATCATATATTTGGCGATTTAACGTGTACACCATAATGTACCATTAGTTACACAAATAACTAATAATTTGCTAATGACAATATTATGTTAAGTCAGTTTAGGGGCAATTAAAGTGAGTGATATTTACATATGCCTAATGAATCACAGTCGATGGCAGATTAAGAGATTCTAATGAATATTCATCCAGACATTCGCAACCAGCTTCACAGTTTATAAACTGAATTATGGTTGATTTGCCCTTTTAAAAATGAATATGTGAGTATCTTCTGCATGGGAGGAATGAACAATTGGGGCTGATTGTAAAATTTTTTTTTAAGCAATGTACTGGTCAGGACACAAAACATTTTTATGCACTCTCATACCCTTGGCTTCTCAGCTCTTTTTATATCACATATCAGCATTGATGAACTATCTCCATTTTCATTCCTACTCATGACATGAAATATAGAAAATGTTTTGCATTGAATTAAATGCAATAGAAGTTTTATGCAGACTCACTAAGGAAATAATTACACAGGTAGCCTGCTTTCCCCAAGCGGAGTAAACAAACTCTCTCTGCCATATATTAACAACATTCTGCTTTTAAAGGTAGCCTTTATGCACGCTCACTTGAGTGACTGACCAAAATATCATTCATTTTAAAAAGAAGCTGTATAAGCTTCTCAAAGGATGAAATTAGAGTTTCTTTGATATATCCTATGCCAGAAGTTTCTGCTGTTACTTATATCAATAATATTGGTAGCAGTAACAATAGTTGCTAAGAGCATCAGGTACAGTTTTACGGTTTGGCAATCAGATTTTAAAACGAGCTCAAAGAAATGTGAAGCATTTAAAGTCCATACACGGAGTTTTCCTTGCAAGTCCCCGTGAAGTATTTGTGTGATTCTGAAGTAGTCCTTTGTAAGACTGGTCCTTGTGACACAGAATCACAGGACGGGTCGGGTTGGAAGGGACCACAATGGGTCATTTGTTCCAGCCTCCCTGCTCAAGCAGGATTATCCTGGAGCACATTGCACAGGTTTATATCCAGATGGTTCTTGAACATCTTCCGTGAGGGAGGCTCCACAACCTCTCTGGACAATCTGTTTCAGTGCACGGTTACCCACACAGTAAAGAAGTTCTTCCTCATTTTCAGGTGGAATTTCCTGTGCATCAGTTTCTGCCAGTTCTTCCTTTAGCATCATCGCCCCAAAATTCCAGGATATTTTTGTATGATTTAATGCGCGGAAAGTTAAAAAGGGGGTTTTGTTGCTCTCCTACAGGAGTTTGGAAGTGAAACCACTAAGAAATAGTCCTGCAGAGGTGAAGCTCATTTGCTTCCATTGAGATCAAACACAGAAGATCTGCAAGCCTGCCCTAACAAGAGCCAGTCTCCAGTAGGTAAAGAAACAGCATTAAAGGTACTCAGTTTTGCTTTGCTCAGTTTGGGGATTTTAGGTTTATCAGTCCCAGCCTCCAAAGTGATTTGGGAGTTCAGAGAGCAAAGACACTTCTATGAATGCCTTCTGCAGAAACACGGGTGCTAGAACTCAACATACTGCTGCTAGATCTACACAGTGTGATGAGATACTTCATGGGGACCTAGCTTGAATTCTGAAAGCAGGAGAGACATACTTAGTTTTATCCAAATTGCCCTGTGTTCAGAAAAAGTTCAACTACAAATGGGAAAAATGCTGCTGGAATTTGATCAGAGGACACTGTAATCGTAACACAGACTTAACGAACAAGCAGCTCTAATTCTTGGCTTTACCGTTCTAATTGCTCTGATCTAATCAGGTTACTAGAGTTGGCCAGAAGTCCTGTTTTCCAAAATACTACAAAAATTTTCCTGGATATTTTGCATACTTTCAGCCACATTTCTTATTGAGAATAATGTCTTTCATTTTTCAATGAAGACTGAAAACACAGCAACAAATACAAACTGACGGGGTTTAAAACATTTTAAAATTAAGTAAAAATTATCTTTAAAAAGTAACAATTTTTATTTAAAACATCATTCATTTCACTTTTCATAACAATTACTTTTCAACAACAAGAATTAAGTTCAGTTCTCTACTGTTTTTAAATAACAGATATGTTACAGTTTTCTCAGTTGTCTGCTTCCTTCTTATTGCATTTCCTTACTGCAATGTTTTATAAGAGGATGACAAACTAATACAGCCTGAGAGGACTATAATCAATGCATTGACTTTGAGAAGTACTTGAACTTTTCATCTTTGCCTGTTTCCAAGGCTTTTCTTCTTCCCTAAAACAGGTCTGTTTCTGAGGTGCTAAAATGACAGCTTCAGGCTGCAGTACTTTCAAAATCTCTGTAAATTCACCCTAAGAAGCTCTTTAAAGTTTACTGACCTTCTATATGCTAAACCTTCCACACTCTAAAGCCAACAGCAATACAGATTATTTTATCCTTCCCTCCATATTTCTCTCTCCCATAAGTAATTAAGGTCGTATCAATTCCAAACTCCCAAAGCCCAAAAGTCCCTACATTATTGTTTCAGCTTTAGTGCATCTGTTTGTTTAACCTCTGTAAGTTTGCATCATCATTGTGACTACAGATACAATTTGTACCACTCATACTGCTGGCAACTGAATAGTTTCAGAAAACTTCCATCCCTTACATTTAGCAACCCCAGCCACCCTCACCTACTGCAGCAATTCACAGAAGTGTCACAAATAATTTGATCTGCCTTTCAAACAGTGATCTGTGAGCTTAAGTAGCTCTATACTTGTTTCAAAAAGCATTCTGCCTTCTTTGCTTTCTATTATAGAAATTACCCATCATTTCTCTTTCATCCCCAAACCATGGGCCTTTTTCTTCAACCATTACTCTTAGAAGCACACTCAAGGAATCAGGGCAGGACAGTTCCCGTTTTACATTTTATTGACGTTGCTATGTATTTCTGGATCGAGAATAGTCCTAAAATACATGGATCCAAACTTTTCAAATTAAATACTGCTGTGATTTTTCTGTGACCACACACAGTGCAGATATGTCTCTTCTTGCTAGTCAAAGCCTGTGTTAGTATTTGTGAGATTATTGCATCTATCTCTGTACCTAGAGTGAAATCTCAGAGTTAATGACAGGCACAGCCTGCAGCAAGGGCACTTCTTAACTGCAACAGGGTCAAGGTTTCACCCAAGACCGTTATTGCTATTGCCTACAGTATTAAAAAGGCACTCGATTGCACAGGGTTACATTGTTCATGGACCCTGGACACAAAAAAAAGATGTTTCACCATCAGCAGAGGAAGGAAATTACTGCTTTAAAGTTTTGTTTGTTTCTCACATACTCAGTGGTACAGAAAGCCTCAGGGCTTTTCTTAAAATGCAAATTTTAATAACTATGAGCGAGATTTAAAAGAAGCAGAGTAGCCTGGTGAATGAGCCCTGTTGTAGAGTTAAGAGACAAAAAAAGCAAGGGCTGCTTGTTTTATACAAGAACTGCTTAGAAAAGAATCAAAATGACTCAGCTAAAGTAATGCAGAAAACACAGAGGAAGGCGTCTGGGGGCCTCCCTGTCTGATCTTATCCAACATCCTTCTTTTAACCTTTAATCTCTGAAGAATCCATGGAGAAGCACTTAGGTGTGACAGTAATGACTGAAATTTGCTGTAGTCCTTGATAAAATGGATCAAAGATTAAAAACCAAACAAGCAGTGGATAAAATAATTTACCTGGTGAGTAATTTTTAGCCGGTTTGGAAATGCATACACTGCTTATCTTGAACTTATGGGAGAGCTCTGTGTATGCTGTGCCCTCTTCTTCATCTCACCCTCCAGAGCCTGTTGCAAGTTGATACCTAAGTAGTCTCATATATAAAGAATAGCAATCTGCAAGTGTACTGGTAATGCTGCTTCTGCAAACTCCTGATGCAGGGAGACATGAGAAGCAAAAGAAACTACAAGCTGAAAAGAAGAGCTCATTTGGCTTAACACTGGCACTGAGGATAAGCCTTGCTTCAACAGGTGCAGTCCTACAGCCCTCCCTGTCTCCTACAGCAAATGAGAGAACTGATAGGCATTTAATGAACCTCATTCTAACCTGTGTGGAATAATCTTTCCGTTAATCTTCTTACTGGTTTTCATCCATCTAGCAACAGCGGCGCTTAAATCTCTTGTTTGCACTTTACTAGCTGCAGATTGTAAATGTTTCATGAGCCGCTGAGCTTGCAGCATTACTATTTTATTAGAATGTTGAATATCTCATGTTCATTGCTGTCTTACCAGCAAATTTTATCTAAACAAAAATTGCCTCCATACTTCTTGTGAATGACAATTTGGTGGTGTGATGGATGCTGTTGTTTCAGCTTGTTTTGCAGCAACAGTTTGAAAATAGCCCCTCTGCCTTGCTGAGATGCAATGGTGCACCTGTGGTAATGCCAATAAAAATACATTCACATCATGACTACATCCAATTTGCCTCCTGAAGAAGGGACAGAGGTCCTGCCAGCCTCTGGTCCTAGTGTTAAGCACACACGAAAAATTCTCCTGCCTCCGAAATGCAGAAGAGGTTTTCCTAAGTTGAGTATTCTCCATAGTGTTCTATTTCCTTAACATGGGATCACAGCATTATTGAATAGATAAACTGGACCAGTTCAGAGTTTAGCTACAAGTGGATTGGTGTAACATCAAGCACTGATCTTCGAAGTATATGAACATCCTCTTGGGGCTTTGATCAGTTCTCCCAAATCATATGTAACCTTGGTAAGATCTTGTGATGCAGACAAGTCAGTTGAGCAATGAAAGCGGCTGGAAGTTGTTCATGGACTCTGGAAACTGTCTTTTGCTGACCGTGCAGTCAAAACCCTCAAGAAGGAAAAGGCAAAACCACAGAGATGTTCAGGGTGCAGCCCCACTGAAAGGTCCCACCAACCCTGCGGCTGGTGCAGGGGAGCAGAGACTATAACAGCCAAGCAGTTTAGAAAAGGAAAAGTGAGACATAAAAAACCCTCTCTCACAGTGGAATAAATCAGGAATTAGCTCTCTTGGTTATCCCTTCTCTGTGAATTCTGTCATGGTAAAGTTTGAGCAAGAACCAATTCTCTTATCTGGAACTGAACATCATCAAATTGTGTCTTTATACACATCAAGACTCTGCCACCAAGAGCTGCTGAAATCCCAGGCCAGCCCAGATCCCTTGTCCAGTATGGCAGAGGGAGGAGTTTACAACACTTGCTTATTTCACTTCATGTCTTAGACATGAGCACTGGGAACAGCTGATTTGGAGGGCTGAGTTTTCAGGAGCAATGGATGGATCGGCACAGCCAGCGAGCTGTAACATGCTCTGGCACCGCAAAGGGTGCCAGATCATTCTGCCCTATGTCCTCCTCCCACAACCTCTCCCACACTGCTGACATCTCCAATGTCAACAACTCACCCACCAACAAACAGAAAAACCCTGCTCTAATCCTAGTGTTTGCAAACAAGGCAGGACTCGAGACTTCCATGTTGAGATAACGATAAAGGAATGTATTTCCTCCAGCTCTGCAACAAACAACTGAGATAAAGACCTGCATAAGCCCGGTAATCAAGCTCCAAGAGAATAACATGGTCAAGTGAGTGCTGTGGGCAGTAAAGTACTCGACTTGCCAGCACGGCCAACACCCTATCCACTTTCTACAGCAGCCACAGCCACCCTGTCTACCACATTTCTCCCAGTCAGCCACAAACTAAACATTCCCACATCTCCTACTTCCTCTTCCCACTACCTCCCCCCAGCCCAAATACTCTCAGTCCTGCCCATTTAAAGCATAAACTCCTCTCCCACTGGTTCCTCCTGTGAGAGCTGCCCACTCATCCCACATCTCCTCCTGAAACACTGCTCAATCACAGAAACATCTTTCTCTTTCAGTGTACAAGACTGTAACAAACCTACCCACTGGCATTACAGGCACCCACCAAAGGCATTCCAGCAGGAGCAGGGCCTGCTTTCAGACAAACAGTTGGACAATGAGACGTATGAACCTCCCAACTTATATATTGGCATGAAAGCACCTTTTGAGCACCAACGAGCCACCCAAAAACCACAGGCGGGGCAGATGTCTACCCCCACAGCTCAGGGCCAGATTAGGCAGTAACAAGAAAAGTTGATTACTGGTCTGCAAAGCAAAGCAAGGGAAGCCCAGTTTTGAGGATGGTTCTGGTTCCCTTCCTTATATGAAGGTCCTTATTTAGCATCAGAAGAAAACAAACCTGAGATTCATTGTTTCATGGAGTGGTTTCCAGTCTGGTTTGCAAGCAGAAGTTAAAAGTACACATGCAAGCAATTGGGAGCTTTCTGAAAGGAGTATGCCTGTGATTCACCCAAATCCACAGTGAGCACCAGCCACACAAATAAGTGTATTCCCTCCAAAGACAGACTTTGGCCATCCCTGGTGCATGGAGGTCCACTGCAGAGCCAGGGTCAGTCTTGAGGTTCTGATGCCAAACATGGAGGGAAGCTGCTGCTTCCAAGGCAGTGTTAGGAGGCAAAGCTGCTGCTGCCATCCAGGGCTAAGCACCCGCACACCCTGTGAAATACATGTCTTTTGTCACTGTTCCAGCTATTCATTTAATCTTCAAATTGTTCCCAAGACGTCTGTCTCAACAAGCAACTAGCTTGATGTGCTGCCACCTGTCACTCTTAACGTCCTTGATTGTTTGGGGGGACTGCTATTGTCCTTTTCATATACACTGGTTTACAGATTGGAGCAATTTTTTCCTCTGTAGAAAATAAAGCCTGAATTCACCAAAAAACCTGAAATTTCCCGAGGGCTGCTGCTCCTGCAGCAACTCTGCTGAGGGTTACATTTAGCCGTCCCACCTCCAAAAACCAGCGCGAACTCACCAGAGAGAAGGCAAACACCACAATTGAAGGCAATGCCAAGGAGCAGACTGCCAGGCACCGCGGGAAACCCACTGTGGGGTTCTCGGGTCTGTTTCCCCGACGCCGCACCCTGCATCCCTCAGCCCGCAGCCTGCCTCCCGCCCCGCACGCCCCGTGCATTCCTCACTCCCATCCCTCATCCCTCTCCCCTCAAACCTCTCCCCTCGCCCCTCATCCCGCGTCCTGCACCGCCCCCTGGCGGCCGCACCGGGGCAGCCCGTCTGGCTCTTCGGGGTGCCGGCGGTGCTTGCGGCGCGGCCAGCCCGGCTCTGCCCGGGCTGCACCCCGGTTCTCGCCCCCGAGTAACATCCGTATGGAAAGAAAAGCATGTGTTCACAAAGAAAAGCTTATCTGCTTCCCTTTTCTAACTGAAGGCAGAGGGAGTCAGGCCATTGCAGTGCGATAACCATTCGCCACTAAAATATTTATGTTCTGCTAAGCTCTGAAGTTGTATAAAACCAGAACATCCCTCTAAATCTGCTCAGAAATACCACTCTGTATATGCTTTGTTCTCCTGCGGTGGGGGAAAAACCTTTCCATCCACTCCCCAGAAAATCCCCAGCAAAAGAGAAACTGCTAATGGCTGTCTTCAAGGAAATGCTTCCAGCTGCTGTTGTCTTTATTAAAAGAAGTAAAGAAAGAAACACAAGAAGGCCCCTCCAGCTCCTGGGAGAATGTTCAGCTATTAAAACCACATATCCATTTAGTTCCCAAAAGAAGTCTTCCATAATTGCAAGCAGAGCCCACAGCTGAACCAAGCTCTTACTGCTTTTCCCCAGTCAGACCACATGTGATCGCTGTAAAACTGACTCCTGAGTGTTACTTTATGGCTGAGGCTACAAAGGAGTTTGGTGAGTGCACTAACTAACTCTGCATCCCACTAGCTGCTGGAATCCCCAGTGCTCTCTTTTCTGCATGCTGAACAGGGAAGTTAAGGATGCAAGAATTAAGTCCTTAAAAATTGCATGGCAAATGGGAGGCATCTAGCTAGCCAAGAGGCAAGTTCTAGATATGCTGAGAGATATGAGGGACCTCTGTCCACAATACTACACCTGAATACAGCTCTCTGACTAGTATTATTTCCCAGAAAGACCTGCTGCTGGATGCTGGACAAGGTCATGCACAACTATCTGGTTTGAGGGATGCTCTCTGCAACAATGTCCAGCCAGCAAAGCTATTTAGTACTGAGAGCACAGGAGCAAGAATAATACAACTGTTGAGTTCCTTAGATGGAAATTGTCAAGGTGGCAAGAAATAGAGCTCCACAGGTGCTAGATCCATCTTGCACGGGATGATTGGCCTATTACCATCAGCATGTGCTTGAATTACAATGGTAAAACACGATAATCTGACTAACAGGACATAATTTTCTGCATGAAACCCTGTTTCAGTTGAACCAGTTTCAGAGCTCTGGTGAGAAGAGTGAAGTCCTCACTTCAGTGGTTGCTTGTCACCTTCCCAAGTCCCCATGTCACTGGCACCAAGGCAGCAGGGTCTCAGCAGTCATGGTACCTTTACAACTGCCTAGCTCAGATCACTAGAGAAACTGGGAGGCAAGCACAGTCTCTCCTTTTTCCCACCTTCCCTTAGTGACATGGGCCAGGAATCATCTTAAGGTGGTATCAGCTAGACTAAGAATACAACCTTCCCCATAACTCAGAAACAATAACAATAACAGGACTGAATTCATGAGGTTTATGTGGTATGCCCGTGGTGTGAAGTGGTGATCCAAATCTATCTTTCTCCTTTCCCACTTACATTCATGCACCTCACTCCTTGAGGTCTCATTCAAGCCACTGACTTGCTTAAACGTAAATTCATGCACCCTTGCTCCTTGCAGGCCAACCTCTCTGAAACCATTTTCCTGCCACAGACCCAGCCCTTGGGGGGGCTCAGTGGGATCCCCACACACTGCCACTCTATGGCAGGCTCCCTTCATCACAACCAGCTGCAGAGCTGCTCTCTAGGAGGGCCTGGAGAAATGAGCTGAGAGAAGCCTCGTGAAAGTCCTCACACACCAGCAAGACTCATTCAGGACTTGGGGAGGAGGGCAAATTCCAGACCAGCACCTTCTTGTGGTCAGAGCAACTCAGTAAGCAGCAGATACGTAGGGTCAAGCTGGGGAGTAGCATGCTGTAGAGCAAATAGGTAAAGATGACGATGTCAACTTACCCCTGCCCTTCAAGGATTTCCAGGCTTCAGGAAGGCACCTGAACAGGCAATATGTCATCAGTGTGCTCAACACACAGAGCAGGTGAGAAAGAACCAAGAAGGTTGCCAGCCAGTACACAGGCTGGCTTCTCCCTGGATTTTGTTAGACGTTCCACCTTCTGAACCAGCTGCAGTAGAGATGAAGAGCTCACTAGGTGCTCAGAACTAATGACCCCTCCCAGGCTTAGAGCTCTTTCCTGCACCCAGGATGTGCCATCCACTTGCCCTTGCTTGGGAACTTCGCTGCTTGCCTTGGGAGGATGAGCGGATGCAGGGTGCTGAGGTCCCTGAGGCTGCTCAAAGCAGCGTGCCTGTACCTCTGCCTCCAGAGGCCCATCAGATAGTGCATGCACAGTGCAGTATTTTATTCCCTGACATAAGTGCTGGAGACTGAGGTGAGGCACAGGTGAGACACAGTAGCTCCTGGATGCTCTAGAGGCACAGGCCACTGCCCAAGTGAGAAGGGGCCAAGAGGGTCAAGCTGCCTGGAGAGGCCCAGAGCAAGCAGCAATGTGTGCACACACGTGGCGGAGGCCTGGCCCAGCCCTCCCATCTCCCTCTCTTCCCAACACCTTCTGAAATGCTTTATTTGCCTCTGGAATTGCACATATACAGGACCCAAGTAACCCGGCCTGGGGGCCTCACCCTAGACTCTCACCAGTCTCCTGACCCCAGGACCTCTCTGTGAGGAGGCACAAAGATTGTCAGTGAAGTACCTAGGGGAGGGAATAGGCATAGTAGCTTCTTTCCCACCTGGCAGCCCTCAGCACACCCACACTCCCCCTCACCCACCTGCTCGCAGAGCAGCTCTGCCACTTGCCTTTGAGAGAGTCAAGACCAGACTGCAGAGCGGCCTTGGTCAGCTTGCTGTGCTTGGGTGCTCCAGACCTATCTCCCAGAGTTTTGTGGAGTCTGTGCTACAGTTATGCTTCATAAGGAGGAGATGGCCATGGTGTGCCACAATACCACATGCAGCAGCAGCAGCTCTTCACCCAGCAACCCTCACACCAGTGATATCTCCCCATCCCCACAGTCTGTCCACATTCATCAGAGTGATGCCTTCCAGGTGCTGCAATGACAGCAGACAGAGCCACTGATAACAGCCAGCACCAGTGAGTGCACAAAGTCAGAGCAGGCTGCTCTGCAGGAAAGTGCAGAGCAGCCTCAGCAGTGGGTGTCAGAACTGGCCACACTGCAGATCCTCAAATTGCTATTACTGGTAACTGGGCTCTAGCAGCTGCTCCTCAACAGTTCATCATCATCAGTGTAGTCTGGAGACACATTGTGCTTGGTGAAGTCAAGGGACCCGAACTTGTCTCACTGAGCTCCACTCTGTAGCAGACCCCTGAGTAATCTGAGCATGGAACAGGTTTAATCCCAGGGCTATGTGGGCTCTTAGGTGTTCTGCAAGAGTCCAGGAAAACTGCAGAATCTCTGTCAGGACAGCAGTTCACCTGCCTGTGGGCAGTTTGTGGAGATAAGGGTCAGAGGCACACTGTGCAGGGAAACAATAGTTCCTTTGTCGTGATTCCTGCTGCAGATGGGCCTAGGCTTCTAGACATGCCTACTGCACTTTAGTCAAAATAGATCTCAACATTTGCCTGCTTCCGGAACACAACTCAGTCTGCTGTGCAGCAGGTCCTCTTGGTGGTCCATCGGTTTCTCTGGCAGCTGTAGTGATGGTTGCTACCACTCTAGCAGAAAACGCGATTCAAAGAGCTAGCATAGGGTTTTTTCAGACGTGGAGACTTCATCATCTTGCAAGGGCTCAGGTTCAAGTTAGTTTTCCAGACAGGCTGGGAGGTATCAGGAAATTTCTCCACAACAAAAGCTTTCTACAGTGATGCAGTTTATTAATTGCTCTTTGATCCAACAACAGTTTTGAGTCATAGTATACAGAGTCATAGCCTACAGAGTCATAGTATAGGGTATTATATGGCTATAAATTTTATTACTACAAAAGGCCCTATTTTCCAGCCTTCCAGTTTCTGGCAACTTCTCTTATCTTTTTTTTTTCTTTTTGTTGTTGTTTTTTTTGTTTGTTTGTTTGTTTGTTTGTTTTTGTAGAATCTAATATCTATGAATCACTCAAGTGATTTGCTGGTTTCTCTGATAAACAGTCTGGGGGCACGTCAATGTTTGCAGTGCAGTAATGCGACAATCCACACTTCCTCTTGCCAGTGTTTCCACTTAGTGAAATTTCATTTTGCACACGCACACATTCAGCCCGTTACAGGGACAATGTACTCGCCGCTCACAGAACGTGAGACCACAGTTTTTACAATGTACAGCATGGGAGGAAGGAGCTTTGTTTTTCCCACCACACAGGCAATGCTAGCATTCCCTGGCCTTGCGATGTCCATGAAGGTGCTTCAAACATCAGTCCTTACCAGAGATAGCAGACGGATGGATGGATGACTCAGGCTTGCTGCCTCTGGAAACCAAGGTACTCTCAGAAGAGGTCAGAGAGGGCCAGGCAGCCTCACAGGGTGCTGAGAGAACTAGAAGAGGAAAGTAGGTTGCTATAACACAAGGATCAATTATGCACGAGATTTTGGGATGTACTGGGAAAGGAGTAAGATGACAAGGTCACTTTCTTCACATGAACACACGTAAAACACAGAAAGGCCTTTAAGAGAAGTGCGTTTTTTTCCCAGTATGGGATACATCCCACTTGTCATGGTCTGTCTTAGGACAAAGACAAGCAGTGCCTCTTTCTGCCTCTCTCGACTGCAGAAGTGTTGTGGCAGCTCCCTCAGCAGAGGCACTTCCCAGTGCCAAAGCGAGCCTGAAGCTCATCACCAATTCTTGATAACAAAGAGTGGACAGATTAATGCCACAGTATTTGCAAGTGATGCACAGGCCGCGTGGATAAAACTCCAAACTCACCGCCTCCTTCCCCGCGTGCTGCGCCCTCGCCACAAGGATGCATCCCTGTGCCGTCCAGCCTCTCCCGCAGCAGCGGTGCTGCGCGCCGGCACGGCCGGGCAGGGTATGTCACGGCCGGGCAGCGCATGTCACGGCCGGGCAGCGCATGCCACGGCCGGGCAGCGCATGTCGCGACAGCGCTCGGCGGGGGAGCTGCCGGAGGTGCGGCAGAAGGCGGTGTCGTGCGGCTGCTCCCGCGGGCCCTGCGAACGCCATCTCACAGAGTCACAGATTCATAGAATAGTTTGGGTTGGAAGGAACCTTTTTTAAGGTCATCTACTTCCAGCCCCCCCTCTGTGGGCAGGGACATCTTCAACCAGACCAGGCTGCTCAGGGCTCCATCCAGCCTGACCTTGAACACTGCCAGGGATGGGGCATCCTTGGGCAACCTCAACATTCTCATTGTCAAAAAACTTTTTACCAACGTGTAATATAAATCGGCCCTCTTTTAGTTTAAAACCATTACCCCTTGTCCTATGACAACAGGGAGTTTCCCTGGCATGGATCAGAGAAAGCAAGAGGTGAATGGTTACACAACTTTTATCCCTGAAAAAAGCGTGTGGGACAAGGAGAACGTGTTTTAAATCATCTGAAGCCGTGGCAGATTGCTGCTCTGCCTTGTTTGGCTGAGGGATTTGTGGTTTGGCCTGGTCCAGCCCATCCACGCCATGGGGAGTGCTTCCCGAGGAGGGAGCAGGTCCCTCTGCCCTACTCTCACCAGCCACTGGAGGGAAGCCACGGACTACACTTCCGGAGAAGTTCTGGTGGATCTGAATTTTCTGCCAATTTTTTTTTTTTCACCAAAAACCGGAACCCTGACAAGGTTTTGTATTTCATAGAGGCCTTCTGAGCCAAGTTCTGACTGGTGCATCTTGTGTTCCAGGGCACAAAACTTTATAGCGTTGGAAACCACATTTCTCTCTCAGTTCTCCATTAGGCTAATTAATGCCACATTACTAGATTTCTGGATTTAATTACAGCTATTCACAAGTATAGTTAGAGCCAGCAAGAAGAGGCCACAACATGTTTTGACTGGATTTTTGTTAGGCAAACACAGGGATGAGTTTGCTGTCACAGGAATTAAATAAATTTCAACAAGGATGGAGGGAAGTTGAAGGGTTAGGAAAAGAGTTGCTTTTTAGAATCATAACAGTTTGGGTTGGAAGGGACATTTAGAGGCCTCTAGTCCACTCCCACTGCAGTGAGCAGAGACAATCTTTGACTAGATCAGGCTGCTCAGAGTCTCATCCAGTGTGACCTTGCAGGTTTCCAAGGTTGGGGCACCCATCACATTTCTGGGCAACATGTTCCAGTGTTTTAACACCCTCATGGTAAAAGACTTAATCCTTACATGTAATCTGTATCAACCTCTTTTAGTTTAAAAACATGACCCCATGTCTATTGCAACAGCCCTGCTAAAAAGGATGCAATTTAACTGAGAACTGAAGTATGTGCTTTAGTCCATCCCTATTCAGGCTCACATACAGAAAAGCAATTAGGCACTTAATTAACTTCAAGCACACGGGCTGTTAAGCATGTGTCTAAGTGGTTTGTTGAAAAGGGATAGCATTAAAAGCATGCTTAAAATTAACTACACACGCTCAACTAATTTCCTTGCCAGCTAAGCACACTTTCTAATCATAATGGACCAAATTCAGCAATGACAAAATGACATCATTCAGAATTACTGCAAGGTCAAACTTGGTCTGTGGATTTCTGTCCTTTGAGATAAGGAGGAATTAAGCTTGAAGCAAATAAGAAGAAATCAGACAGGTACTGTGAAGTGCCACTGCTGCACACTGAAATGGTATCATGGGTAGGGTATGTACAGGTATTTATGAGACCAGAATGTATCTTTCTTATCTCATTAACATTCTCAATATATTTAAATTTTTTCTTCTTCAGGACAGAGGGGAGAAGTCCAAATGGGAATGTTTCTGCTCACGGAAAAAGAAAAAAAAAGACTGTTTAAATTTTATAATTTTTTGTGTTTAGAAGATCTTACATTTCAAAGCAAAATTGCTCAAAATTAGACAGGTGGGTTTTTCTCAGAAAAAAATATTAAAAGACAATAAAAGAATTTCCATCAAAGCTTGTAATATCCCTCCAAGCAGTTCTGAGGGATGTTGATTTTTTTTAGTGAAATGGGTATTCCATTTAAAAAAAAAAAGTCAGTCATTTTCCTTAAGTCCTATTTTTCACTTCTGCTAATTAATAACCAGAAAAGAAAAAAACTAAGTGCACTGGAACACATTGTCCCTTTTGCCTTCTCATCCTAATTTGGGCATTGCAACCCCCGGAAGAGTTTTGACAAGAAAAAAAAAATCCCAATCCACAAATCAAAATCAGGTCAGTTGAGGCAGAGGATCCTATGTATTTTCTAAAATTATGTGGATACCTCCAGGCGCTGATGAAAAATGATCTTAGTTCCTGAAAACATAACAAGCGTTAGCATGGGCGTGCAGACTTGCACGGAAACTGGAGCACGACGGATTCAGTCCCCCCAGCTCACCCCTGGGAAAACTTGTCCCATGACGGTCCTGACCAGGGGAGTGCACAGGGAAGGGGCTGCAGAGCCCTTGGCTGTGAAAGCCAGGCAATCCCACCGCAGTGTTGGGTCTTAGGGCTGCCAGAAGCCCACCATCACGCCGGGATGGGACTCAGTGCCAGGACAGTGTGTGGACAGGAAAGGGCAGGCAGGGTCAGCACCTTCTTGCTCTCCGTTGGTGGCAGAGTCTGACCCGCTGGACGTCACTCCAGGGGGCCACTGTGGGGTAGGGAGGCTCCATGTTTATTTCTGCCTGCTCACCTGATGTCCCCAAACAAGGAGAAGAAGGTAGCTCTGTGTCCAGGGGATGCTCAGCATAAAAGTGCCATCAGGGCCTGCATGGCTGCAAGGAAAACAGAGAGAGGATCAGGAGTGAGAGACTAAATGCACGGAAACCCCACCTGCTTCAGAGAGCCACCAAAATGAAAACTGCTCAGTAATGTTTGACATTTTGTATTTTTTCCTTCCGCCTCCACAGCACATACAGTATTGCCTCAGATTACTACGAGACCTCTTAGGTCTGTGGTGAACATCACTTCAAACAGATTGGCCCTCCTTGATTATGGCCAGTCATATGACATTTAGCTGTGACAAACAGCTTTGACTAAAATAATAATTTCTTCTGGCAATTTGCAGTCATAAGCCACAGCTGGTTTCAGAGCTGTCTATGTCCCCTCTCTGGAGGAGATACTGCTTCAGCTCCTCACCATGGAGCTTTAACCTCTGCCTAGCTTAATATTCATGTGCATCCTTAGCAAACGAAAATGATGGATGTACTTTTTTAGACCATCAAAACCTCAATGCTGATATACTCATTCTCCTATCTTGAAAAAACTTCACACTTTACCCCTACAGACAGCATAGATATCTGTTTTAATAAATCCCCTGGTTGTAATAACACAGGTATTGCAACTCATCACTTTTAAAGATCTAGGAAAATTATTTCCCAAAGCTACTGAGATTTGGTTATAGACTTTTGTAGCCTTTTATTAATACATTGTGTGATGTTGCTATCAAATGTAACTTGTGATATTACTAAACATAACCTCAGTTCTCAAAACATACCATGGCTTTGGGGGAAGTGTTCTGCTCATACCTCTTAACTGAGACCATGGGTGGCAACAAACCCAGTGCCCAAGGCTCACCTGCCTTACCACTGCCTGCAGACTGAATGGGCAGCCAAGACCTGAGCCCTGACCCTGCTCAAAGGCTGCTTTCAAAACATGTGGTTTCATGCCCTTGTTGTCCCAACTGGACACACTCGGGATTCCCTGCAGTTGCTCAACAACACTACGCAGACATCCGCAAAGCTGGGTAATTCCAGTGCTCCCGAGACACGTGGTAATAATACCTTGGCTTTGTCTAAGAAAATTTCCAGGCCAGCTGAACATTTCCAGCAAACTTTTATGGAAAGCACAAGGTTCAAAATTGAGTGAACAAACATCATTCTAGTCTAAAAATTACTCAAAAGTATGTTTTCTTTTAATAATGAGTAACACGGAAAGCTTTTCCTTCTCTGATGGTAAGCAAAGAAGTCCGAAAACAAATAAGATGTAATCACAGCTCTGAAGAGTACAAGGACAAGGTCATTATGATGCCTTCCATTTCCTCTCAGAATTCTCTGGGAAATTCTTAGGATCATTTCCTCGCCTGAAAAGTACCACATTTCTGGTGGCACCAAAAATGGAAGTTGCATTGTGGTAGGAGAAAAGGTTTGTGGTTTATTTAAGACAATAGTGGTCACGTCTGTGGCTGGAGTACAAGGCAATTTTGAGTCAAAACCAGTTTTACATATTTTTGAGAGTGGCTCTCAGACATGCTCACACACACACGCAAAAGAGACACATATATATGTTCCTTCCTTAATTTGTTTTGTCTGCAAGGCAGAGGCTGTCAAGAGTTTTTGACTTACGTGAAAATACAATCAGCATATCAAAATGTATTTGTGTTTAGACTATCGAGATGGATTTATAACCAGAATATATTTATAAAATATTCTTTTCAAGGGAAAGTGGTTCTTGACAGGTCCTTAAAACTTTTTGCACATTATTCCTCAAATGATGGTAATGGGGAAATTCATGACACAAGCAAATGCCTTTTTCTCCTTAAGTGGTGAAATTTACTACAAAATTTCAACAACATGAAAAAAACTCTGACCATCTCCAAAAGAAGTGCTGAAACAGAGGTTATGTTTTCATCTTCTTGTGAAGCTGGCTAAAAGCTCTCAGTATTAGGTAGTACTACAGATCTGCAGCTCAAGCTGAAAGGGCTGGCACAAATATATAGAACAAAGGCTTATTTTCTTCCTTTTTGAAAGAGGTTTGGGTGCTAAGGAGAAAAGAACATTCTCCCTCCTCAGTTTCTTTAATTTAGTTTTTTTCTATATAAGGAACAAGAGAAAACATTCAGTTTCTTGGTCTGTTTCTTACAAGAAATGAGAGAGTATGCAAGTTATGTTAATGTATCAACCTGAAGGTCATGGAATTTGTGATTACATGG
This sequence comes from Rhagologus leucostigma, assembly GCA_013397725.1. Lineage (NCBI taxonomy): Eukaryota > Metazoa > Chordata > Aves > Passeriformes > Rhagologus > Rhagologus leucostigma. The sequence continues at coordinate 148,969 of VZTD01004412.1, read as the reverse complement.
ATCTGCTATGCTGAGTCTTAAAAGAAATTACTTGATTCTTCATTACAGTACTACTATACTGAATTAATACAAAATTATGATGTATCTAGTTTTTCACGTAACCAAACATATTCATTCTGCTTTTAAATTTTATTTTAATATTTATAAAGAAATCTGGGAACTTTACCAGATGTGAGACTTTAAAGATCTCTTTAAATATACCTACTTCTTAGTTTGGGGGCGTTCAGAGGGCTGTATCATAAGCAGAAGGCCTCTACCAGTTCACATGAGGTTATTCATCCCCTGGCCCTTTCTGTCAGTGTGACAGACCACACAGAGAATGTCCCTGGTGGCTCACACTGGGTCTTGTGGGTGGTTAAATGCGTGGGAGTTATGCTCTTTCATTCTGAGGTATCTCCAGGAGAAATCGCCCTCAAATTTATGCTGCTATTTTTGTATGACTTGTTTGCAGTGGAAAGAGGAGTTTACCGTGTACTTTTGTGCTCTACTGTAGACATAAAAGGAAGCATCAAACTTCCACTGCTTATTGCCAAACTGAATAGATATATCAAAGGGGAAGTCCAAGATGTTTTTTTCCCTCTCTTCAAAGTCATTACTTCATAGCCCAAAAAACAAATGGCATTTCGAGAGACAACCAGTGATTTACCCAAGGCTGAAAGCACGATCTCTCCCCAGTGGGCTCACAGCAAAGTCACAAAAACCGATGTGATTTTGTAGTGATGCTCTGCAGTGCCAGGTGATTTGCCTTTGAACTCTCCAGGTTCCTGCTTTCTCGAGGCTCACTCTTTAAGAAACACATGGCCCTTCCTACCCTTTTTCCAGATTTGAGTCTACTAAGAAAAAATATCATAACATTTGCTCTCCTATACAGCAGAGTGTTTTAAATGAAAACATTATGCCAAGGCCTGTTTATGCAACTGTCTTGGAGCTATGTAACATAAACAAATAGCTATTGTGGTATCCTGAAACCTCGGCAGCTCTAAGCAGGTTCAGTCCTGCCATCCCAGGTCAAGACCAGTGATGTTCACTCTCTTGGCACACCCAGAGATGCATGGGAGCAGTGTTACTCATGGGTCTATGCCTGTGCCAGGCTGAAATGGGTGACAAAACTTCCGGGGAGTGCAGCAAGGCAACATGAAACTCCAAATGCCCCGTGAAATTATATTATCTATGACCACAGGGCAACCACAGCAGTGGGAGATAAGAACCATTCCTAAGGCTATGACTGTTCACCCTGATGATTAAAAAAGAAAAGGGAGGAAATTATTATACCCTTGAGGAAAGGGAGAATGAATCTGGGTAGCCAGCATGTAGGCACAGAGAACCCTTTTGATTCTGACAAGCAAAGCCAAGGAACCAGTGCCTGCTAGGTGTGCAGGTGTAAATGTGTACTTACTGCTCTGTTGACCCAGTTCCCAGATGGTTTATTAGCTTTTAAAACCTGGCACAGTAGGTTAAGCCAGCAGAGCAGAGGCACAGACATCAGTGCACAGGGAAATAAAGAGGGAGGATGGAGGTAATGTCTTAAACCAGCACAGCTGGGAGGGTGAGTCAGAGACCTATGGCCCTTGACAGTCATCCACCTTTGCATGACAGAAAATGGGCTCTGGGTTTAATGCTTTCACGTCTGCTCTGCATACCCAAAATGCAGGCTAAAGGGCAGTGCTGGGGACAGAAAGCATCAGGCATTAGTCTTCTGTGGATCTGCAAACAGAGAAGTTAACTACTTCAGGATAATCCACTGGTAGCAGACTGGGGACAAGAACCCCCCAGGTCCACTCCTCCCTTTTTTGCCACAGCCTTTGGGATTACATTCTGCCCAGTGTGCTACCACAGAAAGCCACCTCTTTTCCAGGGTGAGCGCACATATGGCCCTATAGTTAGTGTTTGCTTTGCTGCATGTGCAAAAAAGACTTTACTTAGATATTTGATCACACAGCGCTCTTCTGTGGTTTATGCTGTACCCATGCTCTATCTATTAATTCTGGTCTTTCTAGGAAAAATCAACTGGCAATAGGAAGAGCCCCAGCTCTCTGGGAGGCACTCTGGCTCTTCTCTTGAGCAGGGAGAGTTCAGCATGGAGATGGGTTGTAGAGTGAGTGGCCTGAGTGTGATAATGACTCTGGCTCCAGGTCAGGGCTGTAGGAATCCAGGCTGGCTGCTGCTGGCACATGCGTGGCACCAAAAAGCAATTTTCCGCACAATGCTGAGAATCTCTGAGCCAGCTTCAAAGGCAGCTGAGTGGTACCCATTCACCGGGATGCTAGGCCTTTACTGTCTTTTGGTTTTTTTACAATAAAAGGTATTTTCTCTATGTCCCAGCCAAAAGGTCAGCAGTGGTGAGAGAGCTGATGAATCTGCCCTTGCATCCTCCAGGACTGAAAGGACCTGTGGTCCAAGGTACTCACCTTTGAGGCTGTTCTGCTTCATTATGGGGGCCATAACTGTAAGAAAATCATTTTGCTTTGGTAACACGTTCTGTTAACAGGATTGTGGGGGAGAACCATAAAACATTTTCTTTCCCTTTGATATTTGTGACTGTGAAGCACCTCAGCTACAGGCAGTAAAATAGTAACAGCAGTGTTGAGTACGTGGCAAACAAACAGCAAACCTGAGGTTTCTCACCACGGGCTATGTAGCCTTGCAAACTCAGCCAGATGTGCTTGGCCAGCACCTGCACACTTGCTTTGTTGTTGTTGTTGTTGTTGTTGTTGTTGTTGTTGGTACAGACCAAGTCAGTCAAACTTGCAGAGAGCCGGTTTGCAACTGGACCAGGGCTTCAGACACTTAAGCCAAGAAGCCCATCTCGGGTTACGGCAATCAGGCGTCTCTCCTCAGACGTGTTCAAAGCCCTGAGAGTCCTGGACTTTCCCAGCAAATTCCACTGGAATGTAAATAGTCTTCAGATCCCCCACCAGGTTCCAGAAAGGCTTCTTGAGGTTGCTGAAGGGGAAGTCCTCATGACATACTCCAACTAAATAAAAATAGTGGTACTAATAATAATAATACTAATAATAGTAATGATTATGGTGTTTGGTTGGGGTTTTTTTGCCTCAGGTGAAGATGTGTGTTTGGGAAGAAGCAGCAGTTAGCACTAGAGAGTGACAGAACAGGTCAACTTAAAACAAGATTTGCTGGATATCAGTGAGGTATCTGTTCAGAGGTCTGGCTGCTGATGCACTTACAAAACAGAGGAACCTTTCCTTTGGCTCAAAGTGGAAATGTTGAAGCAGATGTTTTAAATAAAGATCCTGGCACTGCAGATATGAGCACCTCGAAATCCACATTTGTATGCACTCTGGAGATATTAAAGAAGTTGAAAGCAGTAAATATGGCTCTTTTTCCACCCCATGGACAGTCAAGGGGACTCTGAACCTCTGGGCTCTGGTCTCGGTTCTGCCACTGCCTTCCCAGATAACCTTGAGCAAGTCGTTTCATCTCTTGTGCTTCCATTTCCCCAGAGACAAATCCAAGGTGTCTGCCACAGCCTCCTTCACGAAGCAGGCTGCGGAAAGAGCTGTGCATGATAACCTACCAGTGCTGTCAGGCACAGTCAAAAATATGTGAACACTGGCACTGTTCCTGAAAGATGGGACAGCATGCTGGAGGTGACACGCAGCAGGAACAGGGCTTACAGAGGGAGTCCTTGCTGGCTTGGGTGCTTGTATCCACGTAGGAGTAACAGGAGTGCTGCCTGAAAGGTACATTGGCTGGTGCTCAAATATTCCTTGGAAAATTATTTTGATTTCTTTATTCTGAATCTCACCACGTCTCTGTGTCTTTAAATCATTTCTCTGTTGTTCATCTCTTCCTTTTTTCGTTTTCTTTCCTTCTCCGAGTGTTTCCTGTGGGCCTCTTGGCTGCTTCTTCCTCACCTCTCCCTCTGCACCAACTTCTCCTTTTTCCAGTCTCTTCCAGTTCACTCGTCTCTTTGCAAGCAGCCCTTCCAAGACAGATGTCACATTCACAGCACTCCACAGCCACTCCAGCCAGATGGTCGGGGGTCCCATCGCTGGACAACCACTTGGAGGGGAACATTCAGGCAGTGTTGGGGCAATGGGTGAGGAGATGATGGTCCCACAAATGGAGCCCTTTGGCCAAATGGGATCACACATCAGTAATGCATCCTTCCTTGGTGGAGACGACCTGAGCCCCACTGAACAGCCATTACCCACCTGGGACCACCTTGCTCCCTACTTCTCCTACCTTCTCAGGGGGTCATAGGGATGTCCAGGACAGTAGGGTGGTAGCTGATACCCTGGTCTGGGGGCTAAGAGGGAGTGCAGCCACCAGCACTGGTAGATCTTCAAAGGAGACTCCCTATTCACCCCAGGCTAGGCAGGGCAGGCACCAGGAAATCACCCAGCCTGTGCCAAAGGCATTGCTGCTCCCTTGGGACAGCTACTGAGGAAGCTATACCTGCACTGCCACTGAGGTAGAGGTTAGGTGGTGGGGTAGGTGAAGTTTGAAGTGGTCCAGAGAAACCCTCATCAGCACAGAAGCTCTCACGCTTCCTGGCTGCCAGTGCCAGAGTTCACCTGGACAGGACAGTACCAGGTGGCTGCAAAGCATGAAAATGATGCTGGCCAGGGATATGTTCTATTTTTTTTTCCTTTTATGTTTTTTTAATGCAGGCCAAAGAATTCTTTGCTGCAAAAGAAAAAGAGTAATAAGATAAGCAGGCATGAAGGGACACAGCAGGAAGCATGTGGCAAGTCATGATGGGCCTTGAAAAACTTTCTGTTATTAAAGTTGCTTAATATAGTCCTGAAAAAAAGGTCTTCATTGTTATGAAATATCTCCTTGCCCTTCCTAAAAATATCCTGATTTTATGGGCATCAGAGCAGGCTGATCTTTTGGCACCTAACAACAGCATTTCATTACCAGATCTCAGATATATCCTAGCCTTGGGAATATAGAGTCACTGCCAAGGCTGGAGCCTGTCCCTAAGCAAAGCTCCTTCTGCATGTGCTCCAAAAAATATTTCCTTTCCTAAAACATAAGCAACTGAAGCAAAGGTTTCTAGTCAACAGGAGAGTGATATTTTTAGACACTTAGAATCATGATTTCAGGAGCTGAAGGGAAGAAAATTATATCAGCATTCAAGAGGTTCATCCAAGAGATATATCAGTTATTTAACAGATAAGTACATGCAGAAAGATCAAAGCCTCCTTCTGGGATGAATAACCATGATTCACAGGGCTGGGAGGTGCAAAGAGATTACTCCAGCTAGCTAGCTATCACTTGTAAGGCAGAAAGAAAGCATTTATTTACACTTACTTTAAGGTATTCCTTTTGCTCCACCAATGTTTAAAGTACTACCCTGTAGCAATTAAATGGCAGGTGAAGTAGGAAGAGGAACAGCTGAGTTCTGGAGAGAAGAAATAAGTCACAGTTCCCTCCCACCAACAGAAAGGGAAGTCAAGCACAGCTGGAATGGCACACAGCACCAGGGGAAATCACCTCTTTGTTTTCACCTCCCCCTTCTTCGCGCCCTACTGTGGTAGGCCCACGGGCACTGAGGTTTCAGACAAGGAGACAAAAAAATACCCATGCGGGCTTTCCAGCTTGTTTTGATGCGTTGAATGTTTGGGAAAGCAAAGTGAGGTGTCTGTGCCCCTTCTGTGTCCAAAAACAAAATCCTCTGGTGTTTCCAAGCGGCCCAAATAGCTGTGAGTTCACATTCCCTGGATATCTGTGTGGCTGAAGGATTTCCTGAAACAGGTGAAACCTGCAGCAACAGCTACCAGGGCATGATGGCCAGTTTTCACCCTGGACCACCCAGCTCCTTGCCTGAGAGAAAGCTGTCTAGGTAAATAAACCTGACCCCAGAAAAACAGACCACTCTGCCTTCTTCCAGCACCCCAGAACAAGACAGGAAAATCCACTGGAGCTGACCATATATTGGCTACTTCTGCCAGCAAATCCATTGCTTCCTTCACAGAAGGAGATGAGGGTCCCTTCTCCCTTCTCCCTACAGCCTGCTTTCCAGATATGCCAGGTCCTTCGGAGGCTTCTTGGAGCTCCTCTCCTCCTCACTACCCCACATCAGCTGTCCATTCCCCCTTGCCTTTTCCAGGGGCCCATAGTGACTGCCCTCCCTCACCCTTAGAAATTCCTTCTCTATCTCCTGGGTGTCCTGTTTCCTCCTCTCTGCCCACCCCCTGCTCCCTACCAGCCCTGCTGACCCCCAGCCAGGCACTGCACACTCCTCCCTCCCCTCTCTGCCCTCCTCACCCCAGAGCAGGGAAGATAAACAGGATTGTGCTTTGGGTATTGTTGTGTTGGGCAACAGCCATGAAAGGCTTTTGCACCCCTGAGTAGCAGAGAGAAATCTGAGGCCCTGACAAACAAATATTATTAGGACTCCCATGGGTGCTTCAAACCCCCCTTGCTGCAAATTGAATGCTCGTCTACAAGAGAAGGGTTCCACTCAGCACCAAAGGTCCTAATTCACCCAGGCATCCCTATGGCCTGGCCAAGTGTCAGGGGACCTGCAGCAGGTGGCCCTAGCACAGATGAACCTGAGCCTGAGATGCCTTGGCCTCCTCAGCGCATGAATAAAGGTGTTTATTTGATGTTTATTTCATCCTCAATCAGACATGCTCTGCACTGCTCACCTGCTCCCACTTTATGCTACAAACAAGACAGAGGATTGCTGATGTCATTGACTTTCCTAAGTGGCACAGCAGCCCTAAGGTGGCAGCTGAGTGTGTGTCCCCCACATAGTCAGAGGAGAAGCTGTAAGTCCCATTCGTTCCCACTAAGCAGGCAGGCATTCTCTCAGTTCAGGCTGCCTGCTCCAGCTGGATAACATCAGTACCCCACCCTGCACCATGCGCTGCTGGGGTGTCCACACACGGTGTCCATCCCCAGTGGAGAAGGGGAATAGAAAACATCTCCCTTGCTTTCCTTCACCTTTCATCTGTATTTCTTTATTGCTGACCACAGGTCCATGGGCTGTCTTTCCCTTCATTGTATCCATCTGTTCATACCCCATTAGTGGCACACAAGTATGGCCAGATGCCTTCACGCTGTCATCACCTGCCTTGACAGCAAGTGGTTCTCTGATATTGTGTGGGTTCAGGGTGAGAGATAGGAGGAAAAGCCATTACTGCCCCACCAGCTCACAGACCTAACCCAAGAGGGCTGATGCCAGGAACATGCATGGGCTCTGCGTGCCCTCAGGAGGGGATCTGCAGACCTGTGCCAGTGCACCTGCCAAATTGCACAGTGCCACCACTGCCTCGAGGCGAGTGGGGTCTGCTCCTGGGTGTAGAAACCAGAGAAGTGTATGCACTCTGGGGTGCAGATTTTGGAAGGAAAGAGATGCAGTATGTGAGAGCTCTGCTGGGAGGAAGATGCTTCTTGCATGCAGGAGCAGAGTGAAGCCATGAGGCAGTGTGGGAAGATGTCCACAGAAGACCTGTGCTTCCTGACGCTGCTCATAAGACTTTCAACTTTCAGGCCCAATTTGTTCATGCCCAAGTGGCTGCTTTGGGATGAGTTTTCCTTAGGAACATGGAGGAGCCTGCAGCCAAAACCCTTTGCAAGTGTAAGATTGGATAATGAACACTGTTTAGCCCATAATTTTGGCAGACACCTAATTTCGGCAAAGCTGCAGTATCCCAACATGCTGGAGCAGGGCTTAGCAGTTAGCAAATGGCTTTCAGTCAGAGAAGGGAGTTTTGTTGTTCTTGGAACAATCTACCCAGATTTGGTCAAAATATAGAAGCTTCTGGAGAAATTTCAGTTTGCACATCCTCAGGAAATACCTCACTGGATCTTCCCCAGGGACAGTATGCACTGAGCATGTCTAGAACTAGGACTTCAGAAAGATTTGTGCCAAAGGCTGATGCAGAGCACTACCAGATTTAAGCACCAGAGCTGAGACAGTAATGGTGCTAATACACCTGGGGAGCCCCAGCTCCTCCTAAACCCAGGAAACAGAGAGAAGGCAGATGTCTACATAAATGCAGATGGACCAAGCACCAAAAGTAGGCAGGATGGAACGAGTAGGGATAAAAGTCTGGGTGTCAGAGGGTCAGACTGGGGTTACATACAGTGTGTGTCGCTTGTCATATGCCAAAGGCTAAAACAGTATTAATTATGGTGCCGTAGTCTCTTCACATGACCATTAAGAGCATCTGCGTCTGCCTCTCCTTCCCACTTTAGCTTCTATTCCACATTCCCTCCTTCTCCTGTCATCTCCTCTCCCCCTTTCCTAATGCCCTTCCCCCTGTCTTTGACCACTATCAACTCTCTGCCTTTCTCATAACATCAATATTTTGCCGTAATTTCATAGCTGTTTACGTCTTTGGTCTCACTCTGTCACACTGCCTTCCAGCACAGTCCTGTCCTCCCACGTGCTGCATCTGACATTTAGGGCACTTGGGTTTCTGGAGGCACTGTGCTCTCTCCAGCACTGCTGAGCACTGCTCTTACCTTCACCCAGCACTGCTAACTGATCCACATTACCTGCTAGGTGGCCTAGCTGAGGACCACTTTGACTGACTCTATGGCCAGGCTGACCTCCTGCAGCCTTACGAAATTAATTTTCTTGTTCTTCCTTAATCTTATTGAAACATTTCTGCATCTCTAACTTAATTTGTTCTTCCGCCTGCCTCTCCACCAGCACAGTCTTTTTGTTGTCAGAAAGTCCTTTTCTGAATTCCTTTCCCCTCCTGCCTAGTCATTTTCCCCAAGGACCCCAGCCTATCTCTTCATCTCCCTTCACTACCTCTTCTGCAGCTTCTCAGGTTGGCATTGCACAGGGAAATGTAGCCAATCTCACCTCTCAGAGTTGGGGGAGGGGACTGTTGTGTTGCCCCATCTTTCCCAGCTCCTGCCATTCCCTCATTGATCCCCAGGAATGCCAGCTCACTGGATATTTCTTTGGGCCAGTTCAATTCACTAACACTGCAGAAAATGTCCTTCTGAGGCTTTTAGCTGGGATTTTTTTCCTCCAGGTTTTTATTTGGCTGAATTTACAGTAGTGAATTGAAAGCCAGCAGGGCAGGGGAAGAGGCAACATCTCGCCAAGGAGAGAAAGGGGGCAGCGGGTGGTGGGCTGGGACCTTCCTCTTTCGGTGGCCACAAGCTGTGAGATTGGCTCAGAACACTGACTGTAGCTCCACCCTCACTTTCCTCTGGTTCTTTCCTTCATATTATGAATATGTGTTGCCCTTATTGAACAACAGCGTCAATTTGTATTACTTTTTCAGTGAAGACCTCTGGGTTTCTTTCCCTTTAAGCTCACTGGCAAAAGGGTTTTACATTATCTTCAGTCTAGAGCCTCCAAATGGCACTCTGCTGAGATTCTGTTCACCTCTTTCCTAGCTAAACATCACAAATACTCATTAACAAGTGTCTTGATCTGTCCACCCCCCTCCTCACAGACAGCAGTGGTCACAAAACCCTTGTCTTCCCTGACTCAGGACTCCAACCTTTTCTAGCACTTGTCTCCCAGTCTTCCCTTCTCTCCTCAGTCTCTGTCACCATGAGTAAATTGGAAGCCTTCTTCATGAGAAATCTCTCTCTGTGTTTTCCCATTCAAGCTGTATATAGATTCAAGTGTATGAATACTTGAATAAACTTTTTTGCACCAGAGTGTTGCTGTGAATGTGCCAGTTTACCCAGATAGGAGGCTCTCGTAATAACTTAGACAGAAAGAGCCTTCTTGGCTTTCTACCCAGAAAATAGGCAGCTTTTGCTACCATGCCTTCCAACAGCCGAAGATGCTCAAAGACTCCACAAGAGGAACTCCATCTTGTAGTATTCTAGTATGATTATTTAATTCCGGAAAGAAAATCCGAGTAAAAAGCAATTTGTAGTGGTATAACTGAATCTATATTGGTGCTTTTAGTGGCATAACCACGTTAGTAAAAAGCCTCCATACTTCTAACTGACCGGATATTGCTGGAAAGGTTTCACATATAATGAGTCCACAGATTTATTTGCCTCAGGCATTTCTACCAGTGGTTCTGTTGGGTTTTTTTGTTTGTTTTGGGTGTTTTCGTACTAAGTCAGGTGCACAGCATGCCAAGATGCTCTCTCACTGACCAGTGTGTACATCTGAGTATTTGGACAGGGCTGAGCACTCCCAGCACCTGTGTGAGCCCAGGTTTGAAAACACAAAGTCCTCTCGGCTACTTTTCGGGGCAATGCCTTGCAGAGCATTTTTGCAAGGAAGTATAGGATTTCTATGCAAGAAGGTGTAGGATGACTGCTTTGAGAGGCTTCTGAGAGGCCAGAAGTAATTCCTCAAGGCTGGGCTGAACCTCAGAGAAGACCAAGCCTGTTATTGCAGAGCACTGAGTACTGGGGTCACAGGGAAGTCCCAAAATGGCAGCCAGTGCTGGACTGAGATGAGTGCCCTGCATTCCCTTATTTTACATATGAATGGAAAGAGACTGTAAAAATACTGCACCTTTCTGGACAGCTTGCTTTAGGACAGTGGTATAGCTGTAGGCATGGCTAATACAGGTCTTCCATGCAAGCCCATCATTTTAAGTAAAGAGCTTATAGGTGTGGTGTCAACAAGGGAGTATAGCAGTAATTTCAAGTACCCTTGCATTACTCTTGAAGGTGATGGAGTCCTACAGAAGGCAGGCACTGCCTGTGACTCTGGAGCCTGTCGAGCAGAGATTACAGGGATGTTCCCTACAGAGCTTTTATAAAAAGCAACACTATTATGGAAAAAGTAGAGTGTCTTTTATTCAGGATATCAAGTGAAGAACCAAAAGGCATCTTCAAGAAAACAATGCAGAGATGACACTGACAAAAGGAGGGGTTTTGCATATTTGAACAAGATACTTTGCAAGAGAGGACACAGACAAAAGGTGGGGTTTTGCATATTTGGACAAGATACTTTGCAAGAATACCAGAAGAAAATTCCCCACATTTAAAAGGAAATCAGGCAGGATTGCATTGCAACTGGCTCCCTCCTTGCTTTCATTTGCCTTAGGGCCAGGCCTTCTGCATTTCAAAGACACCCACCTCTCCACAAGCTTTTGTGTGTTTTTTTTCATCTCAGTATCTCTGCCCTCCATCTCTTCATTGTGGCCTTCATGGTTCATGCTGGGTTTTTCCAATGATAAAAGTCCATTTATTTGCTTTCTTGGGAAGCTGGACAGCAAACAAAGGTGTTACCAAAACTGCTGGTAGGTTAAAAAGAGGGAATAGAGAGGATAGGGAAGTATCTTGTCCAGCACAGATGAAAGCTGTCACCAGAGCTATCACTGCTGTATGATGGAAGTGGATGACAATACTGTTGGGACAGACATCAATCACGTCATCACTGTGATGGCACTGTGCTGACAGACAGAGAGGAAGCTGCAATTGGTGTTTTCCTGAGGTGTTTTCCATCAGCTGGTAGAAAAGTAATGTTCTTCTAGCAGGAATAAAATGTTAAAGTACGCACAAAGTATAAATCCTTATGTAAATATGTTTTTCCCCAGTTTACAGTGCAGTGGGTTCAGTTTAGATGAGCTCCTCTTATGATATTAGATTAAAGCTCTAAAGAGCAGCTGCAGTCAGTAACCAGACACAGCTGGAGCCAGAGATGTGAGTCCATGGCCAATTCTCAAATCTAATTCTTTAAACTACATGTTCTTTTTTTTTTTCTGTTACAGTCCAGGTAGGACATTGTTCTTAGTGACAAGCTTATTGCATGCTGAACCATGGTGGATGCTGTTATTCCTGACTCACCCTAGGAAAAATGAAACGCAAGTGTGTCTGTTTGTCCTTACCAAGACTGGGATCCCTAAGCTGCATTTCTAACACTTATTTCTGAATATCCTGTGCAGGCAAGTGACTGCCACTTGGTGCTTTCTCACTTGAATTTGTCAGACCCTGTTTGTTCAAGTTTCTTTGTCAAAGGGCACATTACCAAAATTCCCCTCTCAGCCAGCAGCCCAAGGCAAGGCTTGTTAGCTGAAGATTGTTACCCACACAGATGAGGTGCCTGTTGGCCATATTTACACTGACACTAAAAAGGCTTCTTGTTTTCCTCTGGAAATCACTGAATGTTTATCTAAACAGGGCTAGCCTGACTCCCAAGAAAGTTAAGAAGGCTCTGCTAAAGGTGTGAATTCCATTTCTGTAAGTAAAAGCATGCTTGGTGCCTTCTGAAGGGGTGGGGTATAGGTAAGCTGCCTTCATTTCTGCAGACTGAGTTTGCAGTTTTGAGTCATCCCAGTTTTCCTGCCTGTCCCTGAGAGGTGGCCCAACAATGGACAAGCTCGCCAATCCCCCCCACTGCATCCTGAGGATTCCCTGTGCCCCCAACGGCTACAAGACACCTACCACATACTGAGAGGAGGGGAAATTCCAGGAGTAATGTGGGAGAGAGCAGGACTGGGCTTGCAACTGGGTCCCAGGACAACCCTGCTGGCTCATATCCTCCTGCAGCTGAGGATTGGGGATTGCTCTTCAAAGGGATAGCTTGGCTCTTGCCAGCCTGTCAGTCTCTAGTAGCTGTATTCTCTTTCTGGCAGTTCTGCAGGTGGCTCCAGCTCTGTGTCTGGCCACCTGCTCACTAAGTGACTCTGGGAAAGCAGCAGGAAGGTCAGCCAGCAACAGGGAAGAGTGAGGCATGCCCTTTCAAGGGCATCCTATGCAGTTATGCTGCACTTGGAGTCATGTCCAAATGCTTCTGGGCCTCAGCAAAGTGACAGTCTCTCTTGTATCCCCAAGTCAATGAGAACTGGGGTCATTATGCCATTTCCAGGAAGTCTTCTAGGTCTGGTCTTTTGATGACAAGATAAAATAACTGGCTTAATGACAAAATGGTGAAATGTCAGATTAATGGTAGGACTCAATGATCTTGGAGGTCTTTTCCAACCTTAAGGACTCTAGCTTTCTGTGGGTGGCAGCAGATGCTGCTCTGGCTGTGCTGTCATACCCTCATCCAGCATGCGAGTTAACACAGTCCCACCATGACTCCCAGCCCCCTGCTCATCCACCCTGGAGAAGCACGGGTTCGTTTCCTATCTTTTGGATAGGGCAGCTGGTTCCCTCTAAATCACAGAATCACCGAATCATTAAAGTTGGAAAACAACACTAAGATCACCAAGTCCAGCTGTTAACCAAGCTCAGGTGCAATGGGGAAAACAGTTCACCTCAGGATGGCCTGAGGATGTGGTGTAGGAGATCTGCAACAGGTTTGCCTACCTTTACTCCACGTTGTCCTGCCTGTCCCCCGGTGGCTCCCCGAGGCACCAGCTTCCCCATGACCTCACCTCACACGTGTGGCATGCCGCAGCCTGGAAGTGTCCTTAGGCTTCATGCTACAGAAGTACCTTTGCAGTGGGCTGCCCTCTCATTGTTTCAGACACTTTGAACTGAGAAAACACAGAAGAAATGTTGATCATGTCCTAAAGGTCCAGCTGCACTGCAGGGAGCACAGAGGCCTGGGGCAGGACCACTGTGACCTGGATGCAGTCACTGTGCTCTAGCCCTGAGCAGTACAAGCACAGCAGCTGGTACTGCTGGCTGGGGCAGCAATCACTCCTCCATTGGGAAGAAGATGTTTAGCAGAGCATCACAGTCTGTGATGTCCCCAGAGCCTTTCACTTCTCTTTAGGAGACAGAGAGCAAGAGTTGTCAATATTTCATGACACCACTAGCTACAGCGCCTTCCAAGTACAACTGCTCATTATATGTTTATTACCTGTAGGAACATTAACTTACAGTTACTGGCATAACATATCAACTGACGTCCTTTTACTTCGTTCGCTTTCACAGACATTTGCTTGCTGTAGGTGAGTAAGCACAGTGCTACCTTCATTAACAGGGAGAACTTTCTCTTTCAAGAGGACTGCCTGGAAAGTAGAGTGCCACTTGTGCCAAGGAACACTGTCAGGGGGCACACCTTCCCTTTTTCAGAGCTTATCATATGGAAAAGGGAAGAGCTAGAAATGGAAATATGGTTTTATATTCTTTAAGTAGATGCTTTGCTTTGAGAACAATATTTAATGGAGGTTATCTTAAAGTGCAGCACAGCGCTCTTCTTTGTGTGAGCAGAAATTCTTCATGAAGAACAAGAGGTATTTCCATATACACATGAGATTCAAGAGAATGTATTGTGGGAAAAAAAAGAAGAAATAAAAAAAGAGGACAATATACGCCAGCCACATCATCCTGATCTCTTTGCTTCTTCCTATATCCTCCTCTTTTTCCATATCCTCCTCAGGACTCAGAACATTCCTGCACAGTGGCATGCTATATTAATGGATTAGGAAAAATGACCCATGCCACAGTGATTATAATTAGAGAGGAGTCCTCACTGCCGGCCCAGTGAAATGTCATTCCCAGCTGGGATTTGTTTGACTGCTGCAATGTGGAAGAACCAATGCTGGAAGTGCCTCTCCTATGAGGAAGGGCTGAGAGAATTAGGATTCTTCAGCTGGCCAAGCGAAGGCTTCAGTGTGTCCTAACTGCGACCTTCCAATACTTGAAGGAAACTAACAGGAAAGGTGGGGCAAGACTATTTCCAAGAGCATGTAGTGACAGGGCAAGGGGGAATGGGTTCAAATTGAAAGAGAGTAGGTTTAGATCAGATATAAGGAAGAAATCTTTTACTGTGAGGGTGGTGAGGCACTGGAAAAGGTTGCCCAGAGAAGCTGTGGATGCCCCATCCCTGGAGGTGTTAAAGGCCAGGCTGGATGGGGCTCTGAGCTACCTGGTCAAGTGGAAGATGTCCCTGCCCATGACAGGGGGATTGAAACTAGATGATCTTCAAGATCCCTTCCAACCCAAACCATTCTATGATTCTATGGTGTAGGTCACTCATGGAGGGTGAGAAGATTCGGTACGGCTTTCTGCTTGCAGGAGCACACGGGCCCAGGAGACATCAGTACAGCAGCCTGGCTTCTCTGATACAAAGACATCACCTTGTGTTGAGGCATCGGCCAGATCCTGGCAGTGATGCACTCAGAGAACAAACTGACAGCTGCCTTACATCAGGGAGTCCTGAGCCATGGCTTCCATGGGCCCTTTTCTGAACATGCACCCCATTTGTCTGAGAGGAAGATATTACAGTGCTTGTTATTGTATTGTTACAGTGCTTGTACAACAGGTATCCCCAGTGCTTGTTTGTGTATGGGAGGGTAAGTAAATACATAGAGCAACCAACACAGAGGGAGGTACAAGCGACGGGTGAAGCCCAGGACGCCTGAAGGCCATTGCATTCAGTGAAAGAAGAAATGCTGTAGATCATATGGTCAAAATACCGTAACTACCAAACTAAACCACAGACCTGACAGTTGTGTACCTGGGAGGGACATATGGATTTCTTTTCTATGAAACCACAGCAGCCTCTGCTATTGCACAGGGAAAATTCCCACCAGAAAGAAGGAGAGGATTCCTACTGGAGGACCAGAAAAGTATCTGAGAAATCACCTAGAATGACTCACAGAAACGATACCTTTAACAGAGAGAAGGATCGGCCTAGCATCACCTCAACAAGTTCTGGTCTGTAGTAATTTGACATTGCAAACTCAGTTCTTGCTCTGTCATAGAGCCAAATTCTTCTGCCTGTTAGGCAGCAGTTCATTTCAGTTAACTGAAGATCTTTATAAATTTTTTCAGAAAGATTGCAAGATTTTTTCTCCTTGATGTTAAGGCCTTTAGACTCCAAGTGAATCTATTGTCTTCCTAGAGTTAAACTGAGAAGCTGGAGATGATCTTCTGTCACACCATAAAAATTGTGCTTGATTAGAGCTTATATAGGTCATTAAAAATAAAGTTCTTATTTTCTTGGGGTTTTTTTTCCTCTCTCTCCCTATTCAAAAGCCTCTGTTTATCCAGAAGATCAACCAGAAATCACAGTCTAGTTCTCCAGCATTTTCAGAGGAGATATGGTTACTTCATGTTCTTCATACTTTGCACATACTATTGCTTGGTCACTTCTCTGATTAGTAAAAGAGTACATTTTGTGGACAAGGTCTGTGTAAGCATGTGTGTTTATCTTTTTCTTAACAAATACCTGTCTCAGAAACTTAATCAAAAATAAAAAATGCATTTGTTCACAGCAGTTGGTCACAGCCCTCAGTTAATTCAGAGACTCACTGCTTAGATGCAACACCAAATTCAGAGCAGTTCTGCACAAGAAGAGGCTTGCTGCCCTTCTGCAAATGCAAGTGTGGCTGAGCACCACTAGACCAGGTGAGTGCTGGGCAGAGGGAGGGGTGTCATATCCCCTCAACAGAAAAGTCAGTGAGATGGAAAGGTAATCACAAGAAGGCAGTGGCAAAGGGTGGAAAGGGTTTGGAAGGAGAGAAAAGGCAAGAGTGCACAGAGTGAGCCTGAAGGGAAGGGTGAGAAGGAAGCTAAGGGCCCCAGGGATATCCTTTGGGATATTCATCCAAAAAAAGCCCAGTCAAAACCACCAGGTGCTTTCTGCACTCCATGTGCTAATTCCTGATTCTGTCTCCTCTCCACAGGCTGGAGAAACTCACTGCTGATGGTGAGGCAAAATGACTCTGGACATCCCCATCTCATCACACTTCCACAGCTGGTCCACCACATCCCATAAGCGCCTCATGCACTTGTGTAATCTGGCATCAATATGCTTAATCATTGGAAAGAACAAGAGGTAGCCGTCTCCTTAAGGTACCAGGATCTCATCTGCAACTTGGAGCTCCCCATGACAATGGGTGCTCTCACAGGAACATTTCTGGGTGACAGAGGCTCCGTGGTTTCCTGGTGCCTGGCACCCATCCGCTGTGACCGCCTACAGCAGAGGGCTGCCTGGGAATGCAACCCAGAGCTTGTTTGGGCATGCTGACCCAGGAGGAAGCACAAGATGGGTATCCTGGTCCTGCTCTGTCCATTCCTTGGGAGGCAGCAGGATAAATGTGACAGCACCTCCTTCCCCAGTGAGAGGTATCTGACAACACAACTCAGTATTGCTGTTATCAGGAAATACAAGTGGTGACTGCAGCACTCCCTGTTTCATAATCGGAGAAAGAAACATCACTGACCCTGTCTCTGACTAAAGGACAACATAGTTCCCACTTCTGGGTGTGGGGTTAAACTGACATGGGGGAGTTCTTGAAGCCCCTTTTACTTTTGATAAAAGAAAGCGTCCACATGGGAGCGTGCAGCCTGCTGTCCTTGAGGTCATTGCCTCCAAGCTCCCCCCAGAACACCTCTGTAAGGACAGGAAGGAAACGGGAACAAAGAAGAACACAGTTGCACTCTCCCAACACGAATTTTGAGCACTAGCAGTGTATGGTGCTGCAGAAGTGCAGGGGCTTGTTCTCGGGCAGTTTGGAGACAAACAGAAGCTGTCGCAGGTTACGTGCATTGCTCAGGGGACACTAGCCTTCTGTGGTCCTGCTGGCAGCCACTCTTACCAGACACTGGCAAGCCAGGGTCATCAAAGAATGACACTGATCCAGGGGGGAGCTCTGGAAATACTGGCACTGCAGCAGTAGGCACCAGTTCTTGTCTTAAAAGCACAATATGCAACAGCCATGCTCTTGCTAGGGAGCAAAAGGACTGCTGAAGATACTGGCACTCCTGCTATGTGACACACAGCACATCAGACAACTGATTCACTCATTTCCTACTGACTTATGTCTCTTCTACATTTACGCCATAATCTCGCAAGCCGGGAACTTCCAGGCAAACAAGGAAGGACGGGGGAGGTGGCCATATAGGTTACAGTGAGACTGGCCTGACAGCAACACCTCCAACAATGACTCCAAGTTTTAACTGCTGTACAAGAAAATCAAAAAGATGGGTAAAATGCTAAATATCATCCACACCCTGGGGTTGGACTTTACCTGGAAGTTCTAAAAATAAAGATTCCCACTGTATGTGATTTCCATTTCACAGTTCTTTCTATTTTCTATTTTGAGAATCAATTCCAGTTATACAGTCTTTAGTTACAGGAGTTTAGAACTGAGACTTTCTTACTCAGAAAGCGGAATTAATCTTTATATGCAACCAAAAATCACTGTGGAGAAGTTGGCCCCCTTCCAAAGAGAATTCAAGTTAACATCCAGTCATATAAATTTTCTTGCCAAGGTCAGGAAACAAAAAGGAAGGAAGCAGAAAATGAAAGAAGTTAAAAGCAAAACAAAAGACTCAAAACAAAAGTTGTTTTTGCTGGGATAGTCTGCTAGGAAACATTGAGGCAGCAGAGAAGGAAAATGCGTATTTGCTGTTTTTCGTAATGAGACTATTTTCTCAATTGAGAACATTGTCCTTGAAAAGAGTTACGAATCCCTCTACTGTTTTAGAAAACCAGTCCCTTGAGAATTTCATGCTACTCTAACAAGGACATTTTAATATAAATCCTCACACCCATAATCCTCAGTCAGATATTTAAATGTTCATAAAGCTCAAGTCTTTTTCATGCTGATATGGACCCATTTCTACTTTCTAGAAAGTCTCTAAGAAATTCTCTAAATAAACAGAAAAATCAGTAACAATTTTGCTCATAAAAAAATGTCCTACTATTGCACCTCAGCAAGTAATCTGCCTTAAAATTAATTATGAATTTGAAATCTATCCGAAAAGGCCGGTTGGTACTTGGTCTAGCAGACAACAGGGGACTATGTTTTTGTGTATGTGAGAGCATGTGTGAGCCAACACACATTCTCTTCAAATATATGAAACTCTATTTTCACTTGGTAATAGTAGCACCCCTTTGCCCCCTCTTTCTGCCAGTGAGAATGTGAAAAGAATTCTCATGCAGGATTCCTTCAACAAGAACTTTACTTTTTTTTTATTTTTCCAGTTTTTATACTGTCTCCAGTTGGGGAAAATGTGTGCTGGGTGGTGGGCAACTATTCAAGCCTGCTAACTTTTAACTTTTCACTTTTCCCTAGGCCCAGTGTTAAACTGCTGCCTTTTTTTTTTTTTCTGGTCTTCTCTTTTTACTTGTTCTCTAGCTTTGCTGAAGCTGAGGGGGATTTGAAAGCTGCAATAGGAAAAAGAAAATGAAACATGACCTGTTGGTGCCCTCCCAGAATGCAGTCAGCACAGTCTGGTAAAGTCATTGAAGACTGATGTGCACAAAACAATGTATGTTACAGTTTTTCCTGAATCACTGTTGCAGTGTACTGTTCCTCACAACCCCTTAAATTACCCTAATCAAGAATATGAGCATCTCTACTTCCATTTCTAAACCCTGAATATATGTTGTTCCTTGATTCATCATAGTTTTGAAGATTTTTTTTCATAAAGAGAAAGAAAATTAAATTCACCTGATATTTCAAGTTTTACTTAGATGTTTCTCACATAAAACCAGACTTTTTCCTGGAAATTACAAATTCCCAAATGCAAGGACTGATTTTGCTAAAACACTTTCTCAGCAAGGAAATATTTAATTGCAAACATTTTGACCTTTCTCTTGATGATCTTGGGATCTTTGCATTTTGGGGAGCACAGTTAATTGAAGGTAGTAAAACTTCCCTGAATACTTTTTGAGAGATGCACAGAAGGCAAGGTGATCAGAACCAGTGTTGTAAATGCAGTTCCACGAAAAGCTTACCCCATCACAACTTCCTCTGAACCATAACCAGTTCAGTTGGTTTGGGATAGATATAAATGCTTTGTTTACTGTCAGCACTTGTTCAGTGGCTGTTACCAAGACTGATGGGTGTAGTGGCTATTGTCAACACCTGTAGGTACAGCTTCGTTGCATAAGCAGCCAAAAAAATGCTCATCTTCCTCTTCGGGCACTGTGCCTTTGCCACATGCTTCCCTCCAAATCCTCTATGCAGATCTTGTTCCATGCACACTGCAAATCTCTCTGCTCGCTCTCTTCTCTGTTTGCACTTCTGTTTCCTCTTTCCTGCACTCTTCTCCTCCCAGATCCTTCCAGATCCTTTCTGAGGTCTCAGAGCTCTCTGCTGCTGCTCTGGCTGTGTACCACGTGCCCTCTGTCACCCGCCCTCTCCTCTCTCCCAGCTATCCCCACCCTGCTCACCCTGTCCCCCACACCTCACCCCCAGCCCACAGCACCCATCGGCAAGGATGCTCTGTTCATGCCCCAACAACTGCTGGCCGGAATTGTCTTCCCCTGCTCCTGGGAGCAGAATGTTAGCTTTTCACCTGTCGCATGTGTCTTTGGGAGCTTGGCTGGGAATGCACAGTGACAGTGACCACCGTGCCTTTCCACAAGGTCAGAAGAGAAGGAGTTCTTCTATAAATAAAGGAGTTCTTCTAGGAGCGCTCTTCTATAAATCAAGTAATTACTTAGACACTTGGAATAGTAGTCTCTTCATTACTGTGCCATGGCACTCCTTCTGGGAGCATTCTGAAAATCTCAGCACAGACCAGATTCATTATGAGGATTTGATGTGGCCTGATGGTGAGAATGCTGAAATAGCTTGAGTTTTTCACCCTTTCTTTCTGCCTTATGAATGAAGGAATTAAACCCTCAGAAACTCTGACTGTATAAATTCAGAGATAGGAAAACGTAGTTTGAAATCCACAAGGAATTCATCCTTCTCAAAAGGAAACAGACGTATTTTCCAGCTCTTCAGGAAAAAGAGAATACAGAGCCCAGGGATTTGTGGGGACTGGGGGAACTTGTAAGCTTTTATTTTCTGCTTCCTTTTTAGGTCAATACTGTAAGAAGCTCTGTACAGGGAAGTTGTGCTGATTTAACTAAAGTCCACTTTGTAACCCCTTTCAAGTGTGACACATTCTGGTAAATCCAGCCAGGACAGATGCTACCGACCCTTCTGGACCACCAAGAACCAAAGCCAGAGGTTTCCATTCCTATGAGGGAGCAGACAGAATGGAGTATTTGCCCATGCACCAAAATCTTAACACAAAACTGCTGTACTCTATCTACACTTCTGGTACTTTATTATAATAAATGGTAACTCTCTGGGTACCCTAGAATTTCAGCTGGGACCCTAAGGCATAAGTAGGATGCAGATCCACCAGCTCTGGTGAGTGAGGACAGGGTCTGCTGAAGAAGCAGGAGTGCAGAGAGCTGCCAGTGCTGGCATCTTCAATTGTTATGCTAAGCATCACAAAGGCTCAGCTGTCAGAGACTTCCCCTTAGACGGAATTCCTCCTACTAGGTTTAGACATGGCCTGTACCAGTTTGTGTTGCAATCATTCCACTGCACACGAAGCGCATGCACTGCTAACAGCCATTACAGTGACAGTAATGTCAAATGTCACATACCTGGTTTTGTCACTAGAACTCCAGGAGCTTTGCCATGGGAATATCATCTCTACTCCTAGCAGTGGGTAAGTTCATCACAGAAACTCAGTTGTCTGCAAACAGCGCTACTCAAGACAATTTTAAAATTTCTGATGGTTCTTGGTATATGACAGAACTTTGCATGGACTACATTTTGAACACTCATATACTGCTAATGAAACCAGCCAAAGCAATGTCATTTGTGGTGCAGCTCTCCAGAATGCAACAGAAGTAAATTAAAGGGATGAAAAGGTTTTCTTTACTGAACATCAAGGCAACAACAAAGCTTCCCTAAAGGAGTGGGAACCAGGAATCTTGCTAGGTTTCCCTCCAGGGTGATGTATTGCCATGCAGTATCACACTGACGTGCTGCTGGGAATCACTATCTCAGTAACAGTCCTGCAGTCTCAAGGAAAAAAAACCCAGACCTGACAAGAGGACTTTACTGTCCTGCTGCCTCCAGCTGGCTTCCCTGCCCCAGCACTAGAGCACACTCACAGTTCAGCAGGAGAGTATTTTTCCACCCTTTGCATCTTTATCTTTGTTTAAATCTTTCACAAACTCTGAATATATTACTACAAGCAGGATGTACTGGCATAAGCAAAACATTGACCTTCCCCCAAGACTTCTCCATAGCTAATGTGCCCGCAGTAATTTTCATATCTCTTTTCTTCTTAAGAAGAAATTATATTCAGCTCACTGTAGCTTTTCTGCTGGCCCTGTACTGTCTTTGCAACACACCAAAAAAGAATATTGTAGGCTGTTGGTTTACATGAGTTTACAACTGACACAGAAGGAAATGGAGCAGTGGATTGAGGCAATAATACAGGAGATTATTTAAAATGCCTCCTGCAGTTCAGGCATCACTTGAAGGGGAACCGTGAAATCAGTGTGAGGGAGTTTCCTCTGTGCCTTTGGTTTTCCCACTTACTGCCTAGGGTTTTGCCTTTGATTAACAGACTGGCATGCCCTTTCAACCCATAGGAATCAATGAAGATGAGAAATTTCAGCCCACATCCTGTATCAGAAGTGTTTTAGCAATTAATTAGATGCATACTTGTTAAGGAGGAATCTGAATGTAAATGGTCAGTGACCTGCTGCAGCACTTGGATATGCACAAGTCTATGGGGCCAGATGGGATCCACCCAAGGGTACTGAGAGAACCAACTGAAGTGCTCATTGAGCCACTTTCCATCATTACCAGAAGTCCTGGCTAACTTGGGAGGTCCCAGGTGACTGGAAGTTAGCAAGTGCAACACCGGTCTACAAAAAGGGTCAGGAGGAGGATCTGGGGAACTATAGGTCTGTCAATCTGACCGTGGTGCCAGGGAAGGCCATGGAGAAGATCATCTTCAGAGCCATCACAAGGCATGTGCAGGACATAGGCCCAGCCAGCATGAGTTCATGAAAGGCAGGTCCTGCTTGACCAAGTCGATCTCCTATGACAAGGAGCTTAGTGGATGAGGGAAAGGCTGTGGATGTTACCTGTCTGGACTTTAGTAAAGCCTCTGAGACTATTTCCACAGCCTTGTCCTGTAGAAGGTAGCAGCCCATGGCTGCCTGGGTGCAGAGCTTGCTAGGTAAAACTTGTCTGGACAGTCAGGCCCAGAAAGTGATGCTGAACAGAGCTACATCCAGCTGGTGGCTGGTCATGAGTGGTGCTCCCAAGGCTCAGTTTTGGGGCCAGCCCTGTTTAATAGCTTTATTGATTATCTGGATGAGGGGATCAAGGGCACCCCTTTGCAGATGACACCAGAGTGTGGCCAGCAGGCCCGGGGCTGGGATCTTCCCCCTGTACCTGGCACTGGTGAGGCCACACCTCAAATCCTGTGTCCAGTTGTGGGTCCCTCACTACAAGAAAGACATCGAGGTGATGGAGCAAGTCCAGAGAAAGGCAACAGAGCCGGAGCCCAAGTCTTACAAGGAGTGGCTGAGGCAACTGCGGTTGTTTACTCTGGAGGAAAGGAGGCCCAGGGGAGACCTTATTGATCTTTACAACTCCCGGGAAGGAGGGTGTAGCCAGGTGGGGGTCAGCCTCTTCTTCCAGGGAACAAGTGCCAGGACAAGAGGAAATGGCCTCAAGTTGCCGCAGGTAAGGTTTAGACTAGATATCAGGAAAAATTTCTTCATGGAAAGGGTTGTCAAGCATTGGGATAGGTTGTTCAGGGAAGTGGTGAAGTCACCAACCCTGGAGGTATTTAAAAGACATGTAGATGTGGCACTCAGGGACGTGGTTTAGTGGTGGACTTGGCAGTGCTGGTTTAAACGATGGACTCAATGATCTTAGAGGTCCTTTCCAATCTAAATGATTCTATTCTGTTCTATGACCTGCAGCAGATTTGCTCTGGCTGCTGGTAGAGTAGTACCAGTGCTCCTAGGATGTCTCTGAACCTAAACTGATTATCTCTGTAAAAACATAGAACTTATCATTCCTGGCACAGTGCCAGGCTAACAAAAAAACCCCAAGTTGTCCTGCAGATGCCACATAGCCAAGCACTGCGGGGCTGTGGCATTGCTTGCTGATGCCCCTGCGGTGGCAGTAGAGATGCCCTAAAAGATTTGTGCCAGTAGCTCCAGTAGGTATCTGTCCCAGAGGGTTTTTTCTGAACATTGCTGAGTTCAGTGTCACAGCCCTGTCTGCTGCTGAGTCCCTTTGGGTTTTGGGTTGGGCTAAAAGAATTATTGTCACACCTTTTTATCAGATAAAGGGATACCAAAAAAATAAACAAAACACCCACAGAAAAAGAAGGAAGTTACAGTTACTGCAAGCATATGAAAACTAATTGGTTCCCGCTTGATCCCTATGGGGTTCTGCTACTGTTGATGTCTTCAAGCTGAATTATCTGTCCCCAGGCTGAATTCTACAAAAGGAATTGATGTCTTCTAGCTGACTTTTCTCACCTTTTGTAAATGTAATTGATGTCGTCAGACAACGTCTACACTAGAAGTTGCTTAATGAAGAAAATAATTTTGTGCTTCAAGTTTCGTAAGATTATATGGCCTAAATAAATATGCATTAAGTAGGCAGAGAATATGTATTAGATAGGTGGATTCATGTAAATTTTACTGAATAAAAGATAAAACTTTCTAACACTTGGTGTACTTGATTTGTGGAAACCTCCACCTTGCACCCTGCACAGAATAAACAGTCTCTTCTAAAACTAGGCTCTGTGTCTGTGTTTAGAGAGCTCCTAAAATGTGAAACACTACCACAAACCTCACCTCCTCTCCACCCTCACCTTTGGAAACCAGACTCTCAGCAGCAGAGGTTACACAGTGCCTACTGCAAGCTGTGTTGCTCCAATACGGGCGTTATCAGCCCTTGATTTTACAAAGTACTGAATGTTTGCAGAGGTCAGTTGTTTTTAGAGGGCTGCTTTGCAGTTTTCTCTTGCATTCACCACAGAAAAGACTTACTTGACAATTTTTATAGCTTCAATGGTTGTCAGGTGGTACAAACCATAGAAGGCATGTGCCTGCACTCTGAAAAACTCCCTCTCTCAGCTGGAGATCAAGCACTATCACCGAAATAAAGGAACACTTCATTATTTTCATCCCTGCACACTAGTGTCAGTTCCCTCTTTAAACTCCAGAGTTTTACATCCTGCCCATATTAGGACAGCAACCTAACTGGTGATTCAACCCACCCAGCTGAACCGCTGTTACGTAAACTTCTTCTCGTAGGCTTGTCCCCAGAGCATCACTTGTGATACACTCTCAAGGTGTGTATCAGCAAGAGCAGCGGTACTCCAGCAAGCATCTTCACCTTGCCCATTGGAAGCGGGAACACCTGCATTCCTAACGCCCAGAAAGCAGCTTGCAGCATTTTCCATGCAATCTGAGTCATGGTACAGCAGCTGAATGGTACTTGTTAGCTGGGGACAAGTGATGTGGATTTTGTGGGCATTTCAATGGACTTCCCTCACAAAACCCTCCCACTTTTGGGCCTGGGGAAGGAGGATGTGTGTCCTTGTCCCTCCCAGGATGTGATACTGGTGGAGAACTGCCCTTTCAAGGTAAAAAGAGGTAAAGCCAAGTTGTCTATGCCCTTCATCAGGGGCTTTGAATCAAAACTGAATCACCATTTGCTCTGCATTTTATCATGCTGAAGCCATGCCCCAGCATTTCCCCAGAGGCTTGAAGCCAGGAAGGCTTTCTTCCTGCCTTTGATGAATAACTTGGGTGTCAGTGGGAGCTGGGGCTGGGGGGAGGGTGCTCTCTGAAATACCATGGCTTGGCTTGGCTTGGCTGCAGCTAGGGACAAGCACCCGTGACTCCTCCTTCCTGGTTAATGCGCCTTGGGCCTCCAGGGCCAGGAAGGAACTGGCAAGGATTCAGCACTGGGAAACTCACCAAGAAAGGGGACAGGACATAGGTGTGTGGGTGAGGGTCAGGATCATGCCTGGTGAGGGAACCAGTGTCAGACACGGCTCTGGGGTGTCCAGGCAGGGCCTAGCAAGGCCTGTTAGTGCAAGCTGCAGGCATGTGATGCTGGTGGACTGTGAACTGCAGCGCTGTCTAGGCAAGGTTCTGGGGCAGCAACAAGATCCTGCCTGGGGTCACCCTCTGCATTCATCTTGACTCCTTCTAAAAGTGCCAGGATTCAGAACGTGTGTCTGTTTTTCTTCCTGACCCTCCTGCCCTTCCTGCTCTCCCCACAGAAAACACCCTGCCCGGGTATTTTCCTATCAGAAATACCCTGCCAGGCAGCCCTGAGCCTGTTAGCCAAAGCCAAACATGAGTCTCAAGGATAGATAGGAATTTTGAAGAAAATTAAATTCTTCAAGACCTAAAAGAAGAGTTTGTCTGGGTGAGTGGCCCAAGGGGTGGAGGGAGGAGGATAACCTTCCTTGTGCACCTGCAAGTCCACAGAGAAGGGACGTCTTATAAAGAAGCCCATCACAGAAAGACCTTCAGTCGGAGACTGCCTGTCACAAAAGCTGAAGGCACAGCTCTGTAAGAAAAAGGCTTCATGAGCTCCAGGGTGAACATGCAGAATAGGTTATTCAAATGTGCTCTTCAGAGCCCCCAGTGAAGGAGATGAGCTTGGACTGTATTTACACTCCTACCCTTTTATGACCATGTGCATTATCCCTCTGGGTATCCATCACTTGCCTGCCAGAAAGCAGCAAGAGCAGCTTCATAAGGGAGTGGGTAGCTTTGATTGAGTAAACTTGACCCTGGCCCTAAAGGGATACTACAGTGTACCTGTGAAAGGATTTAATACCATGTATGTCTTAGAAAGTTTTGTTTGCCAAGAAGCCTGAATAAAGCTTGCAATAGCTCCTCACCTTTCTGTGTGACCATCCAACAGTCCCTCTTGCAAGAACAAAGGTGACTTCACAGCACCAAGCTCCCATATATCCTACAAAGAACACAGAGTCACTGTTTTTTCTAGCCTTGTGACAGACAGACAAGGCAGGCAGACAGACACATCGCTGCATGTCATCTTCTCCTTTTTCTGGCACACACTGCGATGGCTCTGTACTTTCCAGTTGTGCAGGGGCTGTTGGCCTCCTGCCTGCCTTCAGTCAGCTGCCGGTGAGTCACCCGGGGCGCCAGGCAGGACTTTCTGAGAACACCCACAAAAGCCATCAGTGACAGAGGGCCAGGGCCTGCATCTTTCCTCCCCCCCACTCACTAACTTTCACTGAGACGAACTTGCTGGCTCTCAGTGACAGCCACTGCCACGTCCCACCACAGCAAAGGCAAAAAAAAGCAACTGGGTTAACAATTTCCAAGAATAATAGAAGAGCACTTTTCTTTTTAAAGCATCATGTTCATGAATGAATTATTCATTCAATTGTGGTAATTCCTGCATTCATAATAAAACCCACCAACACACAAACACGGTGACTTCTCTTGACTGCTGCTGGCTTCTCAGCACTGGGATCCACACGGAGGGAAGAGACCCACATCAAGTTTCTTATCTGCAGGGAAGGAAGGAAGAAGTATGATACAGTGGCACTGTTGAGCACAGTGACTGCCCCACAGTTAACGTGGGTGCCCTAGTCTCAGTGATGAATTTGCACACAACTAATTTTAGGTTGGAAAGTGAAATACCGCAAATAATTGCAATTATTTTAATGTTACTGATTTTGTATTCTGAGATTTTGTATTCTGGGGAAATTATTTTAATGCTGTGGTATGATACTGATTTTGTATTCTGTGCAGACTAAAACTGTCAAAATTGGCCAATGTTACACGCCTTGTATCTCTATCAACAGCTTACTTGCCAGGGTATCCCACTGGGTATATCTTGCTTGGCAAAGCTGGATTTCTGTTCCTATCTCTGAGCCTTCAAGGCATCCCAAAAGGCTCAGCCAATCCCACTTGATTAAGCCCTGCTTTAGCATTAGAATCTCCTCAGGCAGTGGGTGCCCTATCCCCTCTGCCCAGCACCCCCATCCTGTGAGCTGCCAGGACAACATTTACACAAGCCCACTGCCTGAGCATGGTTAGAGAAATCAGAGGAAGTATCACTGCTGATGGACTGGAGTGAAATCAGCTGGTCAAAGATGAAGAGAAGGGTCAAAATGCATTCTTTTTACCTTTTCAACCCTTCACCCAAAAACTTCACCTAAAACTTTTCATGACCCTCAGAGTATGGGATACCTAGACATAGGATCACAGAGTATCAGGCTGGAAGGGATGTCAAGAAGTCTTTACTGCAACTTCCTGCTCAAAGTAGACACAGCTGTAAGCTCAGACCAGGTCTCCTGAGACTCTGTCTGACCAGTCTTGAAAAACTCTAAGAACAAAGGCTGCACAACCTCAGTGGGTGACCCGGTCCAGTGCTTGACTCTCTCCCCTTGGGGAAGTGTATCCTTATATCCAGCCTAAGCCTCTTGTTTCAACTTCAGTCCCTTGTTGCTTGTCCTCCCAGTGTGTAGTGCTGTGATGATTCTGGCAATGTCTTCTTGCTGATCCCTTTGTACGTGCTGGTGGGTTGCTCTTAGGTCCTTCCAAAGACTTCTCTGCCTCAGGCTGGACTAGACCAAATCCCTCAGCCTCTCCTCACAGGGCAAGTGCTTCAGCCCTTAACATCTTGCTGAACATGCCCCAACTCCCCTGTATTTGAGGGAGAGAGTGTGAAACTGGACATGGTATTCTAGATGTGCTCTGATGAGCCCTGAGTGGAAGGGGATAATCTCTTCCCTCCATCTACTTCCTTCCCTAACTAATACCTCAAAAATAAAAGTATGGGCATGCATGACCTTTAATTCTGGACACAGTAATTCTTAGAGAAGTTCCTTGCTAGCCCATTGTTTTTACTGTGGTCTGGCACCAGAACGCAGCACTCAGCACCTTCAAACGCACTCAAAAAGTTCCGCATGGGCAGGACCTCTCCTTGGTGTCAGACATGCACTACAGCACCAGCGCCAGCAATGCAAAGAGGAGGCAAAGCCTTACAGCCCGGCAGTAGGAACAGTTGATTTTGCTGTCAGTGTTTATACGAAAGAGGAATGATCTGATTTATCCACACTACTGCCCCCTCACCAGCAACCTATCTACCTCAGAGGTCTGTGTTTATTTTTATAATGTGCCTACGACCTTACAGGATTCAACCCACTCATAATACAAAGGTTTAATGGTCTTGAGGGGGTGAATCACCACGCACTGCATGTCTTACATGCTACCAGAAACTGCCTGAAGCCCGCTCCCTCTCCCTCCCACGGACACCTACCTCACCCACACTGCCACCACCGAAAGGGCTGCAGCAGAGGGGACCTTCCCTCCCCGTGGCCATCGCATGATGTGATCACGACCATTATTCACATGCAGGGAAGAGCTGATGAAACAAAACAAGGGCTGGAGGGTGAAGTCTAAGAAAATTCACATTGCGCCTAAATCTGAGGATGTCAAGCACAGCCTCACTGAACAGGAAGCCAAAGGACGTCAGCAGAGAACACTGTAAAAACAGTGTTCATGAGATCAGCCTCTGGCCTCAGCTGCAGCAAGCTCAACAAATCCTCCACTGTAGCTGGAGATCACCTAAATCACACCTATGTTTGTCAGGTCAAAAATGGCTTAACGAAAAAAGAGAAAAATTGCTTTCTTCTTTAGAGCTGACATTTCTATCTGCAGGACTATATGCCCTTAAAAGTAAAATGTTTTGGGGCAATTATTAGAATCAGAGCTGAGAAGAAAACCAGCTGCATTTCAGAAATTCTGGAGTTTTTGTCAAAACAGTTGAAAATGTAGGAAGTCAGTGTAGAGTAAAAATGAGCAAACCAACAGACTTGAAAAAAACTTTCATTAAAAATAAGTCATTATGTGTACAGCTGGAACTGGCCACTTTTGCAATAGAGCTGATGACCTTTCTTAGTGGAAATGATGTGCTTCCATCTGTTCAGTGTTGCCCATCTTACAGTAAAAAGTCATCAGGAGAGTCTGGTAGAAAAGATCTTCATTTCAGCTATTGCAAAATATCAATTTTGAACTAAATTGGTTGTTGTTGGGAAATGACAAATAATCGTGGTTTTCCCTGGTTCATACAGCTAAAAGTCACGTTCAGTGAAGTGGCAGTCAGTTTGTGTGAAATTGCCACATACTTGGTACACAAGAAATAGATGCAGCAAGGAATACTGGTATATGTTCAGTATAAATGATGCAAGTGGTATTCTTTTGTATTTTTTCTGCTATTACGCAATCACAGAAGTTTGGATAACACAAAATTCTTGCTAAATTAAGCAGAGGCACAGTAATGAATCAGTATACAAGTGGACTTATGATAGATGCACATGTTTGATACTTGAGGACAGAATTTTCCTGGGTAAGGAGAAAGTAAAGTGACCACCCTTGAAAGAGAAAATTTATAAGGGAATTGCTGTGCAGGCAGTGGCTGCTGATTATGACCCACAGCAGCAAAAATTGCAGACACATCCATGCTGAAACAAGACAAACCAGTCTGCTGGCATTTTCAGTAGGATGGGACAGTATGGGAAAATGAGGACCTGCACCATGAATTTATATCCAGGCAGACAATAAATTAACTTTTAATTTGAGGTTTGTACCACACCCTGGTACTAAAATCACATAGCTGTGCTGTTGACTTCAGTGGAGCTGTTCTGATTTATTCAGGATCCAGCTCTTTGCTTAACCATCTGGTTAGTAAACGTGAAGTAAAAGGTAAGTCTATAGGACAGGAGGGGGCATAGGACCTGATTCAAAGTTCTTTGAAGGCTTTAAAAAGTGATACTAACTTCATTTGTGTTTCTGCAGGAAGCCCTTAAAAATTTTTATGGCGTTACCATGGCAGGAATGTGGCTTCCTGGGCTGCCCTGTGCCACTTTTTGTCTCACTGTGCTGCCTTGGCTGTGCCCCAAACCCCACCTGGTGTCAGCATCCCCCTGGGATCACCCAGCTGATGTGTCATGGGGCACACGCTGAATGCCACTGCCCAGCACAGGTGAAACCACTGACATCCGTCAGGAACCACTTGTTCCTCACACAACCAAAAAGAGAAATACACCCAGGACATGGTGAGAGCATGCTTGGCGGTGGGTGGGTGAGAACAAGGTCACCAAATGCGAGCGCTGGCCTCTTGCCACCAAGAGTGGCTCAGTTGCCCACATACGCTCTAACCCACCTCCTTCACGATGGCCTCCAGCTCTGCTGCAGACTTGTGAAATGCCAGAGCAAAGTGGTGCCGGGCCTTGCAGCCCTGCTGATTGAACTGGCTCCTGCCAGGACTGGTACCAGCAGCAGTCACAACATGTGCCATTGACATGGGGTTAAGGCTTGGTGCTGTCACTGGTCCTAACTGCAGGTCAGGGCACAGAGGCACTTGACACATCCAGCCTGCAGTGGTGGATTCTCCTAGTTGGCTTTTCATTATAAAGATGGAAAGCAAATTCTGAAACTAGATATTTGCACTACAAATACCTAATTTCCCCGCATTTCTTTAATAGGAAAAAGAATAATTTGCTTATTTTCTGCAAAGTGGAAGTGTTTGGTGCCAAATGATGTTTATAGTGCTTGGCTCCAACTGCAGAGCGCACAAGTTAGGGAGCTGCAGGGTAAACATGAAGAGACACCCCCAGTCAGTAAAATTAAGGAGATGCTGCACCAGATTGCCAACAGCAAGTGTGAAAGCCTTATCACTGCAGGTGTATAAGAACAGGTAAGAGGGGTATCTGTCACAATCAGCTGAGGTCTTCGAGGCCTGGTCTCAGGGCAGGGGTAGGACAGATCACCTGTGAATGCCCAAACTGCCTTGTCTGTCATGATCCATAAAAAACTCATCTCAAGCTAATACTGCAAAAAGCACTG
Organism: Rhagologus leucostigma; assembly: GCA_013397725.1. Taxonomy (NCBI): domain Eukaryota; kingdom Metazoa; phylum Chordata; class Aves; order Passeriformes; genus Rhagologus; species Rhagologus leucostigma. Next base: position 117,516 of record VZTD01004412.1, on the reverse strand, counting down.
TAGCATCTGGTAATGCTAAAAAGTGTCAAAATGTCAGTTTTAAACACCACGAGAAAGACAGTAACCATGCACAACACAGTTTGCCTAACAACAGGCAGAGGTAAAGGATCAGCAGTGAGTCAGAAAAAAAACAACCTGCTGCCTCCTGAGTAATTCCTTCCACTGCTGCCATCTGTAGCACCCAGAAGTTTCCTTAACCATCTCCCACTCTCCAGCAGGGCCCAAAGCACTTTATCTACTGGTGTGTGGCATGTGTGGCTGTGTGATAACCTAAGGCTTTGGACAGCTAGAGACAGTTGATTTGGCCAGGGTTATTTCTAGGTAAAAAGTGCTGTGCTCCTCTGTTGGGGAATAAAATTGTCCAGTGTACCAAAAAGAACTTTCAGTTCCCTAGAGAACGGTAATTTCTCTCAGATGTCAGCCACACGGATGAAAGTGGTTGCTTCCTCAAGAAGACGAGCAAAGTGAGCAAAGAGACCACCTCTCTCCTTATCTGACAAAGATTACAGCTGTCACTCTGTACCCACAGCACAGCAGCACACTGTAAGCTGCAGCAGGCCAGCGCTGAGTTCTGCCCTCTCACAATTTTTTCCTTTGTGCACTGCTTTCGTCCACACCGCAACAGACCTCACAAAGGAGAGCAGCATCCTTATTCACATTTGATGGATGAAGAAGCTGAGTCAGAGGGATACCATAGCAGAAGCAAGAATACAGCCCAGGTCTTGCACACCATGAGCTGGTGTGTAGGCAGACAGTCCTCGTGAAGATGTATGGCCATGTCACCATGATTAAACACTATGCCTTTGGTCAGTGAAGGAGTTGAGCTGAGGAAACTGGTCCCAGAGAAAAAATGACAGACTGCACTTCTTGCCCTGAAGCATTAGCTCATGAAACAACACTCTCCTGAGGCTTTGTGCCTGCTTTGAGCAGGCAGATACCTCAGCCACAGGTAGCTCACTCGAATGTAAAAGGCATCCTCTGGTTGTACAAGCTACTGCCTGCTTTCCTGACAGTAGTAGGGTGGGAGGTGACGGGAGGAGACTGCCTCTGCTATCCTGATACTCAGCTGTGGTATCCCTTCTGTAGGACCATTAGATGCTGGCCTGGATAAAAGCAGAGCCACAGGCTGGTCTCTCTGACAGCCACTGGGCCAGGCACACAATGATCTTCAGCTCTGGTGTGTGTGTGTCAGACAGTGTAGTTATAAGGCAACATCTAACACACACCAAGGCCCTTGCCCTCTGCAGACTGTCCCACAAAATCCAATAGAAACCTACACGAAGATTTTCTGTGGCTGTCTGCAAGAGACAGACAGAGGTCCAGGGAAGAGACCTTGGTACTAACACTGTTTTTCTAGGAAGGCCATTACAGCAGCTGCAGTGGCTCTCTAGTTCAGCAGAACTGTTTCACATCCATAAGGCTCCTTTTTACCATGAAGACTGGTGAGAGAAGACAACCTGTTAGCAATGGCCTGTCTCTCACTTACTGCTCTTTCTGCTTTACCCTCTGATGGTATCTTGCCACTGAACAAGGCCTCAGTCACTGCTCATCTGCTTATCTTTGTGTCATGTGATTAGCATCACCGAGGCCACAAAGAAAGTATGCATACAGCTCCCAAGTCCAAGGCAGAACAGTCTGGAGATAAAAATTATCTCCTTGATGTATGTGAGAAGAGCAGCTAGAAAGCATCCTTGATCTCTGACAGGGCTCTGGGACATTTTCTAATAATGGCAATTGTATGTGCAGGTGTTTCAGTCACTCAAAAACTATCTGACTACAACCACAATAAATGCCTTCATTTGAGAAATTGTCATGTTCCTCTAGAGGGACCGCATTGCTTTGCCTTTAAATGCTCTATTTTTGCTTTAAAGCTCTTTTAATGATTTTCTTAGAAAAGATATTACCTCAGCCAAAACCAGATTGTTTGGAAACAGTGGAACAACACCCTGGGAGACCTGAAAGCACCCTCACCTTTAGATTTCTGTGCTGTGCTGCACACAGTTTTGTGTACTGTGCATTTATAATCACTGAGAGACTGTTCAATTCACACTTGTATAAGTTCTCCCAAAACCTGTGTGTAACTGAAATTTGCATAAGAAAGCTTGAACATTTTTAAAGGCTTTTCCTCCCCACTTGCTAAGTGGAGAGCTAGTGGCTTCCTGTTAAGGAAACATTTAGTCTGCTCTTGTCTTTGTTAGTCAAGTCTGGCATTCCCCTTTGCAAAAAAAAAAAGAGAGAGAGAGAGAGAAAAAGAAAAGATATTGCTTAGAAGCAAGAAGTCAAGCAATATTAAAATAGCCTGTACCTATATATCACTAGCGTGGGCACATCCTCCCACATCTGGTACACAAAGTGGGCTGAGATGATTGACCGTTCCACTCACCACTTGCACAGGCCATCCATTTCTAAGAATATAGTGGTTTTTCATTTCCACAGAGGTTCTTCATTCCCACATGCACATATCTTTAGCACACAGTTTTACTCCAGACCAGAGAAGCAAGGATGGGCCCTTCCCCTGAACAGATAGCAGAAGACAGAAACACAACATACTAGTGACTTCAATCTGCCATCTCTTGAAGCAACTACGCCAGCAAGTGAACCACATAGATTCCTTTTGGGGTGACACTGATCATGTCGCTAAGGCAAATAAAATGGGCTGGATGTCAACAGCTGTCTCTAAGCAACAGTTGGTCTGTTGTGGCCAGTGACAGGTATGAAAATCTGTGGGGTTAAGAGAGATTGAAGGTCTGCAGCAGCAGGACTGTTATTTGAAGAGAAAGTCATAAATGCTGTGGAAAGAAAGGAAGACAACAGAAAAGGATGAAAGTGGTTTGACCTTCTTTTCTAGATCAGCATGTTGCACTTAACTCTTTTAATTCTCTGCACATGCATGTACTAGGAGAAAAGCACTGTTGCTTAAAGCCACGATGAAAACTAACATGTATTATCATGATGCAACATCACTGACCTGATTTACTGTGCAATTTTTCAAGCATGTAACAGCAGCACGCAACAGCAACAGACTCTCTCCCACTGGTAAAACAGCAGCAGGAGGATCATGCATGTTCTCCCTCCAGCCATGGCAGCCTTGCCACACTACTGGCCAGAGACAACCCTCACAAGATAAAACTAGCCTCTGTCATGACTGCTAGACAGGGAAATGCTAAAGGCTTGCAGCAATATAAAACACGTGTTTGAAAACCATGGAGATCAGTGTTTCAGCAACCCAGGACTAACGCAGGCCAATGTGCACACAGAAGTCCACTCCTTTGTGGCGCAAACCACTCGAAAGTGACTGATCACATCATTTGCTTTTGTTTGATGGTGTCTTTTAGAGTGGTACTTAAACCAAGCAGATTCTTCTACAGTACTGCATAAATGCCCTTCCTTGAGTTTCTTTTGGGTGTCCAGTACCCAAAAAATAAGACACCCCAAAGTAAACAATAATATTTGAAGATCTGAGTGGCAAAGGTAGCCATTTAACAAATAATTACTAGTTACCTTATGTGAGAAAGGATTTTTCTATATACCATCCAAAGGAGGCTACTGCTATTTTTGCATATGCCTCATTCAGTCAAAACAGAACCGTACAATGATGTTTATTACCCGATTTGGCCATTTTTCATTTTCACAAAAGTGAGTGCACCTTTATGACCCGTAAGTGCTCTGTGGATACAGTCCCTACAGGGAAGAGCTATGTCTCTTCCTCTTTTGAGTGAGTTCAAAGGATGATGTTTCACTTAACATTTGTTTAAGAGGCTGTGGATGTTGGTGAAGAGACTTCCTATTCAGTGTCTACACACACAGGTCTATTTCACCTCGGCTAATCCAATCCCAGGATGTGTTTGAAATAGCCACATTTCAACAACCCTCTCACTTGCTAGGGTCAGTGTCCAAATTAAGAAAAAAAAAACAAAAAAGCAAACAGACACAAAAAGAGTCACTTCACTCCTCAGGTAACCCCAAATTTTTTGGCAAGTAACTTTGTAAATTAGGGGTGCACTTTTTACTGGAATCATACAATTCTGGCTTCAGACAGTTTATAAGAAAGACCTAACTTCTATCAGCATAATTTCTGCAGTCTTTTACTGCAGCATAGAAGCATAGAACACCTTTACAGCTGTGTAAACACAATCCAATCATTCACCAATCTCAGTGTTACAGTCTCCTAGTCACCCCTGTACTGAATACAGTTAGCTGCATTCAGTGGTGTCTGCCTGATGCTTTTCGTCCAGAGAGCTGTCCTGTTTTGATCTGACACTCAAGAGATCTTGGCTTCATCTTGTATTTGTCCTGATAATTATTAACTGTAATTTAGATATGAGCAGTGAACTTGTCGTTTGAACTTGTGTACACACAAGTTTGAACTTCTGTAGCTTTGACCTCCAGCATTTGACTTTTTCTACCATTAGCACCTTGCCCTGTCTCCTTTAGGAGATGCCTATCAAAAACCAAGCTAATCTTCTTTCAGCTCAAAGTTTTGTGCCTTTTAAATTTCTCAGTGAAAGATGTTTTCTCCAACATGCAAATACACCTCATCATTTTTGACAACTGAATCTTCTATTTAAAAGTGGAGGAAGGGTTTGTGCATTCAATTTTTCCTCTGTTTTTTCCAGCTATATCAGCTCTTCAGATAAGATATGAACTCTACCTACACTGACCTGCCTCCTAATTTTTTTCACTGTTCTTTTAAAATTAGAGTTTAGGGCCTAAGTTCATATGTTTGCATGCAGTAGGCACGTATAACAAATAGACATGTTCTTCCAGACAATAAACCAGATGTTCAAATGGACTGGGTTAGAAACAACACCATAAATAATTAAAATCAGCAGTCCTGCTGCTGAATCCTTCTAAAAAAAAAAAAATTATTGCTGGAGAAGGTATACCAGAAAGATAATCTTCCAGAAGTTTAACCAGGTAAGCTAGAAGCTCCCTAACACCATATCTGCAATAAAACCTCATTAATAGGGTCCTTAATGGCTTGAAATGAATCTTAGAACTAAATACCTCCTTGAACTGTGTTACTGTTTCTGTGTTCTCTTCCAGATCCCAAGATACCTCTCAGGAGCTCCTCATACTCATTGCTTCCTCCATGGCACAGGTACCAATCCTTACTGACAGTGCTTGCTGTGAGCACATCCTAATATGCCAAAACAGCAAATGCAGCAGAGAATCAGTTGTCTAAAGGAGATCCATGAGATTGGAGAGAGGGAGATTGTAGTGAAGCAAAATGACAAGTCAAGGCCTACAGCATTTTCTGCTCACAGAATAACTAATACTAAACATTTTCCACTAGTTGATGTCAGGCTCACAATTTCAGCTGCAGGTACAGCTGCAGCAGAAGACAAGGTAAGAAACAGCACAATCCCTTCGTCCCTTTTATTCATTACTTCCATAATGAAATTAAAGAAAGCTGTGGTCTTAGTTTTAAGCCATATCATTAAACATTACAAAAAGTTTAAAAAAGGGGGGAGAAAAGATATTGCCCTTCCTGCTGTGAGTGCAGAGTATGTAAAAGAGAAAACTCAAGTCTGAGACTAAGAGAAGACACTAGTGAAGACAAACACCAAGAAAATGGTGGATATTTAAATGGTGTATATTAACATTTAAGATGTTACTAAATGTTAATAAATGTTCTACGTGGTGTCAGACTCATTTCTCTGAATCTACAGACTGTAATGACATTTGGAATATTTTATGGTGTAGAAGAAAACAAAGGTGTGGGTTCTTTTTCACTCAGAAATTAAATGTTTCTGTACCCAAAAAAGTGACTAGTGTAAGGACTCATACTTGATTTGGGGCTTTTATTTTTTTCTCCACTGACTTTTTGAGAATTAGTGACCTACATCATAGAGGGTTTCTTTTTTCTCCCCCTGCTCCCAACTGGCCTCACAGATTCCTGTGACTCACAGAAATTTTTAAAAAACAAACCACCAAATGTGTGACTTTAAAACTATCAGTGACAGTTTCATTATCAGTTATCAGAGGGGATTCCACACACCCTTAGTGTAATCGAAAGGAGCACCCCTTTCCTCATTAACGTACAGGTAAACGTCAGTTCTAGGAAACTGCGTTTAGTTCCAAAGCCAGACTCTTCATCCATGTCCCCGGATTTCAGCTGTTGATAACAAAATCTTTTGATTCCATCAAATCAGATCCATCCATCTTTTTGTATAATCAAGATACATTTAGCTTTCCTTCAATATCAGACCTGGATTTTTCCTCTAGTATGCTCAGGGTTCCTAAATAATTATTTATCCCAGACCTGACCCTAGTTATGCTAAATGGTGAGACAACCACCGGACTCCAAGGTAAGCTGCAGACCTGTTTAATTATGCAGTTTCTAACCCAATGTGACTGGAACAAAAATGCATGCCTGGTTTCATCTTTAGGGAAAAGAGCAAGATCCAGGGATCCAGGGTTTGTTTCAACTCTCCAATGCACATTTCAAATATTGATAGAATAGATCTGTATAAATGGTCATGATACTTGCTTGATTTTCTAAGAACCCACTGCTATGAATGTCAACATATTAAGACCATCAAATTGTTATCAAAATTATTCACCAACACAGTGTACTACTCTATGATGAGGAAAGTCTCACTCATCACACATCATAGGCAGAGAGAAACTCTACTTCACCAAACGCCTTGCCAACTCATGTTTATACCGCACACAAAAATGTTTATTGGGCAGTTACAAACCAAATCCTCAGGGTAGGAAATTGTAAAATTTAAGTTACCTTAGGAAAGAGTTCTTTCATGATCTCACAATGACTCTTCCCACCCCACTACCATCTCTTTGCATGCAGGCTGCAAAGCTAGTTATTTGGTGAGCAGCTCCTTGGGCTTTCATGTCCTGCTCTTTGCTCAGTGCGTAGCCTCACACTTTACCTACTCCTCAAACACGGCTCTGAACATAAAATCACTTAGGGACTCTTGCTCTTGCCTCATCACCAAAGCATCTGAGTATCTCTGAATGTGAGCTAATCTTTGTTAGTAAGCCCTGCAGCATGAGGGGGTGGTACAAGCCACATTTTACACATAGGGAACTGAAGCACAAAGTGATTAAGGTCAAAAGTTTCCATTACTTTTTTGTACTCCCTAGGACTTGATTTCTCAGTTTATTTAATACTCTACTTTCTGTCTCCAAAGCCCAGTATGCATTACCTCAGCTTCTGCTGTGAGAACTCAGCACTCCTTCACATCAGACACAAAATCTCCACCCACACACGCGTAATACAAGGAGCACCCAGTCAGTCATCACCTCTAACAAGGTAGGTTTCAAAAATTTGCCCAGCACCACACAGAAATTTTGCGGCAAAGAGGAGGATAAGCACAGTTTCCCAGGGCAGCATGTGACTGCCTTCACCACATGCTGTGCTTGCTCTCGGTGCAATCTCTCTTCAGCCTGAAGCTTCAGAACAAGACAGCAAGCAAGGTGGAGGTCCTGGACACATGGGGGATGCCCTTTTCCCTCTGCCTCGTATCACTGACTCCCCTAGGACAAACGTATTATGTGAAGGAAACAGGCATTCTTCTGTATCACACTTAGTGACTTCAGTGTTCTTTAGTCTGAGGGAGAGCAATAGGAAGTGTGGGACAAAGGTAATGGGCACAGCCTATCCCCTGGTGTAGAAATGGCAAAACTCAGTGAGCTGGAACACCAAACCATGCTCAAGCACAGACTGCACAGTGGGGCACACAATGTCTCTCCCCACTGCCTCACATTTCCCCCTTTTTATTCCTCACACCTCCTCATTCGATTTGCACTTGTTTCTTCCTATCCCTCCAATTTTGTTGTCTTCAGCTTTCAGTCTCCATTCCTCAAGCTTTGCCACCAAGCTCTTGTTTCCTTGCTTTACCAACTTCCAGTCTTCTCCTAGCCCTTTTGACTAAGTCTTCATCACTTCAAAATTCACAATATCAGACATTTTGCCGATAGTCTTCACCTTCCCATTTTCTGTTTTCTGATTCCTTATCATAGCCTTTCCCCTAGGCTCCTTCTATCCCCATCCCACTCGGTTCTTCCTTTACTTATCTTTTTTTCTCCAATCATTTCCTTTTCTCACCCCGTATTTTAGCTCCTAGGAGGAGCTGGTGTTTTTTCCATCACTTATCTTCCCAATCCCAGTTTGTTTCTACTCTAGCAGTGTTGATGAATGAATTGATTGACTGAATTGCTTCCCTTATGCAGCTTCTCAGCTCCCAGTTTCCCATCTCCCACAAAACCTGCTCTGCATCCACAGTCTCCCCAGCTTTGAAGCTGTGTGTTCTCCAACTTTAGTTGCCAGCAATCATCACCAAATCTCAGCTGCACTCAAGTAACACCAGGCTCTTCCCAAGTCACAGATATTCCCCTCTTCTACAATGCTTGCCAGCCAGACAAAGGGCACTAAAAGTATGACATAGGGACAAGTTCCATTTTTTCATTTACTAAGTCAGTATATAATTATTGCCTCCCACCTTGATGTGGACTAGTGGGGAGCTGCAATTGTAGGATCTCCAGCCTTGCCCTACAGGTCTGTGCTGCAGGAAACCTTCTCTGGATCACCCTGCACAGTTGCACCCCGTGGGCAATACTGGATCTGTAAGGGGATGGAACATACTGCATCACACTCTGGGGAGCACACAGTTACAGGATGGCAATTTACTCCATCTCTGGATGAAGTTGGTTCGGTTTAGTGTAAGAGCAAAAAAAAATCAATAAAAGAAGTGGTTTGATCTGTGAGAAAATGCAGATTTTTCTGTTCCTTTTATTAATTTTTTCCTTTTTTTTTTCCTTTTTATTAATTTTTCCTCTGAAAAATTATAATCACCTGCACTTTTACTCATTAGAAAACTTTTCATTTCCACTTGCAGCATTGGAAATATAAAAAAAAAAGGGCACAAAGTAAAGAACAAGAAGACAGTGCTGTAGCCTCCTACCTTTTAACTAAGGAGCCTTTGGTTAGTATTTTGGGAGGTGAGGAGACAACAGGCTTTTTCTACATCTAATATCACCAGATGGTACAGTCCAGGGTATGGTGCTCCCAACCTTGCAGGTTGAGTCTCACCTACCCTATTCAGAAACATTTAACTCTTAACTGGAATAGCCTCAGTAAGATTTCTCATCATTAGTCTACAATGAAGCCTAATTCCTTGGTGCTTTCCCTCCTACCCAAATTATTTAAGTGCCACACTTTGAACACGAGGGACTGAAAGGCTCCTTCTGCACACTCTGTGCTCCAGCACAGCTTGCAGGTTTCCTTATATCACCAAGAAGGGTAAAGGGAAGATAGGTTTGTCCCTGTCTTCACCTGGCTTTCCACGGCAGAAGCAGGAAAAACAACATTCTGTACGAGACCCCGCCGAGACACCGGGCAACAGGGGGAATTGGTACTTCTGCTTGTCTTCACCCTGAAGACAGGTGCAAATATTTGATCTGACTCTTGGCAGTTTAAGGTCAACCAGAGCATATTTCTTGGATGTCAGCCAAAAAGTCTCTATCCATAAGTGCAAATAGGAGTAGGTTTGGGCTGACACTTCTTTGAGTGGCAAATTGCACATCCCTGATGAACAAGTCTTTTTATTGCAAGAAATCAGGTCTCTGTTCCTAAGACTGGGTCATCGGATCAATTTAAATAAAAAGTTAGTGGCATTTTTTAAAAAGACAAAATTATGTATTTTTTTTTTTTAGCCTTGTCCCTAGAAAAGAATTACCTGTTTTAAGTCAGGTGTTCCCTCTTTCACACTCGTCACCAAATTCACTGTGGAGACCAATCTCAGATACTTTATTTTAAAAAAAGAGGTTTGACAAACATGGAAAAAAACAGGAAACTGGGTTTTAACACCAGTAATGCTGAACACTTCAGTAAACTGTTTTTGCCTGATTGTGGTTATAATTAATACATAAGATGAAAACACATGCTCTAATTTCATTCTTGAGAAACCTATCAACTTTCTCTTACTGATAACAGTGCGGGCTTAACATCAAGCAGATACACTGAGTATTGAAATAAGGCAAGAAATGGGTAAGCATGCGTAGGTGCCTCTAATCTGCAAAATGCTCATGCACTGGTGAATATTCAGCTAGGGGATTTACCTTCGACAAGCAATTCAGATGTTAAATTAGCTATGCACTACAACAGCATTGTCGGGGGTTTTATGCACAGTTCAGTGGAAGTAGACAACCTACTTCAGAGCTTCATCAGAATCGTGCAGGACTTCCTTGGAAGGAGTCACCCGCTCTGCCCAGGATGGCTCTGGTACCAGGATGTTTCTCCAGAGTTTGAAGACTTTGAACTTTGAAGCAACAGCAAAGCTCTACTTTGGCCTGTTGTAAACTGCTCCCACTATGGTGCCACCTGTCCTATCTGTAAAGGAACTAATTTCTCTGCAGAACATGAGGTTGGAGATAACCCTGTTTTCATTAATACCCAGTTACAGTACACATGCAAAGCAGCCAAGGGGGCAGAACAGATCTTCCTTCTGAAACCTCCATAAGAATCTATCACAAAGGCAGAGTGTGCAGAGATTACTTCCTCCCTGGACCTCTAGGGATTCAACACACTGCAGAAAGGGAACACAGATAGATCATGCAGCTACCTGCTCCCACAGCCAATGTAATGGACCCACAGCCAGAAGAGTGAACAGTCATAAAAGCACAGGGACTCCTGGAATGATGCATGCTTAGGTCCTGGCCTGTGACCAGGAATAACTAAGGACTGTTGTTTCAGATGGAGAACTTTTATAAAGCATACATGTCCAGGCTGAGTGTACTCGCAGGGGCATGATGAGAGTGACCATGTCAGAGCATACCTAGCGAGCCACTCAGATGCTGACATGCTGTCCCTAGGACTGATGATCTTGAAGGATCACTAGAAAAGCCTGAGGCTTATCACTCAATTTGATTTTCCATCACACCGAAGTGAGTCAGATTAAGACCCTCTCAGGATACAGTTTATGAATCATGGTGATAACTGATCACAATGCTGTTAGAACCACTGGATATGCTAAAAGAGATACTTTCCTGCTCAGGTATCGAGATGACCAGAAAGGATGCTATCAGGGCAGCCAGACTTGATCTTACACTGCCATGGCTATCCCAAGAGTCAAGAGTTCAGGGGCATTCAATGCAGGCAGATCTGAGCAGCAGCGACGGGTGCCCCCACAGGTACAGCCTGCAGTGCAGTATCCTGACACTGTACTCATAAGAACAAAAAGGCACACAGGTTCGAAGGACCTGTGGGGAAGAGCTGAAAAGCTGTTACTGAGAGTGTCAAAGAATTCATGGGCAAGCTGTGAGAACCACCCACTCTGTAAATACTGTGCCACAGTCTTTGTTTCTGTTGCTTGCATTGTGCTGCCTCTACCACCTTATGGTTTAGCCTTCTCTGTTCCACTTCTCTACGATCTGTGTACCCAGATGTGCATGGATGTATATCCTTACTGGAGCATACAGCCCGTGCATTACTTAATAGAATAACTGCTGTTTACACACATATCCAGCATATACTGTTGTGCGTTTCTCAGCAGATGAAGTGACCCTGGGCACTCTGTCTTACTCATTCTCTCTCTCTCTCTTTATTTTGTAAACAGGAACCATCCCTGAAATGCAGATGTTTCTTCGGGAGAATATCGTAGCTGGTCCTCGGTGTATACCTAAGTTACTTTATTTAGTCCAGGAAATGACAGGACGCCATAAACCTGCTGAAATTACCAGGGAAAACCTATGCAGGCAGATGTAACTGACCTCACTGAAACACCTCAGGCCAGAGCAGGCCTTTACTGTGGTAACAAATCCTACGGAATAGTTACTGACTATGGGCTCCTTGTTTTTCTGCCACACGTTCTCATGAAATTTCATGGCAAGTTATTTGAGAATTAACCATGAAGTTAGTGTTTCCCTTTCATCTGTTTTAAAAATGAACTAGTTTGGGCAAAGTGCATAACCATAAAAGGGAAAAAACGGCAAAACAGCAGAAAGAGGAGGCTAAGAGATCAGGATGAGATGTGTGCTGGACTTCTTAAATTGTTTGATTCCTGCTCCACAAGCCAGGCATGACTCAGCTAGGATGAAGCAATACATACTGCACTTAAATTTTTGGCAATGAACTTCCAGTCTTTATCTTGTCCACAGTGGAGTATTTCCTTCACTCTATTTTTAGATATCATGAAAAAGCATCTGGGTTTTTTTTTCAACATTTATTCTTCTGCATGGAGAAGACTTGAAAGGTAAATTATTTTGATGACAATGGTGAGGAGCTGACTAGGACTTTGGCAGCTCTTCCATTAAAAAAAAAAAAAAAGGTTTTGCAATATAAAAAGCAAATTTCTGTAAAACTGGCTGACCAAATAAAGAAATGCCTTCTCTTAAGAGTAAGGCAAATTCATCAGTTCAATTAGAAAGCATGAGAAATGCTTTTGGACAATGAACTATTACAGGAACATACCAAAAAAACTTAAACCTATGGCCTCTCAGAAGTTGCCTGTCCCGTTCAGCCTGGACTCCATCACTGCACCATCAAAAGGGAGTCCTGCTCCATTATGAAAAAGGTCAACTCAGAGAGATGCATTTACTTAGTCCAGGTGATCCACATCAGACAGTCCTTAGTTTTAATGCTCTAGAACCGTGTGGATGGAAACAACTACTTGGGGTGCTCCACATACAGAGATGCATGTATTTCTATAGTATCTCCTCGACATTTTACATTACCTTTTCCTATATGATTCCCAAATCTGTTTGGGACTACTTTTACTTCTCTCCACCTGAATGAGTAAATCGGAATTTGTAGCAAGCAGCTACAATTTCTGCCTCTTCAGCACCAAAAATGACAACAGTAGGAGTATATGACATGAAAACACACTGCCCCCCAAGCATGTAGCAGAAATCTTAAAAAATCCTCTCTGTGAAGTTAGGAATCAATGATTATGTTAGTCTTACTAACAAGCGCTGCCATTGCAAAAATGGGGAGTCCCTTTGCTCTGAAATCAGAAGAAAACAATGTACTTTTTTGAGCTAAAACACATGATGCAGAGTCACCTCATGGACATTGACTAAACCCATGTTTACATAGGAAACTCACCATTTCCCTGATGGGAGATGACTTAGCTTTTAGGAAAAAAATGTATGGACTCTGTTATTTAGTTCAGCACATGCTGGTAAATTCCCATGCGTAAATAAATATCCTTCTTTGGACGTATTTTTCTTGGGGAAATTCTGGCACTGCTGATACAGGGCAAATGGATTTTCTCTACGTTTGGAAAGCTAACTTGAATTTCTGGCCACTCATAAAGTCTCTCATGTTATTCCCCATGCACAGAATTTGCTCTACACAAAGGAAATGCCTTTCCTCTGCTTTTGAAAGTCCAGGAATGAATTCACTTCCTCATTGTCATTGAAAATGCTGTGAGCTTTAAACAGACCCACAATGTAGTTAACCTCTTAACACACAAGATACTGAAACCTATTGAACGCTTAGTGCTTTTGAGGTAAAACCCCAGCTGAACAATTTGGTTGAGGGTGTGCCAACTGAGATTAATTCTCACACCTAAACCAGTCACTCTAAAACAGGATTTACAGTAAGTACTGTGGGTACCAGACCCCTTATACAACTCTGTTCCCTTTAACAAAATCAAAAGTCTGTTCCTGAAAAAGATGTTGACCATGTGGCAGCAGCTAGGGGGCTGACACAGAAACAGCCCAAGAGGCTCAACAGACTGTGTTATTGTCTGTCAGACTAGACAATTGAGAACATAAAAAGCTGGCCAAAAGCATTCACCAAGTACTGTAGAAACTGGTATTTCTTGGCTATTTCTCCACATTCAGATGATTTGGGGGAAATTACAAAAATTACAGAGGGAAAGATTGACAAGCTTAGTCATGCTCTATGATTCATGACTAAAGATTACCTTCACATGGTCACTTTTTATTCACTTAGCACTCTCCAACGTAATTCCATTGCTAAGAGCTGCTGAGAAGAGATATTTCCATCTTGAGAGAAAACAGTATCAACAGCTCTCCCATTTTGGCAAGGAATGATAGAGTCACTCATTTACGTATGCACCAAGTACATGGAAATTAAACACAATTCAAAATCAGTTTACTGATTTTAAAGACTGTAAGGCTGTCTTAATAAATGGAAACATAGGTAACAAAATACGTTATTGGACATATATAAAAGAAATGAGAACAGTCTGCAGTTAATTTTTTTCCATTCAGATTATACAATCTGCTTATATTTCGGGAGAAAGTAAGAACTTCCAGTGAAACTAGAAGTCACTGGAAAAGGAATACAAAATGCTAAAGATCTGGAAGACTGGCAAGTCTGCTGAACAGCAGGTTGTTCTATCTAAGAAAGTTTTACTGGCTGCATTACACGTTGAAATTGTTCGAGGAACAGAGGAGAGAGCAGAAAGAGCTTTAATTACATGAGCAAGTATTCACTAGCTGCATTCCTTGACCCTTCCCATCCACTCACAGAGGATACAGCATTGTGCTAAATGATTGCTTCATACCTAAAGTTAGAACAGCTGATCAGATAGGAATATAGAAAGGAAAATAACAGTAGTCCTTGCTTGATTTCAGATGAGGCATTATCTTTAGCTATGTATTGGTTAACCAGTTGCTGACTCATGGATGCTGAACTGCTGGCTGAAGCAAACAGCTCCAAAACCAGACTCTGCTCTAGAGTCCCCTGCTGTGGTGTGCACTGGACATGTTGGCAGCACAGCAGTTATGCCAGTCCAAAGAGCAAGTTAAAAGTCACAGTGATTGGGCTTGCACTACCTAAACCCAGCCACTGCTCTGTACATTAAGGCAGTTTTGCAAAGCAAAGACCATCCCTGTGCAGAATCCATCCCTGTGCAGTGTTATCTATGCAGTGCTTTATGCTTACAACCCTCAACCTAAATCAAAGACCATTCCAACAGTACTAGCTCACAGTCAAGTGAAGTCTGCTACACATAGATGGTAACTCTCTGAAAGCAAGGACCACACTGAATGGTAAATAACCATACGTCTAGGTGTTAAAGTAGAGCAAACACAACACAAGAAAAGATTCTATTCCAAAGAGTCCGCAGTCAAAGTTAAACAAGCATGATTATAGAAATGTGTGAGGAAAGAAACATTCACAAACTTGCCATACAACTGAGAAACTGAGGTACCAGAATGTAAGCCACAGCCCCAAATCCCACAAGAAACTGCGACAAGTGCAGGTTGGAAAGGTATTGGGAACAATCCAGCCTGTTTCTATGCTCTTTCCTGGACACCTTCTCAATCTCTGTGAGAAACAGGGCACTGAGGTCAATGGGGCCTTGATTTGGCTTACTACTGCTGTTCTTATTTGCCTCAGTTTAGCCACAAGTCTAGTCTGAGCCTGCATCAAAATCCACTGAAATCACTTTGCTCTCCTAAGCAGAAATAATGTTGGTCTTCCTCTTACTTCTTGCTGGGGCCTTGTTGGAATTCTCTGTACTGTGCACTGAAGAGGGTCAGTGATGCTGAGGTGTGCTGCGCTGCCATCTCAAACGTAGCTATACATAGCTATGTCTGCTTAGGGCCCTGAGGCTTGCTGCAGTACCTACAGATATCAGAGGAATAAAAATCAAGTTACCAATCTTTTATCATCACCACTTAGACTTTTCACGCATTTCACAGAAAACAGTGCTGAAACTTACCTTTAGACCAGGAGGTAAGTACAGTTAAGGCCAGTCTTTTGAGTGGTTAATGCCATACTTAATCCCCTTATAGCTAATAAAACCTGTTCTTAAAAATGTCCAGTGTTTGCCTCCATAGGTCATTTTTCACACTCTTTCACCAGCCTTCATGGGAGAATACCACCCTTACAGTGTAACCTTCCGCTTAACAAAAGGGGCTAAGGGGAGATTTGAACTTTCAGCCTCTTTGAACCCACTGCAGTTCCAGCCTTTACTTCTGACACTTCTATCATAGATATTAAAAAGAACAAGAAAATGAGCAC
>VZTD01004412.1:76256-97707 GCA_013397725.1 Rhagologus leucostigma | reverse complement strand
CGGGTGCCGCGACTCGCAGGGCGGCAGAGCGGGCGCGGCGCGGCCGGACTTGCTGCGAGCGCCGGCCGCCTCGGGGAAATCCGCCTTGGGGCTTCGGCCTCCTTCTCCTGGGACGCTGGCGGGCCGTATTGTGTCCTTTCCACCTTGAATACCCAGGCTCCAGCAGAGCAGTAGGTCAGGGGACCAAGAACGCGGAACACTTACTGTGTGTAAACCAGTCTTGTGGGATTTAAAAGACCCTCGGTCCTCATCTTCTGACTTAAGTGAAGAGTAATACTGTGTTTTGGGTTGTACCGAGTAAAGACCCAGGCAGAAAAATCTATAGGGGCTTAAAAGGTATTAAGCATGTTTATTTTAGAAGGTTTAGCAAATTATGGAGAAGTTTATTAATTGCCGTTTTTCAGATAGAGGAGAGAAAATTAAAATAGCTTTATGAAACCAAAGGCAGATCTGAGAACGGTATTCAGCTCTCCCGAGCCCAGCGTCCTCAGTTTGGAAAGGATGCTGTCTTTAATTATTGTTTACAGCTGTTTCTTTCTGGGAATTCCTAGTTTTTACTTGCCAGAAGGTTAAAGTAGCATAGCACACAACAAAGCACAGTGGACTATAAGCCAATATAACTGTAGCTCAGTTTTAAATCTGCAGACTGTTGATTCTATTTGTTTCATCACGTTGATTTTGAAAATGAGGGTTGATTGGCTTTTGCCTTGATTGACATTTATGACTGTAAATAGCATAGGCAGTAATTTCCACGTGTGGAGGGGAAAAATGCCTGTAGAACGTAGTATCGAATAATGTAGTTTCAGTGAGTGCTTCTGTAAACTCAGTACTTTTTGTTACTTAAGGCTGGAAATAACCATTTCAAGGGTCCATGCCGGTAGTGCTTAGTCATGTGATTAGTCTTTATTCGTGTAAAAAAATCCCATTGACTCAATGTTTCTACTAACATAAGTAAGGAATTCAGTATTTTGGTCATCTCAGAGCAAAGTAGAGCTGTGGTTATTATACAGATTAGTATGGGGTTGTTTATATTTCCTTTTTAGAATAATTCATACATTTTAATACAGGATTACATAAATAGCATGCGTAAAAGTATATTGGTGAGGGGAGTGGATGAGAAAATATGTTATTTTCATTTTAAGGCTGTATGCTGGTGGGGGAATGATAAGACTATGCCATCTCTGTTACCTAAAGGAAGGCTTTTCCATGTGTTGCAAGATGTGACAGCTCTGTGTTCTAGGGTGTGTGAATGACAGTGCCCTAAAGTAGGACTTTGTAGCTTTGCCTCTTTCGTCTCCCTCTGTTTAGGGCTTGTCAGGATGTCCACTGTATCTCTCCATCACCTGGTTCTCAGAGAAGTTGTAGAGGTCAGCTCTTGACACCTGGAGTTTGAGGTCCCCTCTCACCCTGTGAGGGTCTTTTCCAAAGCTTTGGCTGAGCATTTGGAGGTGGATGTTGCCAATGGAAGTGTCTGGGTGAAGAGGAGTGAGGAACTTTACCTGTGGGGAAGGAGGTGCTGAAGTCCTTCTGTGCGAGAGGGGTCTTCTGCCTTCATAGACCTGGGAATGCCTTCTCAGTCAGTCTGTCAGACTGGAGTTCTTCTTCCTCTCCCTGTGCCTCCTGACTCCCATCTCCATGAGAAAACTTCCTAATAGTTGCATAAACAATTTGTAGTTGCTTCTTGTTTCCCTGTACTTGATGTCCAGAGATTGATACACTTGTATGGTTTGATACTTGTCCCTAGATTCATAATCACAGTGGTGGGTTCTCCTAATGTGACTAGCTATACTCTAAACATGTTAGGCACGCATACTTTTATTTGTCTTGATACAAACTTTGCTTTGTTTTTAAACAAAGCAAGAATGTTTGTGGACAATTTGGAGTGCCTCTCCATGTAAAAACAGGTTATTGTTGTTGTTGTTCTTACTGTAGTGCACGGGAGTTTTGAGGGATGTGGTCCCTACGTTTGGCTCTAACTAGCCACAAAGTTAGTGTCCTCTGAATAAGTATTTCATAGAGTGTAGAGGGTTTGAGGTTAGGGGTTTCTTTTTTTATGTTCTTCTTCTTCTTCCTTTATGTTCTGCTGTACCACATGAGGCCAGAGTTACTGAAGAAAGGGATGCAGGGCAGTAAACATTACATGTCCTACTGTGGAAAGATACTGGGGGTTTTGAGCCAAATGGAAATGCTTTTTCAGCTCTGTTGACTTACCACTGAGTAATAGTGGCACTGCAGTCTGCACCCCCACACATGGCACAAGCACCTCTGTGCCGTAGCTCTACCACTCACAAAATACAAAGAGCCTCAAGAAAAGTAGCCTTAGTCTGTCCTCGAGTGACAAATTCCTCATCTACCGTATCTGGCCACTGTAAGTATGGGACTGATTACTAGCACAGCTTGCAATTCTTTGGGCTCCTTCTGTACTCCACTGGCCATCACTTCTCAGAATGTCTGGGCTGTGGAAATCTGAATGGTCATTATCTGCTTTTTTTTGGCGTGTTATCAAAGCAAGAGCTTGAAATGTGCTGAAATTCAGCAAGTGCATATGGGATTACACTGTGCAATTACCAATTAGTTAAGTTTCCAGGATAATTTTCTCTTCCCTTGATCTTGCCTTCTCTTATCCTTATTTTGATTTAAATGGGTTTTTTTGAATGATGATGCAGTTTCCTTGGTTATGAATAAATCCTCTTTAATATCACAGTAAATTATATCAGCAAAGGAGTGGGACAAGCTGATCACTGTCTATATCTGAGTAATGCAGAAAAGTTAGTGAATATGAGCTTTAAACAAACATTATTTATGAAAGGCTCAGTTGGACTGCATTCACTCTGTGCTTGTTTTAGGCAAAACTGCATACAAAATCCCACCCCTGAAAGCACCTTCTCAATCTCTGCAGAAGTGATAGCACTGTGATAGAAGGACACTAACATGCCAATAAAAGGATCCTTTTTCATTTCAGATGTCTTCTAGAAACATGGCTGGCCAACACATCCTTCCTCAAGCTTTGTATCAGAGCAATATGCTGAAGGCTATGAAGATCAGAGAGAGGACACCTGAGGATCTAGTCAAACCTCCCAGTGGAATAATTCACCACTTCAGGACTATGCACAGATACACCATAGAAATGTTCAGAATGTGCCAGTTTTGTCCCCAATTTCGGGAAATGCTTCAGAAGTCCCTGACTGACCAGGCTACCCAGACTTCACTGGAGCGCCATAGGAAGCTCAACTGGTGCAGGGAGGTTCGGAGACTCGTTCCTTTGAAGACTAATGGTAAGTTACAAGCAGGTCTTTGCACTCGCAATAAAATGGGCTATACGAATGTAGCATCTTTATTAATAGCATCTGAGTTCACATTACTGAAACAGAAGCACATGGCTTTAAAAATGTGCTGCCTTTTAATCTTAGTTTTGTAAATTAAAATTCTTTCCGCATTATGTGCTGTCCTGAGGCTGTAGCAGACCCTGCCCATACCACAGTATGTGAATACTGTGGAAATTTCACAGATATTTTCACCATGTCAGAAACCTGTGGCACTTCAGAGTCAAGAACAAGGCAGGGAAATTTGATTTGAAACCCGTCACCTTCCCATGAATCTGACTGCTGCATGTCGGCTGCCTCGTCGGAAGCGCCAAACATCCTTTAATGCCAGGCAAGAGGAGCCTTCAGATGCTTTGAGTGACAGGGATGCATTCCCATGTATATTTAGCAGAAGCTAATATCCTTCCAATAAGCCCTGCTGGCAGGCAGGGTTTGCTTGCTGTTCCATCTGTAACAACAATGACGGCAATAGCACTCAGAACATGGAGCCTCTGGGAACCTGACACTGCTGTCTCTGGGGTCAGCACCCCACACTGGGGCTGCTCCCTCATCCTCAGCTACCTGCTGGGGTTTGCCGGCTCTCACCTTCCCTCAGGGCCCACCAGTAACGCCCATGTGTGTGGCTGACACCCATCTTTGTGCAACACAAAGTTTGCAGTGCCTTTTTCTTTCAACAGTCGGTGCTTGTTTGAGGACTTGGCTTTTGGGTTACTTTGTGTGTGTATTGCATCAAGTGCTACAAAAGAAAAGGCACAGCGGTAGTGCCAAGATTTCCTGAACAAGTTACGTTTGTCCACAGTCCTGAGCAGGAAACCTTGGCACATGACTTTAAGAGTCACCGGGCATTTCACATTCAGCGGAGGAAAGATTCGGTAATGGCTATGACTTACAGTCACACAGCTGCAAACTTGGACTCAGGCTTCCTTACAGCACAGGTTGCCCCTAACCAGGAAGAATAGACTGGGACAATGAGGACTTGAAGAAGATGGAAAATACATATTCTTTGCTCAAGGAGCAGATCACAGCAGTTATAGAAACACTGGGTGTGGTGGACCTGCAGCCTTGTTGAAGTCCATGTTGTGTTCTGTGGTTGCTTCTTTTCATATCTGCTTCTATACATATTGTCTTTATCTTCCTAGTCCACGTTGTTCCCTTTCCAAGTTCTGCCATATTTCTCAGTCTGATTGTACACAGCTGTGTTGTACAAAAGCCATAAAAATAGACCCACTGAGTAGGTGTCACTGCCCCATCCTAAAGCCTCATCCTGATGTGTGTGTCTGTAACTGTTACAGAGGCATTGACCTTTTGGTGGGCTTTTTGAGCTGCCTTTGCATTGGTATAAAATTCTCATGACTGCACTTAGGGGTGTGCACAGAAGTCGCAGAATCTTGGGCTTTGGAAGGACTGGAGTTGCAGCTAGGGCAGGCAGCGCTTTGCGGGTACTAGGAAGGTAACATCACTCCAAGTGTCACATCTTAAAAACTTAGTACTCTAACAGATTTTCTAGGAAAATGGACAATGTGCACAATTTTTGCCTGGGGCAAAGAGTAACAGTTTTAGAATCCCCCATCTTCTGTCAGTACAAATCCTGCAGGGGATAACGCTGCCTGGACAGACCCTTGTGGCGACCCCATTACACTGAGTAACACTGACCTCTTTCTTTGTCTTGTGACCATCGGCCAGTGTTACACGTGGGAGTAGCGTGGACTTGGATCCCACCCGTGAGCAGGCGTACCAGTATAGGAGATGCTGAAATATTAGGGCAGGTTGAGGGAAGGCAAAGCAAGGACTCGGTTTGTGGTCTCCCCATACACTGTGCAGACGAAGAATTTGGCTTCAGTTCAGTGCTTCAGGGTCATTAAGTGCATGAGTAGGAGTGCCTTTGGAAACCTGTGGGTTATGCAAAGTAGTTGCATTGAAGGACCTTTGCAGGAGAAAGAAGGTAGATTGGACAGTAGGAGAGGATCTCTGAAAGAAGTGCAGAAGCCTGGAGAAGCCCTGTATTATCCCAGAAAGTAACTTTTTTTTTTTTTTAATCCCATGTGGCATGGAAAATATTTCTTTAAGCATTTAGCTGCTTAACCTATAGATGTGGGAGGAGTATGTTAATTCTTTCAGTCAACAGTGAGCTTTCTTCAGAAAATTCTGGGGTTTTTTCTGATTAAGGTTGTAGTTGTTGAAAACAGAGAAAGTATCTCCTACAGGATCTTTTGATGTGTATTTTACCTGATATGTTTGTGAATCTGTGGAGTGGTGGGGTTTTCTTAATTAAAAAAGCTGTTTTGAATCACTACATATTTCTTTGCAGACATCTGAATGGATGATAGAAGGAAAGTGGTAGGAGGTACAAAAATCGAAACTGTTTGGGTTTTTTCTTTCTTTTAAATTTAAAAATTCCAGCATCTATTGGCTGTAGAGATTTCACTTGTATAATGAATTGGCAGTCATTCCAGCTCGCCCAGCCACACCCCCTGGGAAAGTCCGAGGGAGGCTACGCTGCACCCCGCAGAACAAAAAGTACAACTGTTGCTCAATTGCTAGTCAAATGGTGTGGGGGAATTCCAAGTGCTGTGTAAGGAATTTTGGGCAGTGCTTCTCAATAAAGAACCGAAAGTGAGCTCTCAGAGAGAGAAAAAATTTAATCTTATCTTTGCTCTAGATTTTGCAAAGGGAAAATTTTAATGGGATTAATATGTCATCTTTCTTGGTCAGAAGGAAACCCAGTCAGTTTTTCTGTCTTCTTTGTTGTTCCCTGATTTTTGAGCTCAAGTAAGCAGCCTGCAGAATTGAAGTAAGCTTTGCAAGACAGCATTCAGAAACCAGAAGGCAATTGCAGGAACCTGATACTCACCAATCCCATAACAATTTATGAAGCACTGAATAGATTCCAAATGATATCTTATTCAGGAACTGGAGTCTGTTGTAGGGTTTTCTCTGCAATTTCACAGAATAAGTAGCAAAAGTGTTCACGATGGTGTAATTGAACTCATAACGTGTGTGGCAAACTGGGTTTAATTCTTTTGTGGGAGTTCTTTGGGTGGGTTTGTTTGGGCTTTTTTTCACATGAGAAAAATCTAGTAGCTTTACCAGGGTTGATGTCTTCTGTTCCAGTAAAGTTGCAGTGGTTTCTTAGCATTGGGTGAATCTGTTTACCACTATAGTGAACATCAGACCTAGTTTTGCATCTGAGGATATGACAGTAATGATTCTTTATGTCTCCCTTTCAGGGTAGACATCCCGTTTTGAAGAAGATGGCTAGAGATAGAATTTGAAGAATTTGAAGAATATGTTATAAACATATTTTTGTCACACCTTTAAATTAAGTTAGTTATCTCCTCTGGGTCTCAGTTTCCCCTCTGAAACTGCAGAATATCACAATCCTTCCTACCTGGAAAGAGGAATTTTTCAATGCAAGGAGATTGTGTAAATGAAAATGGAATCACTGCTTTTCATTTACTTCATTTTCATTTTGTATTCTGAAAAACAGACCTCTAAATAATGCATGTAAACACCCAACACACTGTCATTTCTGAGAGGAAGGCCAGAGGTGTTCCTATGATTGCTTTACATAAATCACCTGCCACTCCCTTTCTGTGTCATTTTTTATTACAATTCCTCCATCAAGCAAAGCCAAATGCCAAGCAGTGCTTATCAGAGGATGTGAGGCTTGGTGTTAGTATAATATTTTCTTAATGGTTTTCATTATTGCAACCCCATGCCATTGGGCGTATATTTGTATAAACACCGATGAGGGAGATTTACATCTTCTTTTGTAATTTTCAGATGACTTTTTTTGTGTTTAAAAAGCTATTTCAGCTGTGTTTGACATTGTAGTTGACCCCAAAATTTAGTCTGTGATATCAGTCAAAGTTAAGTAAGATAGGTAAGGGGCATTGCTGAATGACAGCTTAACTTGGACTGGTACAGAGACAAAACCAGTAGGGAAGGGAGTTTTTTCTTTCTGTCTCTAAACAGAGACCATAACTCTAGTCTCCTTCTTTACAACCCTTATGTCTGAAGCTTAGAGAGAAGTGCACAGGGAATATGCATATGTGCAATGTAATTCTACGCCCCACAGGTTTGTGGCGTTTTATTTAAGTAGCCATTTGAAAATAATGCACTCTTTCTTTTTTTGCAGGTGATGGAAATTGCCTTATGCATGCTGCATCACAGTACATGTGGGGCATTGAAGATATCGACCTTGTCTTAAGAAAAACATTATTTAGTGCTCTCAGGGAGATTGACACACGGAACTTCAAGCTCCGCTGGCAGCGGGAGGCTGTTAAATCCCAGGAGTTTGTAGAAACGGGACTCCATTATGACACCCGGGTAAGGCGGCCTGAGGGAATGGTGCTATTTTCTGAGTGCTCACCAGCATTGCCTTGCTGATTCTGTTTGCTTTTGGGCTTCACGGATTCTGTCATTAATGGAGAGCAGAAATAGTCTTCCTTTGGAGGAAATGGGAAAATGTGATTATTTGAGCAGTGCTGTGCTGCAGCTGGTTCCTGACCTCCATGTCTTTGAACCACTGGTGACAGCTCTTTCTTTCCTCAGAACTGGGAGGAGGAGTGGGAATACCTCATTGAAATGACCTCCCCAGAAATATCTGGGGCTCAAAACAGGCTTCCTTATAATGCACTGGAAGAAATCCACATCTTCATCCTTGCTAACATCCTCAGAAGGCCAGTCATTGTCCTTGCAGGTGAGTTGCCTGGCCGGTCATCCCACTGTGTTACTTTTGTGCCGTGTTAGTAATCTTAGTCAACAACTGTTGTTTTCAGGTAGATGCATTTCAGAACACAGTGTTTTCAGCAATTATTCTAAAACCCCCAGCATACGTTTTCTCTTGCCTGTAGCACGTACTTATTTGTGTTTTCTTTTTCTTCTTTATTCAGATAAAGTGGTTAGAAGTTTAGAGTCAGGCTCCAGTTTTGCTCCTTTGAATGTTGGTGGTGTTTACTTGCCTCTCCTGTGGCCAGCTGAAGAATGCTACAGATACCCAATTGTGCTTGGCTATGACAACATGCATTTTACACCACTGGTGACTCTGAAGGACAGCGGGCCAGGTATTTTTCAAGTACCTTGTTTGGTATTTATGTTCCTTCTTCAGAACAATTGTGCTGATAAAGCATTTAAAATATGATCTGGTTTAGATTTCCATTTTTAAAGTTAAATAAATGTAAAAGATTAATTTGAAATATAGTCTTAAAATGTGAGCAAAACCAGCTTTGTCTGTGAATCTGAATAGAAACTAAAGGTTACCTTCAAGATATTGATGGAAAGTAGAGTGCAACTCACCTGCTTGCAGGATGGAATTAATCAAAGAGTAGCCTCTGCTTTATTGTGTTCTGGCCTCCTTTCCACACTACATCATAAGAGAAGAAGCTTTGAAGATGCAGTCTCACAGCAGGGTACCGCTGCCTCGCAGGAATAATGAAATACATGCTTTACCATTTTTAATGCATCACTTCTGAGTGGACAGCAGTTCTCTAGTTTCAGGTTACAGCATCATCCCACAGAAAGGCATAACAAACAAAGATCTGCAATGCTGCTCACATGGAGAAGTTAGTTGCTATGGGGACATTAAAACTACTGTGGGATGGGGCTAACTTGGTGATGTAGGTGTGTCTGCGACCTCCCCCACGGTCCCATGTAGAAACTGATTGCTCTGCCCAGCTGTTCACTCTCTTGAAAATTTAGTGGTGATATCTCCATGTGTTGCATTTTATGGTTATTCTTAACTGGTTGGTTATGTGTGTGTATATATCTATATATATGTATCTCTGTGTGTGTGTGTATGTGTTAATCCATCTTGTTTCTCCACAGAAATCCGGGCTGTGCCTCTGGTCACCAGTGAACAAGGCAGATTTGAGGATTTGGATGTGCACTTTCTGACTGATGCAGAAGAGAGGGAGAAAGAGCAGCTGCTAAAAGACTACTTGATAGTGATAGAAATTCCAGTGCAAGGCTGGGATCATGGTACAACTCATCTAATTAATGCTGCAAAGTGAGTGTCATTCCTGTTTCCTCAAAGTTATATTGTTTACCGAGGTGGGACAAGCTGGGCAGCTCAGTGTGTTCTCTTAGTCTTTTCTTCCTTCCCAGGTGGCCCATGTGTTTACTACCTGAAATATGAAACATTGGCATTACTGTTGATATGTTTTGAAGTGGTATGAGCTGAGGCCAGTCTCAAATTTAAAGGCAAAAATATGTTCAAACTTAGCAAACTAAAACTAGCATTTTAGAAGAAAAAAAAAATCCATTTGATCAGTTTCACTGACTTTTGGATTACATAGCAGGGTGGCTGAAAAGTAGTTAAATGCAGGAACTAGTTAGCCCAAGCTCTTGTGCTTTGTGTAAGGGCACATTGCATAATGGGCAGTTGGTGTAATTTTGGCTGCCCTGGGGAAAGTACTTGGCAGTATGTTCTTAGTACAGATGCCTCAACACCCTGGGCTGTTCCGTGTGGCAGCAGGCAGGAAGCTGTGGCCAGTGGAGGAGCTGGTGTCTGTGCTCATTCCCCTGATGGTTGAGCATCAGTAACATGCAGGGAGCAGCTGGCAAGATCCATCAGCTTCTCATATTTAGTGGACACTGGCAGCGATGTCCAACCAGTCCCCTCACAACTGAGGGAGGGAAGTAACTCCGTGTGACCTCTGTCTTTGCTTCCACTACCACACAGAAAGAAATCTTTATGCTGTTTGCTGGTTCTGGTTTAGGGGCCTTGAAAACTGAAGTCCTTCTACCCAAAGAGTGTATGCCCATATAAAGGGTAGCACTTGAGCTTCCCTAGTCTCACTGCCTAGGTGTGTTCCAGAGTATTACCAGAAATGTTAGCTCCTCATCCTACCAACTGTGGCATGGTGAAGCTCCAGTGTAGGGTTTTCCCTGCAGCTGGAGGCAGAGTAAGGATGGTGTGATGGATACTAGCATTGCACGCACCACAGTGAAGCCCCACAGTTTGTTTGAAGAATTCCGCTGGTAGATACAGACCCAACAGGGCAGAACCAGGAGCAGATTTCATGATAAACTGTATCATGGAATGCTGAGCCCACTGCAGGAAGGGCTTGTTCTTAGTGTGGGCTGGTGAAGAAAGGGGTCTTCTACTCTAACCTCTGCTCAGCTGAGCACTGGTCCTCAGAGAAATTCGCCGTTTGGGAGACTTTTCACTTCTGAGAGATTACCCATATTCTTTGTGCAAACAGCTCTTAGACAGAAAACCCTCACCTAGCAAACCCTTTTAAGAATACATCTGTTTAGCATTGTGTCAGGACATTTATTTCAGATGTGAAAGTCTCCATCACTGAACACCTGCTTTTAAAATTATTTCCATTTACAGCAGCAGTGTAACATCCCAGATCTTCTGTCTGAGTAATAAGAATGTGCATTAAATCTACATTTGCTTCCCACATTGCTTGTATTTGCTTCCATTCCCACCATCTACTCTTTTCAACCACTGATGCAATCTTCTTTTTTTGGCTCTCAGGTTAGATGAAGGCAACCTACCCAAAGAAATAAACCTTGTGGAAGATTACTTTCAACTGGTACAGCATGAGTACAAGAAGTGGCAGGAGAATGCTGAACCTGCTAGAAGAGAGACGTGTTCCAGGAACAGACAGGAACTGTCACTTTCCCAGCTCTCCCTCTTACAGATGAAATGTGAAACACCAAATTGCCCTTTCTACATGTCTGTGAACACCCAGCCCTACTGCCACGAATGCTTTGAGCAGAGGTCCCAAGGAAACAAAGGGAGAAAGCAGACCTCTAAAGCAGCACCTGAGAAGCTGAAGGCAGCTGGGTCAGGCTCCTCCCGTGGGGATATTTGTGAACCTGGGGGATGGACATCTGAAGGGCCTGTAACAGAGCCTCGCTCTGCACCTCCAACCGCTCCGAGCCTTTTCCTGTACAGTGAAACCACAGCCATGAAGTGCAGGACCCCAGACTGTCCCTTTACATTGAATGTGCAACACAATGGGCTGTGCGAACGCTGCTACAACTCCAGACAGCTTGGTCCCCGCAACAACTTGGATGACCAGAGACACTTAGACTATGCCACGTGCAAAATGTGCCGTCAAAAGGCCAAGAGGACCTTTAATGGTATATGCAGCACTTGCTTCAAAAGGTCTACAGAGCAGTCCCCAAATGACAGTCCTGCTTTCCTGCCCACCTGCCACCAGAGATCAACATCAGACCCGTCCCAGATCTCACAGATCCTCCACCAACACTCCTGCCATCAGGCTCCCAACAGCCATGGCACGGAGCCCCTGCCACTGGCACTGCCTCCTGAGGAGAACAGGGGAGGCAACCTCTGTAGGAAACCTGGTTGCAAGTTTTTTGGGACATCACAAAATGAGGGCTTTTGCACGCTGTGTTTCTTTGAGTACAGGGAAAACCATGGTAAGTGGAGTGAGCTTTGACACACTTCGGCTGCAGATCAGCCTCCTTGAACTGTGAAATTTTGTGTGCACTGCGTGATACAAGGGCAGGGGGTGATGAAAACAGTGTGAGGAGAAGGTGATTTTCTGTCTGTTATTATCCCATTATTATGGTTTAACCCCAGCCAGCAACCAAACCCCACACAGCCACTCACTCGTTCTCCCACCAGTGGGCTCAGGTAGAGAATCAGAAGAGTAAAAGCTGGAGAACTCGTGGGTTGAGATAAAGACAGTTTAATAGGAAAAGCAAAAACTGCGCATGCAAGCAAAGCAAAACAAAGAATTAATTCACTGCTTGCCATGGGCAGGCAGGTGTTCAGGCTGTGTCTCCTCCCAACCTCCCATGCACCCCTGCCAGCGGGCCAGTAGGAAAAGCAGAAAAGGCCTTGGCTCTGTGTAAGCCCTGCTCAGCAATAACAAAAACATCTCGATATTATCAACCCTGTTCTCAGCACAAATCCAAAACACAGCAGCCCCATACCAGCCACTGTGAAGAAAATTAACTCTACCCCAGCCAAAACCAGCGTACCATAAAGGGGCACATAGCAGCAGTGTGAGAAATCTGAAATCTCTCATAAAACTTCCTTTCAGCTTTGATGGAAGCAAATCTAACTCAAAAGGGAGTGGGTTTTGATACCTCCCCAGCATCCACTGCAATCACAATTTAGTATGAATTTTCGTCACAGCTAGACAAGTTGTAAAGGTCAGTGAGGGAAATGCTGTAAATGTATGGAAGGTACCAAAAAACAGTTATGTTAGCAAAGCGTTTAAAAAACTTTGAAGAATTTTAAGATATGTGTCTGTTCTGGATGTAATAGGTATAATGCTCTGGAGTAACCACTGTAGTTGCCTTGATAAGCAGATCAAGTAGAAGTTGACTGTGGATAACTAGCTTGTATTTTGGAGTAACTTAGGAGTGTATTGTTACACTCTACCTTGAAATCTTCCTTGATAATGCCATGTGTGTGCATGCACATGTGTTTAAAGACTGACCTTCAAAAAGGCAGTAGTCTGTGAATAAATCACAGCATGAAATCTTCATCTTTCATGCTACTGCCCTCTTTCACAGGTAAAGAGCCCTTAGGTATAGAGCCCGAAAGTCATATGTAAGAGAGAATTATTACTTATCTCTTCAGACTATTTTATTGCTGATAAGTTTGCCAAGACAAATAAAGAAACATGGAATAGGTTGGGTTGGAAGGACCTTTAAAGATCATCTAATTCAACCCCCCTGCCATTGGCAAGGACATCTTTCACAATACTGAGCTTTCCACACGCGTTCAGATTAGGGAACTTCTTTGCCAGTTTGCAATAGCTTATTTTCCAGCATTGCTCACAATGAAATTTTTTTTCCTTCTGATTGTGGAATATATAAGATTGCTTCGTGAGACTAAGAAGTGCAATGCACTTTTTCCCATTAAGCTCTGTACCACTGTACTTCAGTTATCTGATGTGACTGAAATGGGGCAGGCTGAAACAGGTAGGTCACAGATGACAGTCAAAGTGAAGTCAAAGGTGAAATTCGTCTCGACTTCAGTGGGATCTAGGTTTCCCAATTAGGGCAAGATTTTCCCAAATCATCTGTTTCAACAAGTTCTTACATGAAAATCAGGCTGCATTAGCACCCTTACTTATGTAACATGAAGAAAGATGTACCAGCTGAGGGGTCTCGAGATTGTCAAAAATCCATGTCTGAAGCTAGTTGATTTTATTAATTTATTTTGATTTTTAAGGTGAGGAGCTTTTTGTAGTTGCTTTGGGTCGTCAGATCTGTTGGGCACATTCAAACTGCTCCTGTTCATGCTTTGCTTTGCAGACAGTGTTTTGCTACGCCAGCAGAGGAGATCTCAGAGGAAGTCTTCAGCAGCAGATCAGACGGGGAGCTCCGCTGCTGGGTTCCATAACACTGTGTCCTGCCAGCGGCGCGACTGTGGCACCCTGGGCAGCACGATGCTTGAGGGGTACTGCCAGAACTGCTTCATTATAGCCCAGAACCAGCGATTCCAAGAAGCCAGAAGGACAGAAGAACAGCTGGTGAGACAGACAGAAGTAAGTGTGAACTTCTCAAAATCTTCCACTTGTTTAGCGCTGCATGTTTTCCTCTTATGTGAACAACTTGGGATGCATAGTAGTAAATCCTCAAATGACTGCATCCTAACTATCATGGAAGGACAAGCATAGAGCATATCATGATTTTTTTCTGCTGCAGTTGAGCAGCGCTCCTAAAAAGTTATCCTCAGTTTAGGGGTGTCATGGCCATTCTCAGTTTTACCTCAGCTGGGATTTTGCCAGCAATTTCAGTGGAAGCAATTGGACCAACAGCTGGGTTGTTTTGTTGACTGGGGAGGGATTTTCATTCTTACCCTTAGAGCTGTGCAACTGCATCAAGGGCTTCAAGCTGCATTTTTGATGGAGTCCATAACAGATTGTCTTTGTTCCAGATGTTTTTTTTTTTTTAATTTGGTTTGTTTCAGTCCTTTTAGAGTTGAGGGTTGCCAAAGAGAAAAAAAACAACATTTTTTCCTAAGAAATTACAGAATTTGTGATTTTCTTTGGTAAAACTGAACTTGGCTCTTGGTATTGCACTTGTTAGAAGTGCCTACAAACAATCCCCAAGTGGTTACCTATACAAACCATGAGCAGAGTAAAAAGGAAATGAAAGGCCATTTGTACTGCCAGCACAGCGACTGACAATGTGTTTTAATATTTTTCAAGAGAACAGGGCAACACAGAGATGTGCAGCGAGCAGCACTGAGTACCCAGAAGAGACAGTGTGGTGTGGCTTCGTGTAGAAACAACCTGGCCTGCAGAAGTGATGACCTGTGCCCGGAGTGCCGGCGCCTCGGTCAGCTCCCACCGTCGGGGAGTGCCAGGGAGCCGGCGGCACAGGAGCCTCCCAAGCAACGCTGCCGAGCCCCTGCCTGTGATCACTATGGCAATGCCAAGTGCAACGGCTACTGCAATGAATGCTACCAGTTCAAACAGATCTATGGCTAGTGGGGAACAAGAAGGCAATACCAGCTACTTCCTTCACTGAAATGGTGCTATGTCCAAAACACTTAACAGTCCTGGGAGTGGGAGGGTGGGGGGAAACATAAGCTGTCTGCTCAGATCATGTTTATTCCCAAGAATGGGAATAAATTTCTACTTCCTCTAAACACTGCGTACAAGGACTGCTGAGAAGGTCACATTGCCTTCTGCACAGAGCTCTCGTTCATGACTCAGCTCTTACAATGCCGTATTTAATTCTTGGACTTCCTAGGAGGAAGTATGAAGCATTTGAATCCAAAGAACTTCCCACTTCTGCCTCTTTCTCAATACTTCCCCTCTCCCAGGCAAGGACGCATGTCTACTGTCGGAGGTGCTGGACCTTTTTATGTTTGCATACATCAGTCAGGGGCAAGTCCTTCCTGAATAGGAATACCCAGGACAGACTGATGCAGCTTCCAGTTGACATCTGAAGAAACGTGGTTTGGGTTGCCCATGTCCTTGCTGTTCTTACAGAGCTCGCCGGGGCAGGAGCTCCCGCAGGCATTTGGGGTGATAACAGCAAGCGGTCTGTGTTTGCAGAGCCCTCAGCAAACCACAGCCAGAAACAAGACCAGCACTGGTCTGCTCCTTTAACAACCTTAACCTAACCAGCATTTAGAACCTTTCCCAAATCCCAAGACAGCTGGAAAGACAGACGTTACAGAAGAAATGCGTATGATGGGAAAAATGCATCCTGCCATTTCCCACTTCCACTTGGAAGGAATTACCTCCAAAAGACAAGAAAAACCCCAAAGCCCTTTGTCTTCAGTTCTGAAACAAGAGTAACTCTTCCCTCTCTTGCACTGCAGCTGTCAGGAATATGTGTGTGCTGTTCATATCCTCTCTCCCTGTTTGTCACACTTTCTGTCATCCTTAATGTGATTCTTTTATCATGCAAACAGCTTGGAGCTCAGTAACAAGAGTTCTTCAGGGTTGAGATTTTACTCCTGGAGTTTATGCATCCACTTCTCAATCTGCAATATTTTCTTTAGGAACCTCAGCTTTACCACTGTGCCTGGTACCTGCTTCTCTCTTCTCCTTTCACACCTTTTAAGTTTTCAGCATCTGTTTTGCTGCTATGATTTTTGAGGTGATACCTCTTCTAACTTGCTTCTCAAGTTTAGAATCTTTTTCTAGTTACTAAAAAAACAGTTTCTGAAAAGAAAAAAATTAAATCACTCATGACTTATTTCTGTTAAATTTTATATATTTTGTGAACCTTAATGTGAACTTATGTTTTATTAAAATATTTATATTATTTGAAACAATGCAATTTGAAATTTGCACAGCTAGGATTTTTTTACATATATTTACTCTAGTGTTGAAAGTTACAAACTTAAATGTATAACTGAAAAACTTTCTGTGGTATAAAGAAATAAATTATTGAAGGATTGAATTTGTTATTTTCATGTCTGTGCGAGAAAGCACGGTTGAGGATGGGACACCCCCTGAAGGAAGCCTTCCTGTTCAGCACTACAACTGCTCCTTGGTGCAGACGATGTAGCCAAGTGCTTCGAAGAGGTGATAACTTGCAGTGAGTGGATGTTCTCTCAGGAAGAGTTCTTGGTTCTGTTGAAGGACCTGGGCATAAGGAGTTGGCTCAGGTCAGAGTATTTTCAGTCCCCAGAAGAATGAGTGTGGAAGAGTATGGATGGTGCAGGAGCAGACTGCAACGAAACCTAAGCTACACTGACTTGACTTAGCTTTCTTTGTTCATCCATCCGTTATTTCAGGAATTCCCAGTGATAGGTGCTTGACCTGGCCACTGCCACCCTGGCAGGTGGTGATGGCAGCACATGATCCCAACCTCCACGCAGGTGTGTGTGCAGCCCCAAAGGCACAGACCAGGCCTACAGCTTTCCCTCTATCAGGGACAGCAGGGAAGCCTTGGCATCGGAGTTGCTCAGTAGCTTGTGAAGAGCAAATTACCAACTGCTGTTTGAAGAACTACGTGAAAGCGGTGTTTTCTTCTTAGCCAAGCTCAGCCTAATCAAGCCTCACTGCCAGGGGATTTCTGCACTGTAACTCCTGTACTGGCACTCAGGTGTTTCAGACCTCTGCCTAGACAGGCAATACTGTGCACTATCGTGGCTTTTAGGTGTTGCTCGTGACCTGAAAGAAAAATATGAATCAAGGCTGCAAACATTCCTGTGCAGTCGAGGAACCTTTCCTAAGAGGCTGACCTCAGCTCAGTTGCTGTCTGTCCTGGTTAACTCTTTAATCCATAGCCCAGCTCCTTCTGCACTCACAGAATTTACCTCTCCTTTCAGAGCATACAACCTAGAAGTCAGCCTACTCCCCCCCGAGCAGAGCCTGCTGGACCTACCAACCCCATCTGTACATCATATACCTCTTTTACAAAATCTGACTCTGTTGACCAGTACACACTTTTTCCCTTCTTTACAACTCATGCAACTCACATGCCCCTGTGATTCACTGAACTTTGCACCAGGCAGACACCTCAGTGGTGAAAGAGCAGGCAAAGGTTGGGAGGGATGTCTGCAGCCAGGCAGCAGGAGATGGAGGCAGCTCATGGCATCCACTCCCAGCAGCCACCAGCCCCTGCTCACTGAAAAGACAGAACTTCCATCATGACACCTTCAGTGTCAGGAGGCTGATTTACTCCATTTGCTGTTAATTGCAGCTTCTGCAGAGAGGAAGGATTTCAGATCAAACGCCCCAGATCCTACTGATTTTTCTCTGCTGTTTTCTGGGCCCATTACTCATAACCCTTGTGTCACATGAGGCTGGTCTCATTCTGAAGCTCCGATGTAAATGAGTGCCCAGCCTGTCTCCTGTGATTTGCTTGTGTGGGAACATTAAAGCTAGTGGGGCCTTTTTTTTTTTAAATACTCTGGTATTTCCCTTATGTCCTTAGGGGATTTTGACCCTCTTGATGCTTTCTGCTCTTTGCCCAGACAACTCTTCAAGTTCATATATTTTTTTCCTTCCTCTTCTGCAAGAGAGAACTTTTATTTGGAGTGTCCCTTTTTATGACCACTTCACTTAGAAAAGAAGGCTCTTTTCTAAGACATACCTTCGATAGCCAGAGATTTTTTTCTTAGCAGAAAGGCAAAACTAGTAGAGAATCATACAATTGTTAAGATTGGAAAAAATCTCCAAGATCATGGAGTCCCACTGTTGACCTAACACTTGATGTGTTCACCACTAAACCATGTCCCCAGTTGCCACGTCCACACCTTTTTTTAACACTTCTAGGGATGGAGACCCAAACATTTTCCTGGGCAGCATGTTCCAATGCCTGATAATCATTTCAGTGAGGGAGTTTTTCCTATTACCTAATCTAAAACTCCCCTGGTGCGATTTGAGGCCATTTTCTCTTGTCCTGTCACTTTTACCTGGGAGAAGAGACTGACTCTTACCTGGATACAACCTTCTTTCATGCAGTTGTAGAGCGTGATAAGGTCTCTCCCCAATCTCCTTTTCTCCAGGCTAAAGAATCCCAATATGAAACAAATGGCTTAATGACTACTTGTATTGTACTGGAATTCCTTGTAATATAGTGCAGGATGGGATTGCTGTGCAGGCTCAAACATTCATTGTATTTGCGGAAGGGATACCTTTAAATGAATGTAAGATGATCTGAATATTATCTGTGTTTCTGGATTTCTCAGGGATAAAACCACTCAATTCATAGATAACATGATAGAAGAAGAAAGACTTAGTACATTTTCAGTGTAGGGAGTACATAGGTTTATCTTTTGCTGTTTCAGTGCTCTACCTTGCAAGTCTTTGGCGTGATTGGAAGTACTAGGCCACTTAACAGGTTTGGGATCACAAAACAGCATGTACTGTCTTAGATCAAAACACCTAACACTGAGCTACTGTGCCGGTTTGGCCAAAATCTAGTATAGCCCCTGAGAGAAAACCAGATTGCAACCACCCTTCCCCCCACAGGGTTCAGGAAAAAAAGGAAATTTTTCCTCGAAGGAAAGTGAAAGAGATAAAAACTATTTATTTTAACAAACACACAGGAAAAGGATAATGATGCTAAATAATGAATTAAAACCCCCGCTATAGAGAGAAACCTGGGAAGATTTCAGAGTCCTTCTGTAGGTGTGGTCTCTCTCCNATCTCTGTGTCCTTGAGAATCTGGAAACGAACTTTGGAAAGTTCGTCTGGTTTTTTTCAAGCTCAGTTTAAAGGCACAGAAAAGGCACAATACTACTTTTGGGGCATAGAGCATGATAGGGGATACACATGATAGAGTCACCCCAAGACAGCTACTGACCTAATTGCATATCCTAGGAGCCTTAGGCAGGACTCAGTGTGGTCAGCAGTTTGCTGGTAAAGCAACAACGGAGAGTCCCTGCTGTTACATCCTCAGGTGCAGGCTGTGGCATTCTTTCTCCATGAACACAGAAGGACAAGGCAGAGTATTGATGGCCTGTGAGCCATCTGCCCATCCTTTCCTCCTGCATATGTTCAGCCTCATCCCCACCCCTCACAGTACTTCTCCTCGCTCAGTGGAGTGGAAGAAGAGAGTTACCTGGAGATAGAGGGAGCCTGCAGTCTGCAGTGCTGCTTCTTCACTGCAGGCAAACCCACAGGAGAACCATCCTTCTCCGAGGTAGCTGTTGAGAAATGGTTATTGAAGTAAGGGTGTCTGATTTGATGAGCCTTTTGTGAGTTGCTTGCCATGCAACTTGGTGTACAGATTCCAACTGACCCGCTGATGTCCTGGGGCAAGTAGGAATGCAGTAAATGGAAATGAAAAACATTGGACTGAATTATTGTAAATGTAGGAGTGGCTTCATATCTATTTCTCATGTGCTTGATTGAATCACAAGTGATAGCCATTTTGCCAGCTGTCTTCCATCGTGATGTCCCTGCACTTGCTACAGACTGTCCTAATCTATCTACAGACTGTCCTATTCCTCAAAGGTGTGTGAAGTCAGTTAAACCACACTTACCTGGCAGCTATGGCCTTTATACTGACAGTGATAGGCATAGGAGAAAGGGCAGTTCAGTGATTAGGATAAACACACAAAAATAGACCCCATCATGAGACCAAAGCTCTTGGGATATGCTAATGTGTCTTTCCCACCTGGGATTGGGATATTGGACTCTAAGCCCCTCTTCTAAACAGACACGGCAGGGACTTTTGAGCAGTTATGTCAAGAGGGTAGTCAACCTAGTGAACAAAAATTATAAACTCACCTGCTCATCTCTATCTGTGTTTAGGAGGCACTGAGTAGGCAGGGATATCTGGTAAAACCAAGACCTGGCAGTTCATGTGTCCAGGCTGATGCTTTGTTTGAGAGTCTTGCTGAGACTCTGACAGCAGTTAAGGCCTCTGCAGTGTGGGAACTGGGACACAGACTCACCACAGATATCCTCAGTACCTGGAGATTTTACTGACAAGAGGGGATGAAGGACTTCTGCAGCTGAAGGCGGTATTTGAGAGGATTTAGTGGAGACTTCACTAGTGTTTAGATGGTGAATATGTGTTTCGGGTATAAATCTCAAAACCAATCATTCTGAGCATAATTTTGTGCATGTGAGTTCATCGTGCACATTTGTTCAGGTGAGAGCCACAGGGGAGCACTGGCTGCATGATTTCATCCTGCATACTTGAGTAGGAGACTATAGCGTAATACGTACATCACTGAAATAAAAAACGACAACACAGAACAGTTATTTCAGTTCACATTGAACTGCAAAGGCTCCTTAAAATCTGGAGTTAAAAGGTCATTGGAGTGCTCCATTTCTCAGGTCCTCCATCTGACATGCAGAGAAGCAAACCTGTCACTGATGGGAGCGGATTCAATGGACTAAATTAAACTTGTTCAGTCATTCCTGTGCTGATCCTTTCTCCCACATCGGTGATAAATACTCATAGCATCAACCCTTGCCTGGTTCAGAAGGGTTATCCTAACCATGTAGTAAGAAAGACAAGTGGTTTAATTGAGCTGCTATTCCATTAACTCCCCTTTCCTTGACCATCCATGGTTATTTTGGAGAAGACTGCCTCTAGCTCTCAGGTGGGTTATTCATCTAGATGTTCAATGCAGTAGGACACGCTTAGATGTGCCTCACAGCCCAGTCCTGCACCTACACAAATGTTATCACTTCTCAAGCTGTGGTCAAGCCAGCTCAATGAGTCTGCCCAGGTCCCAGCAGCTGCTTGCTGCTGATGTCTGGTCAGAGCCATGGCTGTCTACCCACTGCCTCCCAGGCAGCCCAGCACACTCACCAAGGGCTCTTGCAGCCCTTTTCCACCAAACAGCTGCTGTAGAAAACCTGGTCAGCCCCACGTGATTACATCTCCATTTGTCAAGATGAATGTCAATTGAAAAAAGCCTCTATGTATATATACATATATCTTACTAAAAAAAACCCAAGTGTACCGTTCATCAAAGAGAAATCTGAAATAAGAGCAGGTAATTTTGCTTGGGAGTTTTATGATGATTTCTTTTTGTACTAATCTTAATTTTCAAAAAAATTCCCTCTGTCTAATATTGAAAGACAGTCTAGGGCATGCCATCCAGACTGTCCCCTCCTCCAGCTTCGCTGAAGTGAATGTTACGAACGCAAATTCTCCTCCCTCCCACCACCCCAATCTCTGACAATAATGATTCTTTTTGTTATTGGTTTGGCTGGTTTTTTCCACGCTTTTTTTTTTTTTTTTTTTTTTTTTTT
>VZTD01004412.1:0-76227 GCA_013397725.1 Rhagologus leucostigma | reverse complement strand
TTTTTTTTTTTTTTTTATGAGTTAAGCTCTAGTAGACTTATTTGGTGTTGGGCAGGAATTGAGATTTCCCCTGGTGAACTACCAGGCAAGGGGGATCTTAGGTTTTGTTCTCTGTTTGTGGCTCGATGTCAAGGGATTCATATGAGCTCATAGAAATGCACATCATGAGTTAGTCCAGTTCCCAACCAGTACTGTTTTTTAAAAGAGCCGCTACTGGGTGTCATGTCACAAGAAGGAGTCAAAATCCCCTTCTCATTTACAATGTAAAGCAAAGCCAGTGAACTGGGGATCTGCTAAGAGGAGCACAGCCCTGTGTGGTGCTTTGTGCTTTGAAAACAATGCTTTTCCTACTGCCCTCTGTCAGATACGCTGCTGAGCGCTGTGCGGCAGAATTTGGTCACGGCATGAAGTATGGCATAGCATGAGATTGTCTGGCCAGAAATCCCACGTGCTAACATTATTTTTTGTGGCACTCATTTAATTTCCTGTTGCCTGACACTGGTGACAGAAGAGTATAAACTGCAGTGACACTAGATAAATGTCTTGCTGCAAACTTCAGTAACATTTATATTTGTGTACAGCTGTAATAATTCAATTTTCTTCTGCAACTTTACTCCAGATATTCTGTTGGGGATTTGGCCAGCTACCATATAAAAATAGTCTCTTACTTCCTTTTATATGTTCTGGAGTGAAAAGATGCACTCCCACTTATTCACACCTTCAAGATGGGGAGGAGAATCAGGAAAAAAAAGTGAAACTCATGGGTTGAGATAAGAACAGTTTAATAACTGAAACAAAATAAAATATACTACTGCTACTACTACTACTAACAACAACAACAATATAAAAATAAAAATAAAAATAAAGATAAAAATAAAAATAAAGATAAAAATTAAAATTAAAATTAAAATTAAAATTAAAATTAAAATTATTAAAAGGAGAGAGAGAGGAATAAAACTTAAGAAAAATAAATGATGCGCAATAAAATTGCTCACCCCTGACCAATGTTCAGACAGTCCCTGAGCAGTGAGATATTCTTTAGAATAAACAGGATGGGAATTTGGTCAGATAACATTTAAAAAATAGTCTCTTACTTCCTTTTATACATTCTGGAGGGAAAAGATGCCCCTTAAATTCCTGCTGTTGGTATCCTCATGCCACAGAGGCATGCCTAGCTGAGCAGACCTCATCTTCGAAGTCATTGCATTTAAATAGATGCGTATCTTGGTGGCTTGCTACAGTTTAATGGGAACTAGGTGTTTTAGCCTTTGCTGTGGTCCTTAATGCACAGCAACAGAAGTGTTCAAACTGATATTTCAGCATGATAGTTTATAGCTTATTTATCCTGTAACTTATTATCTGCAATGAGGACAAAGCTCATTTTTACTGGTGGGAAGAAATCATACCATTTTTCATTTATGTATTATTAAGATGCAGCCTAAAAGAAAAGGATGATATTGCACGGCTTTTTCACAATCATGTGTATGTCTAGACCAGCCTACATTTGCCTAAAAGAAAAGTCATCATTTCCAGAGACTTTTTTTAAAAAAGGGAAGTTTGGGCAGTTGTGATAGAACAATAAATGATAACCCCTGGCAGAGCTCTTCTCTTTGAAGGCTGCTGCCAGGTCAGGTGCCTGGAGGCAGGAAAGCCTCCGGTGCTTGCTGGCACTCCTGTGCATTTGAGTCATATCAGAAATATGCACCATTAAAGTTCAAAATGCATTACTCACGCTAAACATGTAGCTCAGCCCCATCAGGCCCAGCCAGACCTAAGTCTAAATGAATGTCAAATTTAACATATTCATCACCAGAATTTCTTCCTCTCACTTTTTCTTTTGTGCACTCAGCAGAGAGGACCTATTAAGGCAGAATTTCTTGTCACCGGGCTTTTATGATTTAATTAACCAACTTTCAGCTCAGACAGTTTGGTGTTGCATCAGACCTTTATCTTTGCTCGTCTCCTCTGCGCAGGGGCTGCACCAGCTTTCCACTCTGAGCTCCGTGATACACTGAGTCCTCCTCAGGGTGGTAAGATTTTTTGTGAAGATTTGGTTTGTTCATGTGCCTGCACACTGTAACTTGACTTCCATCCACAGTGTTATCTCACTGCCACATGTCTGTCCTCTGACCCAAGCTCACTCCCCCCTCCCAGAAGAGAAACCTGCCATCAGCTGGGATCAGGAACTATATGATCTTTAATGTGCAGAGCTTCGTTGTATTTTCCACATCTGCATGTGCTAAATAGATGACACAGCATTTCCAGCTTTAGCCAGCTTCCCAAGGTACTTGTAATTTTATTTCACAGCACAACAAGGCTTCTTCTTCACTGTTTTCCCTCTGGTCTACGTGCACCTTCATTTGCTCCCACTGTTGAGCCAGCTCCCAGGGCATCACCTTCTTCTACTCCCCAAACTTTGGAGAAGGTGAAGGTCACAAATGCAGCTTCCTGAAAATTTCTAGCCCCTAAGGCTCCTCTTTGTGCTTGCCTTCTTTGTCTTGCAGATGGATTTATCTGTAGAAATGCAGAAGTCCAACCATGATCTGCAAAAGGCTGACCTTCCAAATTTCACAGTATTTATTCTTTCAAGTTAACAGCACTTCCTATTTGTAAATAACTTCAAATTAAGGTCTCAACAAAGTCCAGCAGCAAACAGAGCAGTTATGTGTAGGTTGTGTCTCTTTTCTTCTTGTCGACAATGAAGCCTCAGTCGGTAATAATAACATCTGTATTATAGCTGCCAGAGCTGTGTTTGTGCTTAATCTTTTATCAATATGCTTCTTCTGTAATAATTCAGGGTGTAACTAAATATTTTCAGTTCCAGAGAAAGTCTAGCTAGATCACACTGTTTGTGATTTATTTTTCCCCAGTCAAAAAGCCATAAATGATTTAAAAATACGTGCTATCGCATAAAAGATTGACTAAATAGCTATTTTAATACTGCAATGATGAAAAAATCATCAGCAGATAAAGTTAATCCAGAAAAGCCTATAATAAATGGAAAATAATCACAGGACATCAGGACATCAGAGATATCATAAAAATGAGAAAATTATAAGTTTATAGGCATGTGGAGCCAGTAAATGTTTAAAATCTCTTTGTTTTGAGCTGGTTAAAGCAGAGGCAAGTAGACACAAGAAAAAGTACAAATGAGTGCTTTATTCTGAAACTGAATTAGAACGTTAAAGATAACATCAAGGACTGTATGGAAATCCCCTGGATTTGTTTCATAATTTTTTCCAGTGAATCTCTGGATATCAAGGGTAAGTGGATGACCACAGCTGGGGTAGGTTATTCCGCTTTTGCGGTGCAGACACACAGGGTGGAATTCATCTTGGCTGTCTTACCCTTCCTTGACTACAAGGAGTGTCCAGATGATTAGTCCAGACGCAGATGTTTACACTGTAAGGGTGACACGTTTGATGAGATGAATCTCACAACCCATTTCTAGGGAAATGTTTCCTCTTGGAGAAAGTTAGAAAATCAGGGCAATACGCAGGTTGCTTGTTTCTGCATAGCTTCCCAACTAATCAGTTTGATGCTGGGCAAATGACAGAGTCACTCAAAACTTATGGCAACAAGTGCTTCCTGAAATCAGTGGGTGTTAGGCATTTAAATGCCTTGCATTTCTGAGTAATAAACCTCTCACTTCTTCCATTTATATATTTGTTATGAATAAAATTGGAGAAATACAACTCACTTAGCTCTCCTCAATAGTTATGAGATTAAATTAATTGATGATTACAAAATGCATTGACATTCTGAGGTGAAAGGTCTGATATGTAAATAATAATTATTTCTATCTGCATTGAGAATGTACTCACTGCACACTAAAAATCCCATAACTCTGGGATCAACTAAGTCTCACTTTTTGAGACACTTCCATTTTTCTGAAGTAATTTTGTCTTGTTTTCTTTCAGGTACTCTATGGGATACAGAGAAATCAAAATTAAACTTGCCCAAAGGGAGCAGGTGCAACCACATGCAAGTCTCTGCACTGAACAACACCTAAATAATAATGAATTACCATTCATTACCATTGCTTCCATACCATTTCCTTGGTTATTTTAACAGTGTTCTAGAAATGTATTTGAATTCTCAAAAAATTCCCAGTTCAGGGCCAACATGTTCTCAGTGTAGAAAATCAGACCAAATGGAAATGCATCAGGACAGCGCTGTTTGGAGTAAGTGTTAATGGCAAGGCAGTTGCCAAAACCAATATATCTTCCACATGCATTAATAATGGATTCAAGAAAATAGGGTTTCCTTTGTAGTCAACGGAACTGCATCAAAGAGCTACCTGGCTCCATTATCAGTTTCTTTTCTGACGAAACAAAAATCTGAAATTTTTTCACACAAGAAGGAAAAGTACTGAGTTACAATTTTCTGTACACCACTTGCAGCTGGTTGCAGATCAGTGTTTATCTCCTTTGAATCATAATACAGTTGAGATGTACTAGGGAATTTGTATCTGGCTTACACGGTGATTAATGTTATAAATTGGGGCAAATAAATGACCCACTTGTTTACTCTGAGGTTTTCAAGGTTATCAAGGGAGATGAGAATAAACGACTGTGGCATGAACAAGTAAATGAAGTGAGAAGTTCATCTAGCAGGCTTTTATCTAGTTCTATATTGACTTACTGACATAATCAAGGGATAAACACCCTCTTTGTAGTGGAAAAATATTCTTAATAATAAGGATAAAATTGTGATTTCAGTGAGACCTGAGAAGAACCAGTAAAAAGTTTTAGAATTACTAAATGCTAAGCATGGAAAAAAAAAAGTCTCAGCAGTGACAAATATGGCGGCAAGAAATAAGTTTTCTGTCAGCTTGCCGAGACATCCCTAAACAGTTTTACTCCTGTAAAACTGTGATCTCCTATTGTGCTATTTGCTCACTGTGCCCCCTATTCTGTTTGTTGCTCTCAGGATGTAATACCCCACTTTGTATTTTCCTGTATTAAAGTGTATATGTTTCAGTGGGACTAGTTGCTAATTATCTATTTTACACTGTCTGACTCCTCTTCCTCCTCCATATTTAGTTTTCCCAGTTTCTTGGCATCTTTGGTTTGTACCAAAAAATATTAAGTTATGACTTCATATTTTCTTCCTGGACAGAGATGAAAAAGTCGAATGAGATCAAATCTGGCACAGATCTCTGCAGAAAATAACTAGAGAAGTCATGTGGTAAAGATTCCTTATTGCCAATATATTTGTAATTATGCCAGGCATAATTTGTAATTATGCCAGGATCAGTTCTCAGTTTAATGGGCATAGGGTTTTTTGCCAGCAAGAGTTGCTAGATTTTTCTGTCCAAAGATTCTACAATACCAAAACAAATACCTCACAAAAGTCTATGAATTTGCTTTTATCAACCAGGCTAGAAATTGACATCAGCAAAGCATTGAAACAGGTTTATTAAAGAAAATTTGTTTTCTAATAATTAACATAGAATGACACTGGCTGTTTTCCTTCTTCTTCAAGCCACTGTTGTATGACTCGTGGGTGTAAGCTGCATTCAAGAAGAAGAAGAAGTGATGTTATTTACTTGTACCACATATGAACAATAATTTCCGTTACATTATTATTTAAGGTAAATGTTAGATACAGAACCAAGATGTTTGCTTAGAATTTTATTATCTCCAAAGGATAATGACTGAGATTAATTGGATTATAAAAAAATCCTTTATTGCTTTTAGATTTCCCTCAATGTGGGTGCAATTCACACTTGGGAAGATACACAAAATGTTCCTAAAGTCACCTAATGTTTATATTCTGATAAAGCGGAATTCCTTTGAGAAGGTCTAATCATTTTACGCAGTCCATTGACCTTCAGTTCTGAGCTGCAAGAAATTTTGACTTCAGAAAAAAATTGACCTAGGGAGATAGCCTACAGTATAAAGGCTCTGCAGTGTCATTAACCTTTTGCAGCCCCATTGTACCTATCTCATCCACAAGAAAAATAAGCAAAGCAAACCCTTGAAAAAGTTTCATACTAGGTAAAATTTTTTACCTACCTCTGTGGAAAAGGTGTAAATCACCCTATCTCCTGGCATCTGAAGTTAGACTTCAGGGAGTTTCAATCCCCGTATGTGGGAGAGACGTGTTCATGCTGTAAACAAGTCAGATGTCAAAAGAACAAGTGGATGACACACGGGGTGCTGGGTTAGGGTTGAACCGCCAAGTTCTGGCATTATGTGGCAATGCGAAAAGTTCCCTACTCCTACATGTCTACACCATCCACGCAACTCTGCTGCTGCGCTCTGGCTACTGAGCTGCTCCAGCACAGGCGAGGGAAGGACCTTTTGGTCCCTCAGTCTGGAAAATGTGATGCTCTTTATTTTTAATTCTACACAATTGCTGTGTTGTACAAGGGCTAAACAAACTGCAAACACAATAAATATGAGAAAATGGTGTGATGTTGGTTTCCTCCATCAGGTCACTGAAAATTTTCAAGAAGACGGCATTAATTTAAAAAAGAAAAAGTAATTCATATATTTGTACTAAGATTTAATAGGAACACAAGTAAAAGAACTTAAAGTATATTTGCTATCAGAAGAAAAAGTGCCACGTAAGTGAGAATTACATAGCTCTTGGATTAGCATACAGGCAGGAGGAAAAAAAGCTTATGAAGAAATGAGGTATTTTTATTTTTCTAACTAAAAGAAACGGAAAATGACAAATTTACAGTAGACCAACTAATATTAGCTTCTATGCTATGGAGTGCTTCATGGTGACTAGAAGTCAGCATGACCACACCTCCACTTGTCTACGTTTGCTGAATCCTGAGGCAGGTTGCTAGGTTCCCCTTTTCCAGCACCAAGCCGCTTTGCAAGCTCAGCCCAGATGAGGGCTGTGTTCAAATGTCTTGAGTTCCATCAGCAGTCCTTCCTGGCAGGATCCCAGGCGTGGTGCTGCCACAGAGCAGGTGAGATCTGTAGCAGCTCACCTGGACAGAGCATAGGATAGCCCGTTCCCAGAGGAGAAATGAAAAACCCTTGTTCTACAGGGGGTATTTCTTTCTCTGGGAAAGAAACACACCCTGGCCCCACTCAGTGGTGAGCTGGTGTGGGAGCTGGCTTTGGACGTAATCCAAGGGAAGTCTGTTAAGGCTTTAACTCAAGAGAAACATCCTTTTGGATTTCTCTGTTGATCTCAGCTCCAAGGACTTTAGGCTGCAGCTTGGAGGAATGAGGACACCTCAGGAACATTTTTGTTCAACAGATTCATGCCTGATACGTCTGAAGAGGAATTTTTCCCTCTGGAGGCTCTGTCTGGGGAGAGTCTGAATGACGCTTTTACAAGGTGGTGTGCAAAGAGGGAGTTTCCCACTTGTGACCACAGGAGATTACCATATTGCCTGCATAAAAAGAGTTAGTTACAAGAACAGCACCTGCTGA
Organism: Rhagologus leucostigma; assembly: GCA_013397725.1. Lineage (NCBI taxonomy): Eukaryota > Metazoa > Chordata > Aves > Passeriformes > Rhagologus > Rhagologus leucostigma. The sequence goes on along the minus strand of VZTD01004412.1, from coordinate 68,824 downwards.
CTCTCAGGGCAGACTGCTGGGCAGAATCTGGGTGAACCATCCAGGGGTTCACACCAGTGTCCAGGTGATTGGGCAGTGTGGTGGTGCTGGAAGAGCTCAGTACACCTCTGTGCAGCTGGCACCTGGCCACCTCACCTTTGGCAGGACTTCCATTTTTTTCCTCATCTCCATGCATTTTGTATGCCAGCAAACACCAGCACTGCCGCTGTACCCTGAAGTCCCCATGTTTGCAAGCTGAGGCATTTCCTGGCAGGGTACTCAAGCAGGTCAGGGCATCCATCCTTGTCCAGCAATATCCTGGGTGATTACTGAGTGCAAGGGCCAGAGCACTCCCCTTGGGCTCAAAGCAGTATGGAAAACTGGGAAAGTCAGCTCACTGAATCCTATTTTCACCCCAAGCTCAATGCAGCCTCCATCAATTCCCCCTATACCACACAAAATACAGCCCAGGGTCTTTAGAGTATATTGCAAAACCTCTTGAAATCTCTTTGTCTGCTGCTTCCTTAAACACAGTCTTGGCTGAATCTGCTGGGGTGTTTTTTCAGGTTTTGTCACATTTTCTGTGAATTTTGAAAGCATATGTCTCAGAAAGTCCCCAAACAAGTGTGTTTCCAGCATGGGAGGAAGGAACACCTCAGCAGTGTTTCTCCTGCCCAACCCAGCCATTCACGCCAATCCAAAATGTGCAGTGAAGCGTGAGCTAGATCTGAGTTTCTAACCACTGACATCACCCCAGTCACCCACAAGGATACAACCTTTTTTGCCATTAAATTCTGGTTCATCCATTCATCTCTTTTCAGAAAGATTCTCTAGAGACCTGGAGGCGTGAGTGTGGATGGACACATTTACACTGCACCAGTCACTTGGGGCAGACCAAAGTGCAGAGCTGTTCTTCGCCTTGCTCGCAGCAAATGAACCAGGGTATCTGTGCCCTAAATAATTCCAGGCTTTGAAATTTCAAGGGAACTGTAATTACAAACTTAGGAGGCAACATTTTGCAGAAGTAATTTTTCCTGAAAAATTCTGTTAGGGTGAAGAAAGAGAAAGCAGACAGGTTTGCTGCTTTGCTGTTTTTTCGAGGTTTTTTTAAGACTGTAGCTTATCATTGTAAAGTTATCTCTATCAAAACAACATAAGTTTTTTGCAATATCATTGTACATAATGTCAAAACCTTAACATTAAGTCCTTACCTGGCACAATACAGTATTACTGAAAGGCTGAATAAGAGGACAAGGTATATTTGGATTGTACCTTGCTTTCCTCCATAACTAACATAAGTTACTTAACCAAAGAACAGGAAAATGTAATAGGAAAATAGTAACAGGAAAATGAGGTCTTGCTTACAACATTATTTATCTTGTCACCAGAACTAAGTTTATCACCTAAAGATAATAACTGCAATTACAAAACTATCTTCTCACTGAATAACAGTAAGAAACAGGAAAAGATAAGTCACGCCACACCCAGAAACTTTTCTTGCAGGTGATTTTTTTCTAGCCTTCAAATATTCACTTTAGTCCTCCTACTTCTAGCTTAATCAAAGACCATGTGAAAAACTTAATCAAAAAATTTGCCCTTAAATACTTGCCCAGACTCTATGAGTCTGCCTTCATGCCCATCAGCATGGGCTCGTCTCAGCAGATCTCCCCCTGTCCTACCTCCTCTGTCCCTCCAGGCATGAAGCAGTGGGCGGGATGCTGTTCCACCAGGCCACATCGCAGCTCCCCTGCTACTTCTGCTTGGACCCTCTCCAGGGGAATATTGCTACAAAAGCATATTTCATTTCATTTGATCAATACCCACTTGAGTGTAATGAGGGATTACTTCACCAGATGTTCCCTACTTTTCCCCTGGGTATTAATTACGCATATTCTTCCCCACCTCTTCTCAGTAAGACACAGGGGAAACTAGCCACTGGTGATGGCTTATCTGCACAGATTTCATGTGGTTTGTCATCACAAGACAAGGTTTAGTAGCTCATGCAGCTATTTTGCTAGACTAAGGGGTTTATTCTGATTTCCGTCACTTTTTTTTGTCCAAAGTCTAGGATTTTCACAGATGGATGTTTTAAAAATGAATTCTGCAAAATTTAGACGGTATCTCTCCTCCTTAAAACTCTCTCCTGAAAATCTAAGTTGGAAGTATATAATGGTTCATGCAACCTCTTCCTTTCCCATGTGAAAGTAGTTCTAGTTCCTCAGACACTTTACCTAGGTACTTTTCACACTTCTACGTACCTTAGGTGGAAACACTCATAAGTCTCAATTATTCTTTATTTCAGCTCATGATGAGTTGTTTTAGACACACTCTTATCTCCAGCCACATCTCTCCAAGCAACATGAAAATACTGTCATATTTTTTTCAAAATGTCACAGGTACTTTCGTACATTTCAAAAGCGATTGTGGCCAGGAAGATGTCAAACAGGAAGCAGGCCTTTGACTGGAGCAGCACATCCTGCACACTCATCTGATGTCCTCAAAAATGCCTTCACTTCCCACTGCTGCATTGTCTTCCAGAGGCTGGTGGACCTCCAGAGCTTTGCTGTGTGCATGGTCTCCCATCTGCTGCGGCATCTCCATGTCTCCGTGTTGGTGCTTTCCAGTGGCAGAGGCTGGGTGTGCTCAGAGCGCTGAGCCAGCTCAGGCATCAGGGCAGTGCCAGTGGTCGGCACAGCTGTTGTCGTGCAGTGAGAGTTGTCACACTGGCAGCTAAAATAAGTTTCCTAGTGGGCAGATTCTCTTTCCCAGTTCCTCTTTTAGCTTNTTTTTTTTTTTTTGCCTCCCCCTTGCTTGTCACAGCCTCCTCCTGCCTGCTTGGCCAGCAGCTGGACTGCCTGCTTGCTGCATTGCACCTTCCCCTCTGCAAATGAGCACTTTGCTCCGTGGCCAGCCACCAGGCAGCTCTGTCCCGAACACCCGGCTTTCCACCATACAATGCTTGCTGGCCCACCCCGCGCTCCACAGCCGCTCTGGGAAGCCCACAGCACTTCACAGTGGCTGCCTGTCTCTGCTACATCTCAGTGCTTCTCTCCCTCTTTAGGAAGGTGTGGCATCAAAAGGGAAGAAGCCTTGGCCTTTGTTCTAGGAGGTTATTTAAGGCTGCCTGTTGCATAACTAAGAAATGTTTCCACCAAGTGATTAGCAGCCTACCCAGTAGTATCTTTTTTTTCACCGTGCACTTGGGAGCACACCCAACCCTTTGCTTTGTGCTGAGCCATTTGCACTTTTCCCCTGCAGTTCTTTTCAGTGGAAAGGGCCGAAGGCATGCTCTTCTTCTGGGAAGAGCCATGTGAAGGCCCCAGGCACGGCTGGCCCCAGAGGAGCGGCATCCGTTCCCTCGCCCCACGTGGGACAGACAGAAGGGGCTCCACCGCAGCTGGGTAAGGCAGGGCCGGCTCTTGCACTGTCCCACTGCACTGTCTGTGTTTCAGAGAACGTGATGCGAGTGTACAACTTCACCTTGCCCCTCGCTAGCCAGAACAACCAGCACTGCAGTCGCTCTCGCACAAGATGAGGTTTTATTTCTAATCGTAATAAAAACAGGCGACAATGCTACCTAATGGGCAATGAAAGAAGTAATCCTCTAGACTTCCAAGAGAAAAAAATCTAGTCGTCTGTAATCCTCTAGAGACGTTTTCTATACCTACCTTTTCTGAGGCATCCCAGAGGCACGCAGGTTCCCTCTCTCCCTCTTTCCCTCTTCACAGAGACCGTGCAGAGTGCTTGCACATGCCCCGTGGAGCCAGCAGCCCACGCGTGTCCTTCGAGAGCTGCTGTGCTCTGCTTACATGGTCAAGGCTAAAAATGGCACAAGACCTTGGGAGAATTATTCCCTTAAGAACCACTTCCTAGCATTTAACTATGCTTTTTCCTTTTTTTTTTTTTTTTTCGGTTTGAGAAGTAACATAGCTACTATTTTGTAAACGTTTCCTCCCTCTTCAATAATGTTCTCCATGTCTATCCAGTGTCTGTTGAAAGCAGAGGAAAATACCACAGGCTTCAGTAGCCATCATGCCTTATAGAGTTCAGTGAAATATTCACATACCACACCAATAAGCAAGATACAGCAATGCGGGCTACAGCTTGATCTTCAGAGCTTCCTGAGAAATTTTACCCACGTTTCCTTCTAAAAGCAGAAAAAAGAGCGATGATGCACTTTATATGAATCAGGTAAACAACCCATACTTCCCTTAGCAGTCAATTTATGGACTGCACTGTGGTCAGCTTGAAGGAGGCAGCCAGTCAGTGACAGCTTTTCCAGTGAGCAGTCACTTGGAAGTCCTCAGGTTCAAACCCATCACTCTGAAGGCTGGGTTACCAGCACAGCAGAGGAAGGCACATTTACCTAAGCATCCTCAACCATTGATTAAAACAGCAAAAGGAGAATACCAGAGAGGAATCTCTTCTTAAATTTCATGCAAATTTCAGTGTTGAGACTGGAAGTGACCCAAAGAGCCACTAATACTGTTACCGTCCCAAGGGGCATCACAAGCCAGGCAAGATGTTGCTTGTCAAAACACTTCCATTCTTCCATAAAGAGGGTCCTAGAAACCCCACAGCTACACTCTGCCTCTCTACCTGCAGTTTTACAACTTGGCATCCTTTTCCTGAGGAAGGTGTCACCTTCACCCACTTAGAGAAAACCATACAGAACTGACCTGGCTTTACTTGCGGCTCGAAGTCTCCCACTCTAAGCCATCCTTAAAATCTAGTTGCAAGAAGCAAGCCAGTGCCTGGGTTAACACCACAAGCTTTCCAACAAAGCTTCCTCTTCACTTCAAACCTTGATTGTTGGTGGAACAATCTGATACCAAAGATAGCAAATGCTTAAAACTACAATTACAGAGCAGCCACGGGTATTGTGTGTGGTTGAATAAGGGGAAGTACTTGACCTCATGGCACCCTTAGTTCCAGATGAGCAGTCCTGAGCCCTTTGAATCAGTATCTGACAGCTTGCTTTTTTTGTCAGTGTTCATCCTTGAGGTTATATGTCATACTTTTAATGAAATAATAATAACTTCATATAAACATTTGCTGATGGGTATTGATGACAGCTGCCAGAGGAATGCAGAACAAGCAGTATGTACCCGCAAGAAGCATGGTACAGCTGCTGCAGCACATTTAACACGCAGTGCTTTCAACCACAGAGAGAAAGAAGGAAAAGGTGAACAAAGTATTCATTTTATGGAGAGAGGAAATAAGCAATGGAGTTCAGTTTCCAATGAACATAGCATTTAGATGAATCCTTTCTATAGGCCTGTCTGTGAATAAGATGATTTTGTGAGTTTGGGAGAATGTGTGGCAGTTCTTAAGTCTCCCACAATTTTCCTGTATAACCTAGGCAAGTCATTTAACATGTCAATGCTTCAGTTGTTGGTGTTTTTAAAATAGCATTCCTAGTAACACCACTCTGCACAACATTTTCATACACTAAATCAGGTGTTTGAGATATTCTATATAAATGTATATTATACATGCACACCCCATGCTATCGTCTAGTGGTGGTGCAGCAAACAGAAATCACCCTCATCTCTTGAAGGTGCAACGTTTCTGTAAGAGAAGGAGATGGCCAGAACCAGGCTCACAGCTGACAAATGCTAAAGGGAGGCTCATAATCACAACTCACTTTCTATCTGGCGTCACAATGGGCAATTTCATCAAGGACTGACTAAACAGAGGTGCAAGATTAGCTTGACAGCCTGTTAAGAAATCCATCATTTCCCCATTTTAGAAGGCTGCAACTATATGTTTTCTCCAAATTTGCATGAGTCTTGCTCCTGTTATTAGAAACAACAGACAGAACTTGGGACACTTACCGGCAATTGACACAAATGGACAAAAAGTTAATAAATAAATCACCACTTAGCATAAGAAAAGTCTCTAGAGTATGCTTGTGTAGCATTTTATTTGCATACTTTGAAACTTATACTGATATATATTGGCATGACATTATTAAAAGTGTTTGAAAGGGTTTTGGACAATTTTAATTAAGTTTTGTTAATAAATTTGTAGTTGCCAGTTTACATGATATACCCTGGAGAAAGAGCCTTCCTTTTACCGAAAGACTAAGATGATGGTAAAACTTTGATTCAACTACTTCAGCCTCAGATAGATCTCATTGTTGACACTTTCAGCTGACCTCAGTAGTTTTATTTTGAATATTGTAGCTAGTAATGTAAATTCCAATCTCACTGCTGGAGCAGAGAAAAGGTGTAGAAAAACCACTACTGTCTTCATCTGGGAATCTGTGACAAGATTTTGAAGACAATTGTCATGGTCAACAAGATATACCAATCCCTCTCTGTGGGTCAGTTATTTCCGTAGCTATTGCCTGGCCTGCCTGCTGTTCTCCATCACCATTTCTTCTTAACCTTGGCAGCACACATCAGAGTTCCCACCCAGGAGCTCAGTCTTGCTGGGCAGAGAAGGTTTGTGGTGCCAAAGTACTCTTACAGAAAACCCCAGTGATTAACCCAGTGCTGTACTGACGGCTTATATTTCACTGTTTTATGTCAAGAAATAAAAAGATTTTTTCAGACACAGATACAGAAGCAAAAATTTCCTATCACTGGGCACTCATCATAATGCTTGGGAAACTGGGATGCAGCATTGCTTCAGCTCAGACAGAAATGGCCTGAACTTTGGCTCCTTTCTTAAGATGAATCCACAATTTTCACATTTTAAATGTACAAGAAACTGTTAAAGACTTTCTATTTAAAAAATTACTCTTCTTTTTCTAATCTATGTAGAAATAAAATAGCTGTTTTACAAGGAAAAAAAATTCCTTAAAATAAGTGATTTAGTTGCCTGACCAAGAATGAGATAGGTCAAGAAATCATAGATGGAAAAATCTTGCCATATTGAAGTCAGTGACAGATTTTCCTCTTCCTCTGTGAGGCCAGATTTCCACATTCTGCTTGTGAAATCAGCCTGGGTATCATAACAGTTCTAAAAAGCAGGTAGTCAGGAAGAAAATGCATTAGAAAAGTTAACCACATCCAAAGTGGTTGAAAAAAACCTGACACAACACTTCAGAATTAAAAAGAAGCAATGCTATCAAAGCAATATTCACAGTATCATGTCAGTTCTGCCAAAATACTATTTCACAGGAAATGAGAAACTCATGACATAATCAGATGATCTGCTTAAAATTCTCATTTAAAAAAACAACACTGAAACTACAGATTTTTGTTAAAGTGAAATTTCCGTGTGAATCCGAGTTAGAGTAATTGCAGGCCTAGGTTTCTTCTGCTGAATTTTTATCACTTATCTAGAGTTCTTTGGTGACTAGTTCAATTTTAGGGTTTCAAAAATTTCAAAATCTTTTGTGAAAGAAATTCTTCAGCCCCTCTTAGTGATTTTTAATTTGCTTTCTTAAAGATTTTTAACATAAGAATTTGATTTCTAAATCATAATAGAAACAAGCCAATGTTTAATATGCTATGTCTCTTACTCTGAGTGTTATAGTTCCCCTATGGAATGGATCAACATTTTCAAATAGGGCAGAGTACCACTTCTGCACACCCTCTCAGAGGCACTGAAGAAAGTCCAGATGTGCCCAGGCTGCTCCCATGGCAGTAGGAATGCCATGAGCCCTTTCCAGTGTACCCAAGGGCAGGTCCTTCACGGCTGATCATTGACAGAAGGTTCAAGACCAAGTAGACACACTAGGTATTTCTTTTCCATGATTTCTAGAGGGAGTAGAGACTAAGGAGGAGGCAAAAATGAGGGGGAAGCAGCAGAGGGAACATGAGGGTCAGAGAAAGGGGGAAGAGGTCCTCCATATGGGAGCCCATACAGCTGGCCAGCAGCCCATGGAGGACGCACACTAGAGCACGTGAATATTCCTGAAGGACTGCAGCTTGTAGAGAGCCCACATCAGAGCAGATTTTTCCTGACAGCAACTGCAGTTCACGGGAAAATCAGTGGAGCAGAGGAAGCATGAGGAGGAAGGATTAGCGGAGAGAAACCACTATGTACTGATCATATCCACCCCTGCCATTCTGCACCATTTGGAGTGGGTAGAAGAGTCTGGATTGAGGGAGTTAAATTGAGCCTGGAGAAGGGGAGAGGAAGGGTGTTGTTTTAATGTTCTTCTTTTTGTTTTCACCATTTTAGTTGGCAATAAATTACATTGATTTTCCCTTAAGTAGTCTGTTTTGCCCCTAACAGCAAATGGCAAGCACTGTCCCTGTCTTTATCCTGGCCCATGATCTTTTTCATCCTACCTTCTCCCTGTGTCCTGCAGGAGAAGGAGAGGGAGGAGTGAGCAGCTGGGTAGGCATTTGGCTGTTGGCCAAGATTAACCCACCACAGCCTTTTTTTGGCATCCAAGGACTTCTTTGTGGGAAGGGGCAGAGATGTCCTGCTTTTGCCTTATCCTTCCTCTGCCACCCAGCAGTACGGCTGGCACAGCCACTGGCTGACCAGTGCTCCACATCTGGGATTTCTAGCAGCATCTCAAACTGAGTCAGGCGTGTCTCCCCATAGTCCTGGCAGGAAATGTCATCCTTGGCCTCCATTAGAATCACGCTGGGTCTAGCACTAGGGGACAGCTCAGGACCTCCATGCCCAAGCTCCACACTGTCCATGCTGTCCTGCTCAAGCTGGGTTTGTGGAGAACTTTGTCTGGATGGGTTGTCCTGCCTCTTTGGCCTGTCCACATTAATTTTGCCATGAAAAGACTAACTGACGTTACAAAAATGATACTGCATCTTTAATATGGGTTATAGCAGAACAAGAAGGCATGTGTGGCCTTTTGTTACTGAATACAGCCATCTAGTGGCTACTTCTGGTTTAGTTTTCAAAAGAGAACGGCGCTAACAGAAGACCAAGAGAATGACCACGCACAAGCCAGAAAATTTCCTTCCTCGTACCTCACACAGAGTTACCCTGGAAGTCTTGGCCCTCTTAGCTACTTGGCCATCTCAACTTGTGGCTATTGGTAGACTTTCTAAAAAAAGCCATGGTAAGGTCAGAGTACAGAATGCCCACCAATACCAAATGGGTAATGCTTGACTGAAATGGCAACAGTTCTATTGCTCCTTGCATTAATTCAGTATTTATGTGACTATATATCTATAAAAACCCTTACACAAACACGTAGCATCCTGGTGTACTTTTGATCCTTTTCTTTTACACAAACGGGTTCATTTCCTAAATAAAATACTTTGTTATTTATTTTCTAAAAAAATCCTAGGCTATTTTAGCATTTCCACTTTGGTTCAGAGAAATGTTGACTCAAGAGTCTTAAAGAAATGCATGAAAACTGAAATAAAAAAGAACACAAGTATTTAACAGCTTTATTTCATATAAACTGCTTCACATGTCCTAAACAGGCCATGTGGGAACACTTAACTATTTAGCTAATAGTCAAATCATGAAATGATAAAAAGGAGGTGCAGAAGAAACTGCAGAAATGTCTGACAATAACCAAATCATGCCCATGCACCATGCAGAGGATGGCAGCAGGAGGAATGGGTATATTTTAGCCAGACAAAAGGAAAAGCAGTTGCGGTCACTTATGCCCAGCCGTAGGTCTCCCAGTGCTCCACTGCCTATGTGCTGGATGAGCTATTTAGGGGCCCCACAAAGCTGTAGCACCTCAGAGCAATGCGTGAAAGGAGGCAGGACTCCCCACCCCATCTCTTAATGCTGTTTGCTTTAACCAGGGATATGCATGGCAGTCAAAAATAAAATTAAACAGAATAACCTTCAGCAGCTATGTTTGTATTCTCATGCCAGTGCAGTTTGCTCTACCTTGTGTGGCAATCTGTCTACAGAAACAAATCAGCATTTTAATATGAAATGCATACTAATAAGACAAATCCTTTTTTAGCAATTATAAACACATCATGAAGACAAGCCCTTTTAGGCACATGTTATCCATAGGAGAACATATGGATTTATGGATATGGATTATATGGTTTGTGAGAAGAACGTAGAAATCTAGGCTCAGAGGAAGTTTTCCAGTTCCCTGGTTTAACCTCCTATATCACATCAGCCATTTGTTTCACTGTTAGCCTTTTCTTTGATTGCAAGTGAGTGTGAATATTATTCCTGCAATGGGCTGGTCCTCCTGAGCTCCCCTTTCAAGCTCACTCACAAGTCAGTCATGTTTCTGCCACGCATAACCTCACAGCCCAGGGATTCAGGTGCCTGCCAGCCACGGCCCAGGTTTGCAAGGCAAGGTTGCATGGCTTTGGTGCAGCTTTATTGAGGACACCGTGAGGAACTGTAGGGGATACTTAAGCTAAAGTTGTACCACATGAGAGAAGTAAAAGCAAAGGCAGGAGTAAAGATGTTCAGGCAAGATAAACTTCTAACAAGAGAATTCAAGTGACAAGTGGCAATGTGAAGCAGCATAAACCCCTAAGAAATAAAGCAGAGAGTCAAAATGGCTCAACAAGATCAAGAATCAGCCTGTTTCAAGGTCTGATGAGGCTGCTATGTCCCCTGATCACTGAGGGCTGCCAGACTAACAGTGACACGACACGTCTGCACGCCAAAATACAGTCCAGTAGCACATTACCCCCAGAAATCTTCTATGCACTGTGCAAATCTTCTAGTCACTAGATTATCACTGTGTACTCATAAAGTTGTGCATAACCTGCTTATGCAACCTTCAGGCGCAATGGATGCCGGAGAAAAAACAAACCAATGAATAAACAGTTAAAAATCATACTGAGCTGAGAACATCCTACAATGCCACTAAGAACATAATACTGATACAGCGTGATCTTCACATCAAGATTTCCAGTGAGAAGGGTTCAGGGCCTTCCTGCTGACAGTTCTTTTATTTCTGTGCTATTAGAGTCACTGAGCTGTCGAGTATTATAGGGCTGGCTGGGTGCTGACCCCGCAGATCTCTGTGTGTGTGCTCAGCAGCTGAAAAACTACACCTCAAAGCATCGAGAGGAGTCCCAGCCCACAGCTCCTCTGAGAACAAGGTTCAGCTGCAGTGGGCTCTTCACATGCAGCCAGACTATGGCATCTTCCTCATCCTGGAGAGAGGTCACCAATGCACGTGTCTGTCCCCATGTGGGGAAGGCATAGCTTTAAGTCCAAGGTACTTCTGGGAGCCTGTCCCAGGTTTCGTGTGAGTGGTATGTGGCAATCAACCGGACAAGGCAGTTTCCAAGCTGTTGCCTGGCTGCTGCTAATCCCTTCTTTTAGGCAGACGCGGGCGGTGAGGCCGGGGCTGCCGCCAGCCGCTCGGGAGCCCAGGGGATGCCACGAAGGAGCGCGGCTCCACCCACGCGCACCGCCCCGCGGGCGTGGGAGCTGCTCCTGCCCCGGCCACGGGAGCCTCCCGGCCCGGCCCCTCGTGCCGCTGAACCCTTCACAGGGAAGCGAAAAGCTCCGCCCGCTCCCCTACGGCTGTGGGAAAGGCCCAGCCTGGGACCAGTTCTTCAAGAGCCGATTGCCCAAAGCCGAAAGGCATCTGCCAGCCTTTGTTCCGCCTTTGCCTTGGTGCTGAGACCGGCCCGGCTGGCGAGACCCGGCCCTGCCGTGCCCTGCCCCGCCCGGCCCAGCCCTGCCCCTCCCTGCCGGTGCCGATGTCGGTGTCGNAGCGCTGCGGCGTCCTCTGGCAGAGATAGGCAGGCGCTCTCCCTCATCTCCTTTCCCTTCCTCTTCCTTCTCCTCTCCCTCATCTCCTTTCCCTTCCTCTTCCTTCTCCTCTCCCTCTCCGTCTCCTCTGCTCCTTCCTCATGGCCACTGAAGCATTTTCTCACAGGCCCTTGCCGGCCCAGCCCTCCTTTCTGCATGGCAGCTTTCTTGTGTCTGGCAGTAAAGGTTTGCTGACTGTCGTGGCACTGGCCGAAGGAAACATGCCTTTGTCACCTAAAAAGAAGCAGGTGTGAAACAGCAGTAATTCCAGAGGGACCTTAGAGTATTGACATGTGAACCTCATGACATTCAACAAGGCCAAATGCAAGGTCCTGCATGTGGCTCAGGGCAATCCTAAGCGCAAGTACAGGCTGGGTGAAAAATGGATTGAGGGCAGCCCCGAGGAGGACTTGGGAGTGTTGGTGGCTGAAAAGCTTGATATGACCTAGCAATGTGCATTTGCAGCCCAGAAAGCCAAACATGTCCTGGACTGTGTCAAGAGCAGCATGGCCAGCAGGGCAAGAGAGGGGATTCTTCCCTTCTGCTCCGCTCCCCACCTGGAGTGCTGCATCCAGCTCTGGAGCCCCCAACGTAAGAAGGCCATGGACCTGCTGGAGTAAGTTCAGAGAAGGGCCACAAAGAAGATCAGAGGGATGGAACCTCTCTTCTGCGAAGACAGGATAAGAGAGGTGGAGTTGTTCAGCCAAGAAAAGAAAGAGAAGGCTCTGGGGAGACCATACAGCATCCTTCCAGTACCTAAAGGGGACCTACAAAAAAGCTGGAGAGGGACTTTTTACAAGGGCCTGTAGTGACAGGACAAAGGGGATGGCTTCAAACTGAAAGTAGGTTTAGGTTAGATATAAGGAAGAAATTCTTGACTTTGAGGGTGGTGAGGCACTGGCACAGTTTGCCCAGAGAAGCTGTGGATGCACCATCTCTGGAAATGCTCAAGGCCAGGTTGGATGGGACTTTGAGCAGTCTGGTCTAGTGGAAAGTGTCACTGCCGATGGTGGGGTCGTTGGAACTGGATGATCTTTAAGGTCCCTTCCAACCCAAACCGTCCTATGATCTCACATCCCAAAAAGCATAACATTTTACATGGCAAATCTCCCCATGGTATCACTCAGAATTCAGTAACTATTTCCACAAAAGCTGAAAGTGGTACTTGCTGCAGTCCGTGACACCTTCAAAGAGCAGCTCACCATATAAGTGCCTCACTGTGATGGCTTGGAGTCACTGTGGGCTTGACAGTACCACATAAGTTCCCAACCCTTCAGTATATTTATGCCTGCAATTTGCTCATAAATATTCTTTGCACTTTTGTGTGAGAACTGATGTCTAGGACTCTTAGCTGGGAGCCTGAACTAATTATTTCTCTAGCAAACATAATAATCAGAATTAACATCTGTCAAGGACACTGTCCTAAAGCACACAAGGCCTTGTACGGGAAAAGGATTCAAATTAATTTGGTGAATGACTTATTTAACCATTAAGAAGATCATGGCTTTTCATGCAGTGTAAGCCCTTAGGGTCACCATCATGTCTTTCTTCAGGCAAAGGAAATAATCCATGTTTTTTGTCAAATTCCAATCTGGGTTACTTCATCCACTGTACTGGAAGTTCCCCTGCAGGTTCAACTGCTGTTGTTGCTTCTAATGCAACATGTAGGTACTTTCCCACTTCTCCCACTGCTGTGGTATGCTGTAAATCAGCTCCTTTATTATAACCTGGACAGTGTGGAAAGATGAGAAATAAAGTCCTGTACAAACTGGTGATACTGGATTCTCTTTGAAAGAGAGCTGCTACAGTGGACACACTTCTGCAAATCTTTTCTAGAGAGATGTGCAGGTACAAAGTTAATCCCCAGTGCCAAATCCTGGCCACCTTGCTCCTTCCCCGAGTCTGGTCTAACTCCAGGGTTAGGGCAGTGGAGTGTGACTGGCGGAAAAGTGAGATGAGGAAACAGTATTTCAGTGTGGAGTTGCAACTCTTTGTGTGAATCCCTTTGATCTTGTTCTCCCTTGTGCACAGGGGTGAGGCAGTGTGCTGTGAATATGGCTCCAACAAAGGGAGACAGAAACTAATCTCAAATCACTGAGCCACTTTATCTTTTCTTCAACCTGTGAGCGTGCCTGACCAATTTGAGGAGACATCAGCTTCCACCAAGGATATAATCGTGGGTAATTGCCTAAGTGCAGAGGAACTTAGGAGTTGGAGAGCTGTACATGATTTCTGCTTTCTGTGCAAGCGGCAAGGCAGGATGGGCAGATTGACAGGTGCTTTCTGTCTGAAACCACCCGAGTTTGGGTGGAGCAGGCTTCACACAGCTCCAGTTGGTGCAGTCACTCTGTCGCTAAGCTGGTGGAAGCAAATTAAACTGCCTGGAGTTGCTTCAGTTAGATATTAATCTCTGCCTCGATTATGATTAACTCCTTAATGCCATGCTGCCTTACCACACAATTTGTTAATCAGCCGTAAACATGGGTCTCTAACAGCTCACTGCCCCTCCTGCAAGCGCGCAAGCAGTGACTCTTCTTCCCGAGTCAATGGCTTTTATTGCGGACTTGACAGAAATGGCACCTTCTCCTTGCCCCAGGACTAGCACAGGGCTCTGGGGCAGAGGCAGTAGCTGAAGAAGACATCTGCTCCAGGAGAAAGGATGTGTCCAATAGAGATGGAGATCTCCATCATGGTTCTTAAAGTGCTTTTAGAATAAAGGCAGTGCCTGACAGTGTTTGCTCATGCTTCTTTTGTGCCTTCGGGAGACCTGAAGCTGATTCCCCAAGCAACAGATAATCAAAATGGGGTTATGACATGGTTAAGATTTTCAGTAACTGGACAGGAGCCAGAATGTGTCTACACAGGCTGAAATTGTATAGTTAGACGTGATTAATGTTGTTCTTGCATTGGTTGGAAAGGAATCACTTAGGTAACTACTTTATCCCTAACTCAGGGAGCGTGACATGTTAAGTGATTTTATTCTGATGTCTGTCATTTTGCAGCCTTTCAGTACGGTTATGCCTGCAGTTTACTCATGAATATTCTCCTCTCTCTCTTCAATATTGGGCAGAAAGATGGAGATATTGAAAAGACATAGGTAATAAATGGTGCATTGTCAGAATGAAGCACACATGTTCAGATAAGCAAACTCCTGTTCAGCTGCTCTCTATTCCTGAAGGTTTCTAAATACTGTAAATGCCTTATTTTTTGACAGGCTCCAGCAGGCAGAGTTGTCATGAGGCCCAGGGAGCCGGAGGTTCAGCTGTCTCCCACAAAATGCATGGCCATAGCACTTTCTCTCACACTGAGTCTCATGACTTCATATCTCACTGGTCTACAGAGGTAGCACAATTCTGCAGCACAGTGATGAAGATGCTCATGTGGCAGAGAAGGGCGAAAACCAGGAAACTGGATTATAGCCACCCCTGTCCATTAACACGAACATATCCACATAATCATGTCTATGTACCAGTTCTTAAATGTATAACCAGCACTTAGAGAAAAGACAGAATCTTAGGTCTTCTCTAAGACATGCAAGGCATGCTAATCTCTGAGACCAGGGCAGATCCCTTCCATCTCTTGTTTTGCTGTTTTACTTACCTTTGTTCTTCCTCAGTGTCCCCACCTCAGGAGAGAGCATAAGTGCCATCTGGCAGAGAGATGCAGGGTTTAAAACCACCCCACACCTTGTCCTAGCACTACATGCCCAAGTAAAAAGTTGCTCTCTCTCTTTTTTACAGGCTTCCTTTAACTGCTGGAAAGCCCCAGTGAGGTGTCCCTGGAGTCTTCTCCAGGCTGAACAACCCCAGTTCTCTCAGCCTTTCCTCCAAGGAGAGGTTCTCCAGCTTTCTGATCACCCCCATAGCCCTCTTCTGGACCTGCTCCAACAGATTTATGTCAAACCCACTCTGTGATTCTATGATTTTTACTTCTGTTATTTCACCTCAGCGACACTGGACTACATAAACTATGTTTCTTCCTCTGAAAAATAGTGCAGACAGCACTCCTGATTTAGAGCTTAATAGCTCTAAATGTGCGAAACAGTGTCATTTTAATGTGACATGAAAGAGGGAAACAACGCTCTCACCTGCTGCAAATGTGTGAATCTTGTAAACAGTGTGGACACATGCCCACCAAGTGGCACATGATGACAAGACTTGGTCAGTCCATTAAATGATTCACTGTCAACAACTTGAAACCAGAATAGAGAAACTGAGCCTTGGTTCCAGTCTGAGTGTCTAGCACTTTTGAGCAGGATCCTACACTGGAAAATGTGTCAGAGAATATATGGATATGCGGATTTCTGTACATTTGTCTGTCTAAACGGTTGATTGATAATATCACAGCTCTGTGTGTGTGGTCTGCTTCTGGCTCAAATCAACTGAGGTTCTGCTGCGTGCTTGAGTGTGGACAACATGAGACCAAATTTAGACATATTACTCACAACAGCTCTGTTTGCAGGTTCTAGGCCTCTGGGAAATTTCAGCTTTCTTGATCACCATGTTCATGTTCAAAAAGCACTCAGGTCATGGCACCGGCAGCCTGGGCACAGAACAGAAATCATCTGCTAACACAGGAGGCAGAGAAGCCAATGCTGCCACTACAACATTTTCTTCATCCCTTCCTATATAGGGGAAGAAATTGTTTTGTGTACATACAAGGAATTAATTCCATCTTATACAAGAATGAAATCTGAACTGTTTACCAAATTTACTACTAAACTTCAAACTCATCATACCATTGAGTCTTCTACGTTTCTTATTAAAAACTCAGTGTAAGCTGTTTCAGGCATATATCCATGGAAAAAGGCTAAAACTTTCTATTAGAGCAGGTGAATGGAATATTTAGAGCTTACAAGACAGTTAAAATGCAGATGGCCCAAATTTTATATAGGAATGGTCTAAAATTGTAGCAATGGAGGCAGGTTTCTCAAAGGATCTGAAAGGAACTGGGACCCCAGTTGTCTCAAAAATTAATAAGAATGGGAAACATTTACAAATCTCTGTTTAAAAATCCACCTTTTCTCTCTTATTTTCAAAGAAATCTTTTCTTCTGTTATGCCAACTCATAAATTATGATCAGCTCCAAAATAAACAAATGAACAAGAGACATACAAATGTCTGGGAGACTGAATTTCAGCCTTATCCATGTGAAATGCTGTGCCTTTATTTCAAATTCTTGATCCAGCATTGCTTCAGTTTAATGCCAAAAGGGACATAAGACAGTTCAATAAAGACTGGCTACTGGAACCTTCTAGGAATTTTTCCAGATTTCCAACTAAATTTTTACATGCTGAGGCTGAGGGTCTTAAAAGGCTCTCTAAGACCATCAGACCATCTGCACTAATGTTTACAGCCCTTCTTTCCAAAAACCAGCACACCTTTATAGACACAAGGTCTAACTGGCCCTGTACATTGAGGAAACGAGCTGTGAGCAGATGCTTATAGTTTGCCAGATAATCCCTGGCAGGGATTACAGCCTCCTTACTACAAAAACTAAGTCTCTAGAAATGAAATAAAAGCAGGTCAACGTAGCCACTAATAACAGAGAAAGCTAAGGTTGCTTTCCAAGTCAAAAAACTGAGAAAAATATAAATTCAGAAATCAACCAGCCACCTCAACAAAAACTAAGTTGTGATCCTCGAGTTTTACATGGGATGACTCACTAATCAATTTTAAAGTTGTTATAGCTTTACATAACAAATGATTATTTTTCCTGCACGATACCTAACTTTTTACTTGCAAAATGCTGTTACAAGGGCGAAGTCCTCCCTGCTTGCCACAGATATGGAAAGGCTCAAGCTGCTCTCATGGTTTGAACAAGCAAATCAAGACGTAAAAAGAAGCAAACCAAAACAGCAAAATTCCCAAAGCAGATCATTGATACATCAAAGTTAACTTTAGAAGCTACTATTCTGGCTGTTGTACTCAATCTACAAAGCAGACTGCCTCTTCCAGAGCAGTTTCAAAAGGGTAAGATCCTTGAGATTCTTGTGAGATATTTTCAGGAGAGCCATTAGAAGTCCTGAAACTTTTCTACCAGGAAGATAAACTTGCCTGGTACAAGAGGATTAATAAATATCAATCCTTTGTGCCTTCTGATTAAGACCCACACGCGCACAGAGCTAATTGTTGTTTACTTGGATTTGTTTAGGATAAACTTCAAAGAACTCCAGAGCATGGTAAGCTGGAGCTGAACTGGTGACTAGGTCTTCCTAGTGAAAAGTGCTTCTAAACCCTGTCTTTTGACTGTTTTGTGTCATAAAATAAAAATCTACACAAAGCGGAATAGGTCTGTTGGTAGTCTGTGTTATAGCTGCAGAAGGTTGGCTCGTAGGCCTGTTTAATAACAAGTTTGCACCTGCAGGTTGCTTGTACCACTATCAGGTGGTAGCAGTGCCAGTAAGTATTGGTAGCCTTTCTGAATGCTGCAGTTAATTCTTTTTCTTGTGTGCACTGTCCCCCTCTAACTGTAATATCCATGGCAGGGGGGACTGAGCGGGTTCTGGGGATTTTTTTGGTGAAATGAGTGGGAAATTCCATCCATAAGATTGGTTGAGCTCAATGGGGTGTAAAGCAAAGAACCAAAGTAAAGAGCTCCTGTGCTGTGACTGTGGCTGCAGGATTAATTTCAGTTACATTACGGAGCTCTGGCTGCAGAAGGCAGGATCACATCATCTCTGGAGAAGGAGTTTTTAATGAACCATTGATCTGCCGTCCATAAAATGTAGTCAGAGGAGATTTTGCAATTCACTTTCACTGGGAATGATGCCTTAAGTGTCTACCTAGAAACAGAGACTAGACAGGAACAAGGGAATAAAGGTAGGTATTTATTTGAAAGTCCTTCAAAGGTACACCCTGGGGAGCCAAAGGCTACATCCAAGATGGACCCCAAGATGGACGACGAGTAACGAGTTCTTCACACTTTTATAGGTTTGGTCCATTTGCATATCAGGGTTAATTCTCCAGTTAAAGCTTCAGTTAATGATGTAATTTCTCCAAGCTCACTCCCCTTCTAAAGATGTTAGTCTACACATTTTGGGCCTAGGACAGTCTGGATGTCCTTGGAGAGCAGGCTTGAGAAGCTTTGTTATGTCTATCTAGCATAAGAGAACAGCCAACAAGCTACAAGAAACTTCAGAGTTACACACTAAGCAGTACAGGATTTGAAAAAATATAGAAGTTAAAACCTAAAGCATCAGGAAGAGGCCTGCAAGAAGCTGCAGGGGCCATAAATGCAGAACCATTGACATGCTAACCCACAGGAGTTAGCACTGCCGTGCTTCCTGGCAGTGTGGTTGAAGTAAGCTTCCTCAGCTGGTGGGGAGCACTGTAGAGATGGCTATGCTGGAATCCAGCAATGTCACCGGCTCTCAGGGACACAAGCCTAGAGATACAAGCAAGAAGGCTTCAGTTCTTTGCTTTACACCCCATTGAACTCAGCTTTTTCATCTCTTAGAGAAAAAATTTATTCTAGTCTTACGGCTAATGACTTTAGAGAACAAAGAGGACAAGTCTGTGACTTGAAATTTTCTCAGTGAAGGCACTGAAACCAAATCTTTTCAGTTCTTGCTTTGTTTTGTAGGCCTTCTGTGCCCAAGGTCTGCTGGAGGCTAATGACTGAGCCCCTTCCCTACAGAATAAATGGAGACTCCTCCCTCCTCCCTGGTAGTTCCTGATCCTCAGAATGTGACCCCCAGCTTGTTCCAGGAGGGGAAATCCTAGGCCTATGTGGGATTCTCGGGGTCAAGAGGTCTCAGGAAGGCACTGGATTGTAAGGCCCAGATCTCTATGAGAGCTCAGTCTCAAGCTGATCCCAACCCAGCAGGATGGAAAAACGCTGTGAAGTCTGAGCAGCATTTTCTTCCCACCTTAAGATGATCCAGGGATTTGAACAAAGAGGGTTTGCTTGGTTTTGTTTTGGTTTATTTTGTCCTATTAATCCTTCATAAGAGTAACCATTTTAAAAGTTGAAAAAGTGATCTCACTATAAACGCTGAGTTTAGCAGTATTGAAATTTTACTCATTAAAAAATAACACTATTTGTTGTGTCTTGCAAGAGGCAAGACTGTAGTGGTGAGTCCCTTACAGCCTTGAAATCTGAGATCACTAGAATTGATACATGAATTAAGAGAAAATAAGACAGACATATAGGTTGGTTAACCTCTCTCAGATATTGGTGCCAAAGTTGCTCAAGCAGGGCTCACCCCCTCAGGGGAGATGATTTTCCTCAGACTCTGATGATTAGAAAATTATTGACTGTCAAAGGAGGCTGCACTGCACCTGTCTAAATTTTTATCTCAGATCCACGTCAAAGGTCTCTTCCTAACTTTCCTTATTTTCATGTTTCCTCACACGTATTTCACATGAAATGCACCCATCTGACAGTGGTGGTGCAAGACGCAGTCCTGCCTTTGTTTACCAGCAGGTACAGCATAAGAAGCAGTGATGCAATCTTTCCCAACATGGCTTTAGTAGTGTGTTCCAACTCCTGATTTAAGAAAGGAGAAAGGTAGAAAGGTTGCTTCAGCTCAGTCAAGTCCTTCATCCTGATAGTGCCAACCAATTAACTCCTTTTGTGGTTTTGGGACTTGCAGAAAACAATTTTAATTTTGGCTCTCTGCATCAAAGGAGAATTTTTCTTAGAATGATAGAGTCCCAAGACCAAATACAGATCCGTTGTACTCAACATATAACTTAGAATATTAATATAGACAAAAGGTCTTGGTTCTGCTTTGTTAGTTTGGGTCTTCTATTATGAATACTGATAAAGCCAGAAGACCCTGAGCTCCTGTAGATAACTTACGTGTCCACTTGGAAATATCTTGACCATTTCTGTGCTCTTGTATATTTATTTTTCCCCAGGGTACAATGGATTTGTCCTTTGAAACCAGAGAAAGCATCAATGGAGAATGAGCTGCATGTGTGGGCTACAGAGAATTGCTTTATATTGTCACTTTATAGAAGTGTTTCTAAAGGAGGTCTGTGGGATTTTGAAGGAATCAGATAAAGAATTAAGTGTAGTTTGAAAAATATAACCACATTCACATACTCCTAAAGAAGGACTTGCCAAAGACCTTGATGAAAACATGGTAGGGCCGAGCTAGAGAAGCTTTCAGAGATGCTCTTCGTATTGCAATGACGGGGTATTCTTCTGTGTCCAGTGACAGCAGAAAAAGTAATTCTCAGCTGCTTTTTTCTTTCACGTCTCTTCTGTTAACATCACAATTGCAAAAGCGTTTTCTAATTCATGTCACTGTTAGTCAGCAAAGCTTATTAATGTAAATCAGAGGAGATTAAAGACTTGGTGGGAGAAAGTTTGAAATATTTCAACTGACTGCATTTGAAACAAGGTAGGGAGCACTAAGACAAGTCACTCTGCTGGCGCATCGGTGAGGTATAACCTATGGCAGGAGGCAATGACAACAAGAGAAGGGAGTAAGAAAAAGTTTAATTGGAAGGAGATCCATCTGCAGGTTTGAAGGACTGTCACAGCCACTGCCAGGTTCTGGGAAAGTAAGAGCTCTAGTCTCATCTCATTTTTATGATGCAAAGCATTTTTCTAGTATTGACAAATGAGAACACTTGTGAATCAGACAGTTTCTCATATAAACAGAAATCCTTATAGTTCAAGCAAGCTCAGTTTAGAATAGGGATTTCTAAATGTCTGGGCTCAAACTCAGTCAAGGTTGATTTATGTTTAAAAAGGAACAATAAAATTAGTGGTTTGAGATATAACCCCATGATACCTGGTGTAAAGGACAAGTTTTCAGTCAGCTACTTTTATGTTCTCGTCTGGAGACTCTGAGGTGAAGAGTTTTGCCACAGCTCTCATATAACCCAAACCAAATGTATTGCTATTTGTACAGCTTCCCATTAGTGAAATTATAGATTTACACACATAATCACTCAAAAATTGCATTTCATGGGTTTGTTTGCTTGCTTATCTGCCAGACTTACCAAGCTGTGTAACTGAGACAGGCCCACCATTCATTATTTCCTGTTTTATTAGCAGAGAATAGGAACATTTGCATAATGCTTACTGTGGAATATTAAGCTGTTACAAATCTGTTAAAAGAAAAAATTATTTAAAAAA
Source organism: Rhagologus leucostigma (assembly GCA_013397725.1). NCBI lineage: Eukaryota > Metazoa > Chordata > Aves > Passeriformes > Rhagologus > Rhagologus leucostigma. The sequence continues at coordinate 47,119 of VZTD01004412.1, read as the reverse complement.
TCCATTCTTTAAGTCTGCATATGTTTCTCAACTTGGTACTAAATTTCAAAGCTTCTAATTCTTGCAGAAGCCCTAAAATCCGTTAAAGACACTGTTCTGCCAAAAGCTGTTGGCAGGATCCTGTTAGTGTCTCTATGTTCATCTCCACACACACACACAATATAATTTGCTTTCTGATCACTACCTGTCTACCTGGCACCTCTGGCTGCGAAGCCAAGGGATTTTTTCCTGTGAGTAGACTGCAATTTATTGCACAGGCCGGTCCCTGACCTGGACAATGACAACACTAGTGTTTCCTTGGATTTGTACAAGGTTTGTTAGGCTTCCTTGTTTAATGCTTTTCCCAAGCCAAACCCTGCTAAGCCTGACCAACACCCTCATGATTCATCATCCCCCCATGCAGCAGCAGCAACTGTTGCTCAGTTACCAGAACAAACCAACATCTGCCACACCACAGCTTCCAAGACAGCCGGGGTAATCACTGCTGTGCCATAAACTGGGAGGGAAATGACAGCACTAGCAGTGCTAATGCCATTAAGATTGTTATTCTGGTGCACCACTGCTGCTGATCACAGAGGGGTAGGCTAGCATAAAGAGCTTGAACTTTTAACCAGGTCTGCAAAAAAAGGTGATGCTGGTTTCTGCTAGAACATATACACCTCCCAAACAATTTGCACGCTGCTCAGAATCAGCCAGAAAAGTTGAAATATTGAAAATATTCTTGCTATTTTGAATATGCTTCTAATGAAATTATTTTGAGCTGTCACAATTGCTCCCTCTAAAACATGGGAAAGGATGTAAAAGTCAGTATTGCTTCACCTGCTTCAGTTGGTGTCTCATATAAGCAAATTGGGATGTGAGGACAGAGAGGACTAAGAGGAAGGAAAGCAGCTTCTTCCTTTCTTTTCAGACCAGGGTGTTGGTTTTGTTGCCTTGGGTGTTGTGTTTGAGGCTGCGTTGGCATCCTGAGGAACAACAGGCTCAAATTGTTTGCCAGCTTTAGAAATCAGTTAAATTCAAAAACATCCACAGTTTCAGTGTACCTTTCGAATATGCATCCTTTAAACAACTCTGCAAAAGTTGATTATCCCTATTTTACATAGAAACACATGTTTGTTTGGAGGAGGTAAGTGGCAGTGGAGGATTCCAGCACTCTGTTCCTGCACTCACTAGGTTATTGGACATGCTTTTCTGTTCATCCCTCATATCCATGGGTAGGCAAAATTGAGGTTCCGACTCAATAAAATAGCAGCTAAGGTCAACCTCCTGTAGGTTCCCTTTCCTCCTAAACCCTCACCACAGCAAACAGCTGAAAGATGATGACTTTCCTGAAGCAAACTATAACACTGAAAGCCGACTTTGCACATGCAGCTCACTAAAATCTTTCCCCACAGTACACCCACATAAATCACTAGCTGCAGCAGTAACAAGATGTAATTGAAGAAAACATTAAGAGCAAACTCTTGTGGTACTTGGAATTTTGGCATTTCGCATCAGGATTAGCTGCCATTTGAAACTCTTCTTAAGCTGCTCCCTCACTATCACATTTTTCTTAAAAAAAACTCTCAGTATGGCCTCCTCCTCAGCATCACTCATTTCTTCTCTAGTTCGCTTACTGACCTGACCAGTCACAGTCACTCTGCATTTTCTGGGGGAAAAAAAAGTGAAAAAGAAAAAGTAACTGCTTATCCTTTTAATCATTTCTGTGTGGTTTCTTCGCTAGGATACCTAGGAAAAGTCATATTTTGGAAGGACAAGTTGTCCTGAGTTTCTGCTCTCAGAGAACTGCAAGTGTAATCAGACAAGAGCAGATAAAAATGTGGGTTGATATTAACTCATTGAACTGGAATGACTCTTGCCTTGAGCGTGTGCATTTATCCTTTGCTTCCACATCTTCCTTGGTTGATGGCTGAAAGATTTCCAATTAGAGCAGCTGATAATTACTCAGTCCACTTTTTAGTCCAGGGTAGCTTGAAAAAGCTTTAACATTAATAACTCCTGAGGAGCTATGAGCAAAAGCTTTGTCTTTTATGTGAGAAATGGCTCCTTGTTTGTGCTGCTATAAAAGCTCTTAGTAAATTAGTAACATTTCAACATATATAATTTGCTAATTATACAATTAATAGTCTTTCCTGTGCTTGTAATCCATCTTGTACTACACAGGGAGCAAAGGAGACGTCATGGATGCCACCGTGGACTGAAGAAGAAGCCAGTACTTCACAACGTATTATCTTCAGCATTAGCAGCCGCATTGGTCATAAACTGGTCGTGTTGCAACACCTCTTGCTGCAAAGAAAGAGGCGGGTCCGGATTCAGCTTTGTCTCTGGATCCAACTGTGTGTCCCCCACAGCCTTGTCCCAAGGCTTTTCCTCGCATAGACCTAAGGAGTCCGATGTGCCAGGTGCAAGCAGTGCAGACGGTGCTGAGCACAGCTTTGCTTTAAGGCAGTGTCTGACTTACACAAAGAGGCTGCAGCCCCACTGAGAGAGCTTGAGGTTTGGTCCTCACTCTTCAAATGAACAGGACATTCACAGTCCCTCCAGGATGGACATTTCCTCTACCTTTTCATTTCATTACATCTAACTGCAAGAACATTATGTTTTCCACATTTACTCACTTTTCTTTTTAAGAAGTTCCTTAATGAAAACTAAGTCATGGTTATTCACCAGAATCAAAAGTTCCACAAAACTGATCCCTAAAAATTCCATTTATTGACAGTGGTCAAGGAAGAAATTTCTTTTCTACAATTTATGTTTTAATGTTTTTATGTTTCCATCTGTTGTGAGATAAATCTAAAAAATCTATAGGAAAAGTTATTTAGAAACATAAACTGAGGATTTACTAAAGTGATTTTCATAAATCCTTTTCTTTTGATAAGATTAAAAATTTCATCTCATTAAGCATTGCTTTTGTTGTTCTACAAGAATAAAAGAAAGATTATAATTAAGTGCCTAAGTCTGCAAATGAAGTGTTACAGTATTATTTTGTCCAGATCTGCTTTTTCCAGTGGGAAAGGTTTCTATACGATTTCTTTTTTCATTTTCAGTTTTAGTGGCCACACAGGCTCTTGCCAGCTGCAAAAACAAACAAGAAAACTGCAATGTCTAGAAACGGAAGCAGGCTGGTTAAGGGTTCAATATAAGCCCATAAATCTCTAATTATAGAAATTATATTTTTGATAATAACATATTCTGTTAGTCACAGATGATGGAACAAGGACTATTAAAGTTAAAAGGAAACTCTTTATTACACAGGGGAAGAGAGAAACATCCTCTTAATATCCTATAGGAGATATTAAATTATTATTATTATTACAATGGGCGAAGTTGTTGCTTTGAATGGCACTCATGAGATTATGGTCTTTCCTTAATTTAAACCCACATGAAAAGAATGGATGCTGCAGAGTTGTGAGCAAATGAGGAGGCAAATGAGGAGGAGGAGGAGAGAATGTCAGAGAAAGATCTGTGTGTTGGGGAAGAGATGTTTCCTTCACAGCTGCAACCTACTGACCGAGTAACATAACCCATGAGGGGAGGAAGACCTGTTCAGATGTGGTAAAACAGAGGATTCTTAGCAGCTACATATACCTTTCTTCCTCATTAAAGCAGGTGCTGCCAGCCTCCATTACAAGTCTAACCACGAGTTTCCTCTGTGCCATTTGACATTCAGAGCAGTTTACTGGTCATTTAAAGCCACCATGAAATTTCTATTGACAAACTTTTGGAGATGAAAATGTAGGTCTTATGATGCCTTTCCCTGGGCTTAGAATTAAAAGCCAAACACNATTAGCACATCTATCAAAGATTCCCCAATGAGAGGCTCAAGAGAAGCCCCCGTCCTGAGGAATGTTCCCCCTGGATGGGCCTATCTTGGTTTACAGAATGTGTTCTGGAGAGGACCTTGATGTCTGGGGCTTTCTGACCCAACTTCAGGGTTTTCAAGATGTTTCGTCTCCTGGCTTAATGGAACTTTGGGTCTAAGCTAGTTATCAGACTTGGGGAATTACAAGTATGTGGGCTAAAAGCACTAAGGATACATGCAAAGCTGTGTAAAAGGGTATGTGGAAGTGTATATGAGAGGGGTACATGAAAAAGCAAAAAATCATCATGGCATCATTTACACATTCTGAATCTGAATCAGAAGTTGCCAACACTTGAAAAATACATATAAAAACTTGCAGTGGTTTATAAAAACTAGGAGACTGTTCACAAAACTTAAGTGAGAAGTATTTTAGAATACTATTAGTTGTACAGTTTTGATGTTCTACCTTTCAAAAGATCAAGATTACTGAACAACCTTGGTTTCTAGGTGCAGTATCTGGGTCACCTAGGATGAGGTAGGGGTAAAGAGAGGAGTCCTACGGAGAAGACACTGTCTAACATCTAGATATGGTTAGGAAAACAAACTGGTAAAAGAGCATCTCTTGCTGACACATCTAGCCTAGAGTTTCACTCTAAACAGTCACAGTTGGCTGACCATAAGAATAGCATCCAGACTGAAGCAGTGCAGTTTTTCCACTGCTTTTCTGCCTCATCTGTTTCCCCTCTCCTTTTTTGCCCACCACATTTCCATTCCACTTGTTGTCCATTTTTCCTTTTGGCTTTTAATACACCATCAATAAGTCTAGAAGAGAAAATTAATTAGGTGATGAGGCTGAGTAGCTGCTGGTTGTGGCATAAAGTAATTTCTCCAGGTTGCTGTCTACTACTGATCTACACAGGATGGTCCTTCCTGGCCTCCTCCCCCTGTTTGTAGGATGTTTGCAATCTGTGCTGAGAAGGGTACAACTTTAATTGGAAATTAGGGCAAGAGGGTGGAGGCTCCTAAAGCATAATTATAAAACACCCTGCTATGTCCCAGCACAGCCATGGGAAAGCAGCCTGTAAATTTAATTTCGGTGCCGTGATGGCTTCTCTGCCAACTGTCTCACTGCCCTCAAGCGATTGCAGAGGAGCTGCTCCCCAGCACCAAGTGCTGGATGACTGTGCCTGCTGTCTCCTTGCCAAGGAGGTTTGGAGCAGCCCAGCCCTAGCCCGAGGGGCATTTTCTACCCAAGAACTGATACTGAATGTCTCATCACCAGCGTCTCAGCCCAGGGTTTTCTGCCGATTCAGCTCCTTAGGCCAGCACAGTGTATTTCCTAATCTCTTGTGACAGAAGAAATACACTGGCTGCCCTAAAGCTGGAAGAGGGGCTTTCGGTTGTCCAGACCAACTGCTTCATGCTGAGCTTAATTTCATATGAGTAGATGTTTTAGATGCCTGCTATTTGCATCCATATAGTATTTTGTCAGTCTCAAAGCCTGATGGGAATTGCCCTTTGAGGGATATTAATTCATATGTTTTTTGCTTACAAGAGGTGGATAATAGTCCTGCTTACCATAGCCATGGGGGAAGAAGGAAGCATGATGATAAAGCTCTGTGAGACTGACAACACAAGCACTCCGTTTTTGAACATCCTCTGCATATTAGTTCATTCATTTTTTTTTATTGCTAGGCCAGCCTACATTTTCATTATATTAATACAGATAAAATAAAGCTCCCACACATTAGAAAACTAAAACACCTGTAGAGCTGTAGCAAGGCACAGGTCACATTTTTAGTGGCAGGAGCATAAGGCGGAGGCACTGTGTTATTTGGCATTTCTCTGCCTTCAAAACGTTTTTCACAGGCTGTCAAAAAGTCTTTATGTTTGTGTTTGACTTGGCAGGGACTCTCAAAACCAGCAGAGTAATGCAGAGGAGCCCTCGTACAAGCCCAGTCATCTGTAACTTGGCTTAGTCCTCTGTGATCTCTCATCTGATAACCTTCAAAGCCAGCCTTTCTGTTTGGATGATGACTTGAAAGAAAGAATCTCTTTGGATTACATTAGCTTTACATTATCTGTACTACTGTTTTTAATAGCAAAACAGCTACTGTATTTACAATAAAACCAGGCCAGTTCAGGGGCACATAGATTGCTCACTACAAAGGAAATCCGATCTCAGCTTCTCAGATCTCTCTAAACTCTCAAATTTGTCATTTATTAATATTTTCATGCACTAGAAAATAAAAATTAAATACCTGAAATGTTGTGCCTACATGCTTTGAAAGAAAGTTCAAATTTTTCATTTCAAAATTTTATTATTCTAAAATCTGGAAAAAAATACACCGGGAAAAGGAAGGTGGAATAGGTATTTTGTTTTGGGATGATGTTCATGAAAGTCAGCCAAATAAAAAGAAAACCAAAAATGCCCTGAAGAATCAATCACCTAGGCAAAAATAATATCAGACGCTTGAGGTTTTTTATGCAGTAAGCTACAAACAAACACAGCTCAGACTGAAACCGTTTTGATGACACAAGGTTGATGAACATCAAGCATAATTTCCAGTATTGGAAATTATACCAAAAATACCAAGCTGGTACACCACCTGTAGCAATGTTTACTACGATGGAACAAACCATCCTTTTCCAAAACATACACTGTATATGATCTGTCTTATATTCTGTGTAAACTAATATTATATATAGGAGGTGATAATCCACTACGATGCCTGAAGCCGCCTTTCGTCCTCTGAACTATTTTGGTTTGATTTTTTGTGTTAGTTACATTCCTGTTGCAGGTTCCAGAGCAATCTCTGAGTTGCTTCACTAGGAGGAGGTGGAAGTGTATGTGGAGAAGAATTCTTTCCACTTTCTTTGAACCTTTAAAGGACTCACTCCTGCAAGCACCGTGGTTCCCCAGTGCCCTGAGGAGCTTGGGAGGTGAAGGCAGAACATGTAATTTCAAGTCCACCACTGCAAAAAGAGCTTTAGCAGACAGTTCTCGTGTTCTTACTTGTCTTTACTGCGCAGATGGAGAACCAAAGAAGTTTGGTTTAACCTTGGTTTTTTGGTTTTTGTTTTTTTTTTTTTGCAATGCTACCTCATGCTATCCTAGATGCTCTTTAAGCATGCACTGCCACAGAGATGAACAAGGCTCCCCTCCAGTCTGGTCACACCCTTGCCAGGGTGAAGAGTGCTCCCCATCTGGCTGCTGCATGGCCAGCTCAGAATAATTGTGCTCTAGACTGAGCAAGAGAAAGGAGGGACTTAAATGGTGCCCAAGACACCACTGGGGATGACAGTAATTACCCCTTGTGGCAGTCATGGGAAATTAGGCAGCAGCTGAGACAGGAGCACAGATTTGGAAGGCTGTTTGGGAAAGGATGGTTTGAAAGGTATGAAGCAGACAAAGTGCAAGTTTTTGGAGTTGAAACAAGAAGTTGTGTGGGAGGAAAGCTCAGAGGTGACAATGCTGCCCCTGAGTATTGCCACAGGCAGTGCCAGAAGGAGAGGTGCTCTTGTCATCTGGCTAGTGATACATGTTGGATGGAAACCAGAGGCTGACCCTCAGATTGTTTTTCAAATCAGGCTCCTATAACAGATGGACAGCAAAGCAGAGTTAGGTAAGATAATGAACAAGATGATAAGCAATTTTCTCTGACAGCCAGAGACAGCACCTGGTGACTCAGGAGGTCCTCACCTGTGGCTGTGACTCAGGGCAAAGCATAAAGTTTCAGCTCTTTGTGCTCATCCTCTTGTTACTAACCCAAAGAGTATTGTGTGGTGTCAAAGCATCAGGTCTAACAATTATGAAGATAAATAGGTGTGTCTGTTCCCTCCCTCTTTCTGTGTATTATACATGGGAGTATTTTAAGGAAGTTTGTAGATCTTGACACAGTGAATTCTTGATTTACAAAATTCTTGGGCTAACCACTGTGAGTCTCCAAATCTCTAACCTTCCTCTGCCCCCACACAAAAACCTCTCAGGTTAATAAAATGGCAGTTTCAACTTGCTAATGAATTGTTTGGGACTGTAGGCTAAAACAGAGGGAAACTTTACACTCGAGTGGGCAACCATCCCGTCCTGCCATGAAGACACCAGCTGTGTCGTACAAGGCCCAAATGAGCCCTTTGGGCTTCTGCCTTAAAACTCCCTTCCCTGGGTGCTGTAGGAGGCAGAGGTGATGGGCTGCTACTCTTTCTGCATCCTGGTGGATTCAGAAACCAGTGCGCAGAAGATTTGTTGATGCTGGAGAAAAACTGCAAGGCAACACAGAGTATACACTCACATGAAGGGGGGGGCTACAAAAGTAATTTGGCTGCTAATCACCCCAAGCCATTTTACTGCCAGGACTGCAAGTACTTTTTGGGATACTGTTTTTGCACTTGACTGGGTTTTTCGCTTGAACCTCAGTTCTTGTTTCTTTCTTCTTTTGTGGGTTAATTCTAAAACAGACTGAGAAAATTTCCATTCTTCTGATTTTCCTGATGTCAGCAGAATTTTATTACTTCAAGCCGTTTTATTCAAGAAGAAGAGAAGGAGGGTTAAGGGATAAAAGCCTAGTTGAATTAATATCATGCTTTAGATATGAGCATGGCAAGCACGTGTGTGCTTGTCAAGACTGGGTGTGGTAAAATCAGGACAGCTTACAAAAAAAGCAGTAAGGCTTTACAGAGGTGGTGTGAGAAGAATTCCATATGAGAAAATAAAAGAATGAAAAACTGGAAGTAACGGCGCAGCCCCAACTGTGATTTACACAACTTTGGTCCATCCTCATTGGTGTTGAGGTCAGCTGTGGACTAAATGGTGATCCTATGGATGTGTATATGTAAATACTTTATATAATATTTTCTCTTCATTTTTCTTGTTTTCATTTTACTTGTTTGATGTTTTCCTGAGGACAAAGTTCTAGGGCACCTGTTAGTTTGTAAGAAATGGGGAGCTGGGCATGTAAGCCAGGTCTACAGTCAATAGTTAATTGAATCTTCTTCTGGGTTTACCCTATCTGTGGAAAAATCCTACAGACAACATCTGCCTCTCTGTTTGATCTGCATTTGAACAATCAAGGGCTATTTAAAGTGCTTTATAATGGATTCTCCATGGATACCTAATATAATTTCTTTTCAGTATGATACTAGAGTAGGTTTTCACAAAACAGGTTTTGCGAAAAAACAGATGGCTTGAGCAAACTAGGGCACAAGTAAAAGGATGTATCATAAAAGCTACCCAAGAGAGGACAGTTTGATCTAATCTCACCACATTTATCTTGAACAGGAAAACTATTTTGAGAGTTGTTCCTGTAAATTTTCCTCACACCTAGCAGTCACGTGCAAAATCCTATGATACATCCACATTTTCCCTTTGATCATGAAAAACGAAAAGCAAAATTGAAAAAAAAGAATTACTGCATCACTTCACATGCAGGAAATCTGTGGAACTAACCACCGTGTCCGGATGGGCATACAAGCCCTAATGTATTAAGCCACTTACAGCACCACCTATGAAAAGAGCTCTGATGGCCCCATTGGAATCATCTGCAGCCTTAAGGCTGTTCAGGTGCTTGTTTGGATTTTGGCACTTAGCACTGGAGAATTTTGCAGATAAAACTGAGGCGCAGACATTCTAATGGAGCTGCACCAAAGTAACAATTTTTTCTCAAAAACAAAATTTCTGGCAAAAGCAATATTTTGACAATGTGGAAAAAGATAAAGGAAGACCCAATTGATTTCATATCTCTTTCCCCCTTATTATCAGTCTTTTAAATCTTGGGTTGGAATTTTCAGTATTATTCAGGAGGAACTCTTTGTTCAGATCACTATCCTTCTATTTGATTCTTACTTTCTGACAATGGGCCGATCCCTTTTTCCCTTATCACGAGCTTGATTGTTTCATTCTTTTCTTAAATCTATTTGCCTTCAGAACACAGAGAAATCCACTGGATATAGAAATGTGCAAGGAAGTGTTCCAAGAGATTGAATTATAAGGAGTAATACTGTCACACAACTGAAATGTGTCAAAAGGGAAGATGAATCTTTTTCATGCGACCATGTTGTGCATCTAACAAAATGCGATTTAATTATGACCCAGATTCTGCTAATCTTACACACATTGAATTGTCCTTTATTTTGGAAATGATATGTCAGCTGTTTCTTACCTGGTACATACCAGTGTCCTATTCCAGAAGTAAACAGAGCTGCTGAATGGAGCATCTCTTAGAGGTATTATTGATTCTTAACACATATAAAATAAAGGGTTTGCACTTCAAGAATGAAATGCCACACTCAAGATGTGTGGCAAAAGATCAAAAGATGTCACACATCAAAAGATGTTAATGGGGTCAAAACTTCAGTCTTGTCAGTAGATCATACAACAAAATATGCACAACAAATACAATTGCAAACTAGATTGCATTTGAATTATTGATTAAGCAGGATGTGTTTCAAGACCAAGTGGCAGGTGCCTGAGGAATGTAAAGTGAAATATGGACATATTTGCAGAGAAAATTGAAAAGACCAAGATGTTCAAGATCTGGCAGAAACATCCGAAATTAAATTGAACATATTAACTTACCAACAGGAAATTTTCATTATTTCGTTTGTTTTGGTTTGTAGCTGTAGGGCTGCCTGACATTCTACTTGTTTTCAGCACAATTTCTCCATTTCTTTTCAGTAATAAAGTTGAATTAAATAAAACATGTTTGTTGGAGGATGTTTCCCTAATTTTTAATTTGACAGGAACAGTAGCAATGCCTTTGGCAGTCATGTTTATTTCTGTTGTTGTAGAAGACCTAATGTTCCCAAAAGCTTCAGACATCTGTTTTTCCCTCCTCTTTCTTTAGCATTGCTGTTGGGCACAATGAAATTTTAAGTCTTTTATTGTGCTGCTCTTAGTGTTTAAGTGCCCTTTTCTCTTATAGACAAGACTTGGAGCGAGAACCCTGGCTAACAGAGATGAAGAACTAAGGAGATGTCTTCTCTTCCTCTAATTTCTCCTTCACTTGAAAATCCAAGCTTTCTGATTGTGACTTAGCTCAAATTAATCTAACAACTTCATTAGTTGATACTGTACTTGATCTTAAATTGTAGACTAATTTAACAATTCAGTTCATAACCTAGCAGTTTATAGTTAGTTAACAATTGAATGAATTGAGGGACATCCTTGGCTCCTGGATTCAGCTTCCTTTCTGTCAGAATGCATATTTTGCATGCTGTTTTTGTCATGCACTACATGTTGTAGCAGTCACAGGAAACAACACTGGCATCTGTAAAACAGTTTTGTCCTTCTCACTGTTTTTCTGCTGCAGGGTTTAGGATGTGTTTTTCTAGGAATTTGTGTTGAACTGGCCTGGCATGACTGGAAGCAAACTACCCTAAAGGCAGTATTTCACTTGAGCCATAGTGCCTGTGATACTTCTGCTTGTTGGATACACACCCGCCCACACTGTTCTTTAAGGAAAAGCCTTTCCAGTGAAGGCCTGGGGCAGGGAGCCAGACTACAGTCCCTGATGCTGTGCTGGGGTCAGCAAGTTGCTTCATTCCTCCTCTCTCCCGGGAAGGGAAAAGTGACTACAGGGAATGGGGACTGGGGACTGGGGCTGTGTCCTGCAGAGTCATCAGCCCTGTCACTGCTCAGACAACTTTAGTGGGGAAGAGAAGGAGAAGAAGGGAAGAGAGGAGGTGGTGAAGCTGCTGAGATCAGCAAGTGAGAGAAGAGAGGAAGGGGCATGATCACTAGAGATTTTCTTTGCTTTATAATTATTTAATTATTTAATTAACTGCTGTCTCATCAAGGTTGGAGTCACTCTCCTAAACCTTGTTTTGTGCACCTCTCCCACCTCCAGATGTTTTGTCGGTGTCCACCTAATGCAAAAGAAACTGCAAATAGAAACAGTGGTTGCTTAAGTTCCTTTTAGCTTCCTCAGAGGATTGCCACATGTGATGGAGTGAAAACACTGATCAGGACTGTGCTGGTTTCCTACTTGGGGAACACGAGTGCGTTACCATCCATGCCAAAATGAGCTGTAGCACATCATGGCACAGATTCGCACGTGTAGGTACTCAACTCCATAAGCCCATAAGCAAACAGAGTGGTCCGTAAGTGTCCACTGTTCTCACGTGCTTGTGAACAAGGCTTCAGGAGACAGCCAGCATAGGACTGAAGATGTAGTTGTGATGCTGGATGTCAAATTCTAGCCAGCATACTCAGGTACTCCAAGGTGGTGCCCGAGAAGAGGAGGCTTTGGGGGCTTCCATACTTCCCCACTCTCAGTAGAGAACAAAAGTTAAAACTCATTTTTGAAACAATACATAGATACCATCTTTTATTAGGTGTAATAAGCATAATGAAAATATTTCTGGTAAGTTTTTTTCCTGAATGGATAATGTTACAGAAAGAATTGCAACTCATTTTATACAAACTGTGTTCTCAACTGTATTTCATGTTGATTTTCTTCCAGCTAGGAAATATTTTTTAAAGTATTTACATGTTCTTGTCTAACTATTCCTTGCTGCATATACTCTCCCCATTGTTTATGCTCTCCCCATCTCTCACTCTCATTGATCAAAGTTAGGATACACTCCATAAAAGCGAATGGAACTAACTGCTTAAAAAAACCCAACCAACCAACCAACCAACCAACCAACCAACCAACCAACCCACCAACCAAAAAACTCCAAACAATCCAGGTGAAGCCCTGCACCTTTATTAACTTTAGTTACCAAGAAGTTTTAACTAAAAAATTTTCCACCTCTTATTCATTGAAACAAAGAACACTTGGCAGGGCTTTTCATAGTACACATGGTTACAAAATTGCAGATGTGTTACAAGCTAATAAAGTTCAGTAGATAAGGTTTAGATGAGACTCCTTTTCCACATCATATATTAACCATTTTTTTCACTGAAGAGGATAAATGGAACGTTATAAAGTTAGGTTTAACGAGGCAGAAACCAGCAGAGTCTTGGGTATACTTCAGTGCTTGCAGTATATTGAGGCTTGAGGCACTGTGGAGTATAAGATGCTGGAAGATGTTTCATGATGTGATTTTCTCTATGAGAGCTTTAGTATGAGATGGTAAGGGGTATTTACGCATTTTACAGTTACATATGACAGCATACACTTTCTACTTTTAAAATACTTAAGAACAGCAAATGAACAAAAAAGGAGCCTTTTAGCAACTGTATAATACTTACGCTCACACTGCTCCAGCTCAGCTCCTGAGGTGTAGGGAAATCATACCTGACCTTCCTACACTGAATTAGAAAGGTGGGCCAGTATAACAGAGCATTTAAAAGTCATAGGTTTTGATACAGCAGAAAAAAAGTGTCGGACACCCAAGAAGAAAGCCACACCAGGAGCTTTTTCAAACCAGGCCTGCAGGTTGCAGGGGTGGCTTGAAATCCCCTCTGCCTCTGCCCACTCTGTGCTGACACCACCAGTGGCACACCAGGGTTCTTAAGGGTTTACTGGTGGTCCTTGCTTACTCTTGTAAATATTTGGAAATAAATACATTCCACATGAATGAGGAAAAGTCAAGATGATGGCTCTGGTAGGGAGCTTTAATCCCTTCTTTACTCTGTCCTTATGGCTTAAGTGAGTGAATGAAAAATAGAAGCAAAGCTATGAAGTGCTGGCTGACTAATTTACTACTTTGGCAGTCAGTGAGTAAAGGTATTTGACTTCTTGAAAAATGTGCAAAATCTTCAGGTTAAAGATGTTACACACAAAATGGGATTTTTATGAGTTGTTTTGCTTCAGGAAGATAATACATGTTGTTTTGTTTATTGCCAGTTTAATAAGTTTTTCTGAATTTAATTACAATGATGAATGTATTTAAGATGCAATGGAATCCACATAAACCCCACTCATGGGAATGAATAAGGAAAACCAAGGGGTTTTAACATTTATGCTTTATCTAACCAACCCACATCAGATATGAAGGTCCAAAATACAGTAGATAACTTTATTGCAGATGCCAGTGCCATTTTTCTACACATATGAGAAAAGTTTCCAGCCTTTTCTGCTAACATCTGATGACAATATTCTGAAAAACGTAGCTAGTCTGTCAGGAATATGAACACATTTTTCCCGGTGCTTATGGGGAAGAGTAAAAATATGTGGGCTTGACATTACCCAAGATCTGATCTTCATAGTTAGGAAGGCAGCAGAAGAAGAATCCCAAGCATATTTCCATAATGGCAGTGGTCCAGCCAAAGCCGTAGGCCCAGCTGAACATATTGATTCCTGTCATTTCAATTTCGGATGAGAACTTTACTGGATAAATGACCAGGCCCATGACGGAGAACACAGCTGAAGAAACAGGAGAAAACAAAAAAAAAAAGTTTACCACCCAGCACCACTGCTTTCCTCCATAATCCCTGTATCTAAACCCATCCATGTTTTGGAGTATCTGAAAATCGATCCAGTGCTGTGACAGACTTTGATTTTTCATAGAGAGCTCAAGTGCACACAGGCAGAGACTTGGGTATAGAATCAGCTGAGGGAAATCTCAGTTCTAGTATGGATATATCTGCACAAGTTAACTTGACTCCACATACTGCCTTACCAGCCACAAAGAGCAAGCCTCCAATCCCACGAATGAAGTTGAACCGAAGTGTGTCAATGGCAAAAGCTATGATGGCCAGTGCAAAACAGATGACTAGAAGTAGAAAGCCAACCAGGTATGTGGCAGCAGCGGCTCTTCCCCAGGCTGAAATCAGAAGGAAGATACATTTAGAAAGGAACAAAAACAAAAGCTGGTTTTCTTTGGTTAGTAATTAAAGCTTAATTTTAAAACCTGTGAAAAGAGGATCATGTCCCTTGAAAGAAAGCACGGAAGCTTTCTCTCCTTTTACAGATGGACATTTCAGTTCCACAAGAAATCATGCACTAAATGCAGAATGCATAAAAATCCCAGCTTTGTCTTCTCACACAGAATGCAATGGAGGCTTGGGTGCAAGCTTACTCTTCAGTTTTAACAATTAAGAATCAAGATAAAACTGGCTTTAAAGATGTAAGAATGGACTCTGTCCTTCAATAGCAAATGTTACCTCAGCAGATGCCATAAAACCAGCTTCATTTTGCACAGACAAGGAGAATTAAACTGTTCCTGAAACTAATAAAAATCTTCCTTTGAAACGAAGTGTTTATAAAAGCACTACCAATCTGGCAAACTTAAAGGTATGGAAATAGCCCATAAATGTCAAAATTCAGTGATTTCTGCCTTTCAGCCTTAGTTTAGCTCTGTGTCCTAAATGGAGCTAAGGGTTTGGAATCTGTTTTGTAGGGAAATTGGATCTCTGATTTTGGCCAAGATTTAGAACTGCTTCAAGTCAAAAAGTTTGTTCAGGATATTAATTCTTTCATTTTCAAATTATAGAACTTTATGTTATAATGTGTTAGAGCAAAGCATATTGTGTTGTCATAACAACTGGAAAAATAATATGTATTTAATATTCCCAGTCTTGAGGAGCAACTACTGCTCAAAGAGATCAAAATATCCCTTCTTCTGAATGTAAAAAACCCACTTTGACACATTTTAAATTGTGTATTAAATTGAGTAAGCAGTTAAAGTCTGCTAGGCATCTACAGACTTCATCCCCTCATCTAGCCACTATGCCTTTGTCAAGTGTTGGCTTCTAACCAAATATGTGCAGCAGCAGTGCCAAAAAATTATCACAGCCCAAACAACCCTGACAATAATTACAATTCAACTTAAATGCAATGCATGCTGTTCAGTAAAAGTTCCCTCTGAAACTGAGTAAGTAACCTATCAATTTGTTTGCTTTAAGCATGGAAGTAATAAAATGCAAAGTGTCCTGCCTTTCCCATGACCAGAGTCAGGTAAGCCTGAAAGCAACCGTCCTGTCCCCAGTGAGTGACAACTTGCTCTTTAATCTGTCTTTCCCCAGGGCCCACACCACCACTGCTATTAGGCAAGAAAACTGGATCAGGATTTTCCAGCTATCCTTTTCCACCTCTCAGTCCATCAAAATCAATTTCCCTTTTGTTTGCTTTTCAACCTACTCCCTGCTTTATGGTCCCTGCTCCATTCTAGCTATCACACTGTATCTTCAGTTTTATGCCATGCCCATTGTCTTTCTTATTCCACAAAGTTCCTGTCTGCTTATAGGGCTTTTCAACTGGATTGTTTTCCAGTAAACAGGCAGCTGCCTGGGAAGACTGAGAGGGACAGCAAAGGTGTTCTTACATCTCGTTTTCTAGCCCAGTGTTTTAGCTCAAACTCTTCTCTCTGGGAGTTTACAGGGGGCTCAAAGGCGGAGTACGCAATGTGGAGGTCCAGGTGGGAGGACAGCACCTCAGACAGAGTATCAGAAGAAACAGTCAAGAAGAGGAATTTCTTATGCTGCTCAATATACCCCACTGAAGATGCTCCTATTCCCAGCCTCTCTATTACCCCTCTAAAACAGCAAAAAAAGGGACACCTGGCCATAAGAGAAGTTTCTCAGCAATGGTGGCCTCACTGTTCTTGGATACAAGAGTTCTGGGTATTTCTGGCAAAAGGGTGAAATAACAAAAACATCTAGAGGTGATGTTTTTTCCTAGGTGCACGGCTGCTTGGTTAGGTGTAAAACTCCCAGGCAAAGGGGTGTCCTTTCCCAGAGCAGACTCAGAGCCCAGCTCCCTGCCCAGCAAGTTCTGAGACACCAGGAGTCCTCGGCGTTCCACCTCACCCACTGCCAGAGCATCTGCCAAGGCTCAGCCTTGCTTCCCAAGAGCAGCTGATGGTAGAGCACCAACCCCTGAGGTGGGAGCAGCGCCTGGACTGGGGGCTCAGGGAGCTGTGCCTGGTGGCTGCAGCCATGTGCAGCGGCACCGTGCCCATGCCAGCACCTCCCTCCTCTGCCAGGCTCACCCAGGTGTTTTTGCTGAAGTAAGTGTTCCAAATGCTGTGACTGTATGGAAGCAGATGGGGCGCATGCCCAGCCCGCTGGGCACTGGCTATATGGCAAGAAGAGACATGCTTGTTGCAGGATGCTTACGCCATTTGGAGGCATTGCTCAATCACTGAACAGCCAATTTTGTGGCTCTCAGTTCTATAAAAGAGAAAAAAAGCCCCTCAGTGTCGGAAGAAGAGCAACACACAGATCCAAGACAGTAGAGCCGTATGGAAGAGTGAGTCTCTATGGGTTTTTTTGAGGAACAGTATTCTGAGTTGATCTGTCCTTCACGAAAAGCAGCAGCTATCAGTAGCCTAAGACCACAGTGTGTGAACACCTTACCTTTCTAGAGTAAAAGGTAACAAAGGCTTTGTGCAGCAATAATTGCAACTGTTTATTGCATCTTGTGCCAGCCAGGAGTACTAGAGTAGTTTAGTTCTTTACCAATAGAACTAAGACATAAAATTCCTTAAAAATGTCAGAGTTAGAAGAATTAAATTGGTCAAAAAACACTGATAAACAAGTGGCTAATTTGGGCCCAAATATTCTCTTATCTTCCAGTGTTGTGGGTTTTTTTTTTCTTTAACACTGAGTAAAAATATAAATAAAATGTTCTATCTGCAAAGCTTTTTCTTAAAGATGTGAACTCCAGGCTGAAGAATCCTCACAGGTGCAACACCAACTCATAGTATTCTTGGATGTAAAGAGAGGGCAATTGAAAGCTGAAAGGGCACAGTCCACCTGTCACCAAATCAAAAACTGAAACAGAGGGAGCAGCAGGTTACAGGATATCAAACTGAGTCTCTGAAAATATTCAGCAATTTTTGAGATCTGTTTTCTCGGCCCCAAAAATGGCGGTGATCTTTCAGCTGTTTAAGAGTTAAAATGTGCTTGTGAGAAAAGAAATGTGTGTCTATACAAAAGTGTCCTTGAATACCAGCGGGAACCTGTGACGCTTCGGTGTCAGTCCCATTTCTCCCTTTTTCAGTTCCTGCATCAGCTGAAAGAACACCAGTGTGCACTGTGAAAGGGTTTGTGGGCAGCTACACACCATCCGCTCTTCAAAACTTCCAACTGGCAATTTTCTGAGCAATTTTGTCTTAAACAAGAGCTTGCTATCCCAAACAGGCAAGAGGAACCCACATTTTCACACCTATCTCAAGCAGAGCAAGGACAGTGCTTCTGATAACAGTGTTTTGTGCATCAATCAGCAATGATTTGTGAGAGTCCGGGCTACCCAAAGTGAATACAGTAATATGTGACCACTGGAAAACGAAAATAAGTGCCTGACTTCTGTAACTCCCTGCTGTGTGAGAAGACCCCTGAACTAATTTAGAGACCAGAAAGAGCCCATCCATGCCAGGACAGAGCTCATGACATCTTTTAAACAACATAATTAGCTGAGACAGAATTCAATAATAACACAGATTTATTACTCTGCTGTCAAAGCTAACTCAGTTTGGAGGCAGCGTGACTACCTCTTGTATTGCACCATATAAACACATTCTGATTATCCTATATCTGGCTGCAGCAATAGGGAAGCTCATGGACTTAATTAGATATCCAGGACTAAGAGTATCTCCACTTTCCTGCGTTCCTGATTTTACTCCCTCACATATTTTAGAGTTTACGAAAGTGTAAACACTTCACACATAAAGAAACAAACTTTCTTGCTCAGCAGTAAGTTGTGCCAAAACTTTGAACCACCAAACCTACTATTTCCTTAGCCTGCCATCTTTCATGCCCCAAATGGTGCCTTCAAAAAAAGATCTGTTGTGTCTTGAAAATAGGGTGTGACCTCTACCTCCCCCATGACAAACACAAATGCCCATGTTTCTGGTGTATGTGTTTCAAAACATGGGAAAACCTTCGCAATAACTTCACTGTGTTTTTCTTGATCTGGTACTCCCACACCACATAAACTGCTGAGTCTCTCCTTGGGTGACATTTTCTGAAAGCAACCCTAGAGAGTTCAGAAGTGCTGCTCCTTGTATAATCAATAAGAACATACTTCTCCAAATTTTCCTCTTGGCTTGAAGCTAAATACAAAACTAGCATTGGAAAGAAAAACAAGTATTTATTGCCAGCTCAAATACACCAACAATTATCTAGAGGTTCTTGCTGACTGATCATTTTCGCGCTGCAGAGAATTGTGCAGCAGTTTGAGGAAGGGTAGCTTTAATTCACAAGAACCAGGGAGGAGTGAAAGAAAATGTAACAGACTAATATTTTGCTCTGTTATCCTTTGTACCACCCAGGGAAAGAAACACAAACCCTGCAGTTCTAGCTGCACTCTGGCAAAGCGATTCTTACGAGAACTAAAATCTGCAGTGGTAGCGATTCATCTCTGTGTTGCACGTAATGAGAATGTTTCTAGGCTGAGTTTTCAGAGCTCAACCTGTTTAACATCTCTCTGATTAAAGGGAAAGAGTATTATTTTGGAAACAAAGCTGAACTCACTTGAGTTTCTCAACCTGACGTTCTTTGTCAGGGTGTGGCGAACCCTGCAGAGCACATGCTTCACTTTGAAAAGGAACTGCTTTGGCCAGGTTTTACTCATTTCCCTTTGGTTTGTTCTCCTCCAGAAAGTTTCCGCGTGAAAGTGCACATGTTTGCAGCAGAACTCGTGTTCCCTCAGCATGAATCTTAAGGTGGCCCATCAGACTCATTAATCCGCATCATCAGGACTCTGGATTTCCTGTGTTACGTGTACAACACTACACAGTGCAAAATCCTGTCTTCTGGAAATACTGACTCCATAACATGCCAACTCCGAGAAATTTCTGTGCTCTTTCTGAAAACAAATGCGCACTATAATCTCTGCAATTGTTTGCTGATCGCGTGAGCTGGCATTGAAATACCAGTGTGCATGTGTTTGCATACAGCCGAAATAAATCAGAAACTATCAAAAGCAGCTTCTTATGAATAAACTGCATGTGCAGACTGATGGCCATTGACTGAAAATGATTCCAAAGGAAGTTTGTACAAATGAGAAAAAATCACGTATTAGTGATGGATAATTTATGAACAGAATAAAACGAGGAAAATAATATCAAAGGTGTGGTTGGAGGTCTACTATTTCCTGAGTTTCTGTCTTCATTGCATCTGAATGACTCTTAAAACAACTTCATTCTCTGTATATCTTTCCCATGGGTAGTGAATACTGGAGGTTTTTCTTTGGATTTTTTTTTGGTGTGAATTTATATCTTTTGAAGTTGAATACAGAATTTTTAGTCTTTCTGTATGGCATCCTCTTTGCTAACTCTGTTATTTTCCCCCTAGCATTACTTTTTTAGAATTCATTGGCTGTTAATATGTATTTCTGGTTTAATAACAGAGTATTATCTCATAGCATAAAAGCCATTTTTATGTGAGCTGGAACCAGCTTTTAGGTTGCCACTATTTAAAAGACAACCATGGAAACGGAGAATGACCTATTTAGGTTCACACTAGGATAATGTCGTTGCTAAAGTTTCTCAGTGATTAGTAACAGGTCCCGTATAAATGAGAAAGGATTAGAACTTTAGGACAATTACCCCATAATACTGATTTTAAATGACAACATTAAAAAACAGAACCTTTATGAGTAGGTCTTCTATCAATAAAACACAGTATGTATTAGCAGAAGGCAGTGTTTTGTCCATAGCTGCATGCTGAAGTGATAGCTCAGTGTGGCTTGGTGGGCTTTAACTCCTTTAAAGGAAACACCTATTAATTCCTCACCACTGACTTCGCTCACAAACAAACACAGACAAAGCCTTTGTGTAATCTGCAACCCTCCTTTCTTACTGAGGTAAGCAATTAAACTTAGAAGCTATTCCGACTTGAATTTGAGGGGAGGAGCAGTTACGTCTTGAGGGAGTGGTTCACATTCATCTCATCATAAGCTCAGGCATGTACAAGCTTGACTTAGAAGCTGTCTTCTGCAAATCTTATATTAATGAGGGCTGCTCCCTGATGCTTGCTTAGTGCTGGGAAGGCAGAAGGGGCAGAGGGTGTAGAGCCATCATCAAAGGGAGCACCAAGGGAGTAAGTTAGCTATTAAAAATAAGGCACACACAGTGCCTCAAAATTAAAGGTTTGCTCATGAGAGAGTCAGGGAGTACCCCTATCTCACATTATCTTCAGAAGCGGTTGCACACACTGAGAAAATCTCAGGATTAAAGCTCAGCCTCATACACCTTAATGCTGTAACATTCTTTCCTCCTATTTTTTTCCTATTTATTTTAAATTAAAGCAGGATTACTTATACTTGGATGTGTACATGGGGTTTGGGAGGGTCAGGTAAATAAAACAGGTAAGGTATTGATTAATCGGTTCATTTACATAAGCTCAGTTAATGAGAATAGCAAGATGTACCTGCTCCCTAATTACCCCTGAGTGGGTTGAAATATTTAATGTGAATTAAACAGAATCAATTTCCATGATAACACAGGCTATGTACTAGGACTTTTAATCAAAACAGTGGAACCTTTCCAAAAAAAGCTCTTTTTAAGTTTTATGTTCCCAGAGTCACTTGGGACTAATGAACACTGAATTTACATCTTATTCCCATGTGCACCAAGATTTGTTGTCACTCTTGATCTACATTTTTCATGCTGTGAGCAAACTTTGTTCTGAAACCTTGCTGAAAGTCACCTTTTGCACTAGGGAATTTCCCACTAACAGACAGCAGCTGTGAACCTGGATCTGATTTTCTGGTAAAAGAAGAATTTTACCATTTGCAAAATAAAAACCCCAGCATATTAGAAGAAGAAGTGCTCTGTGCTCATAAAAATATTTTGGATTTATTTACTCTTCTTGTTAATGAAACAGCTTTTACAATGCATCCTGAAAATCTTTGTCCCTTGCTGCTTCCTGCTGATGAGGCTGTTAAATGAACTGCACAGACACTTCCTATATTTTTGGGGCCTAATTTGGGCACAGCGTGCATACGTCAGCACATTAGATGTATTCAGTTTCAGATTAGTAATTCAGCAGGACTGAAGTGATGTGAAGTGTTATTTAGTAGTAGTAGAAGAAAGCCAGAAACCTCTGGAACACAGGCTAGTGTCAGCACTCCACAAGCTGCTTTGAGTTCCTGGGAATTTTTGAGCAATAAGTTGTTTTGAAATGGTACTTGACAAAGAAGAAACATGGCGTTACAATGCTCACTGAGTCAGCGTGTTTAAGGTTTCTCAGAAGAACACAAGCTGCTAGTGAGAAGTGATACAGAAATGCGAAAAAAATGTTCTGAGAGTTTTGTTTCTTTTGCTGGGTAACACCTTCCCACTCAAGTAATCTGTTTAAACCTACAGTGGAATGTGAAATGCATCTTGCAGCCCTTATCACTGTTCAGACTATGGAGATGTTATTATAGCTCTGCTGTATCAGATTACCTCAGTAAACTAGAGGAAGAGATGAGGTGAAGAGGATTGAGAGTTTGGCCACAAGTTTCCACATGCTCTCAGCAGAGATGCCTCCTGTGTAAGTGAATGAAATCCTCCCTCAAGGACTTCAGGGCCTGACAATGCAAACTGTTGAGGATCTTCTCGAAATCCTTGGCAGTTCATATCTCCTGATGGGCAGCAGAGAATGCTCCACATGATTGCTATTTTTCCGCATAAGATAACTGTAATTATTAAGGGAATGCTGGATAATAAACAGTGGGATTACATGTGCAATTGCTCTCTGGAGAGTTAATTGCTCAAGAGCATTACTATTATTTAGAAAAGAATCTGATTGAATGAATCTGCCACTGAAATTATAAAAGAACAAACTCTAAAATACAAGGAAAAGCGCTCTAGCAATTGCAGATAAGGAATAAAAAGTGCCGTGGTAATCAAATGCTCTGGCTTTGATTCCCTTCTCTTGTATCTGTTTAGAAACAATGGAGTGTCTCCTACAAGCTGCGGAAAAATCAGATTTTTTTTTTCCTTCTGGCATCATTACATACATACACTGCTGTGATTTTTTCACTGGCTATATGTTTGAGACTGTATTTTTTCTCATTCTAAGCTTTGAATAATTATTGAGTATTCTACATTATTCAGTAACTAATCTTGTAATCTCATTTCTCACCGGTTAGTCTCAGGTAACATTACACCTTTAGGAGAACGATGTCTTAGGAAATTATATGCTTCTCTACACACTGTCATTAAAACTACAGACAACCATTTTATATAAATATAACCATTTTATGCCACAATACAGCAGGAGCAGCAGCAGGCTTTCGTTTGCAGTTCACCCTCTATCAAAGGAGTCACAGTTTGCCCTTTAATCCAGGCCATGCACAGGGCAGAGCTGGGCTCCATCCTGGGCTCTCCCACAGGCTTCCTCGAACTGGTCAGAAACCTCCCCAGCCTGTTTCCCAGCTGCAAAGACACTTTTGCAAACCTACCTGGATTTTACCAAATCCTGAATGCTGTTAAGTGCAGAACCTTGACTTCAGGAAAAATCTGCAATAAAGGCCCCATGATTTGAGCTGGTGCCTACTTCAAAAGCACAGTTACTTGTTTACTTCATTTCTATTCTGATTTCTACACCCTCAGATGCCAAAGAGCCACTGGGACATCTTGTTCCTCCTCCCAGGCCCTGCTGTATCCCATCCTGTCCCACTGGAAATATCCCCATGTCACTCTGCTCAGGGTGCTTGCTTTATCTTGAGGCAAGTAAGGGTTTCCCCATGTGGGGATTAGGTGCTGGCTGTCAGACGTGATGGGAATGTGGGGGAAGGAAAAACAGTTTTATGTAGGTAGTGTGGCAGTGGCAAAACTCGGTGCCTGGTTTGCCCTGTGCCTGGGTGTGATGAGTCACTGCTCTGATGGAGAAGGTAATTTTCCAGAGGGACAGTGGTGTGGCCAGCAGTGCAAGGCCAGTGGTAGGTGCAGTACCAAGAGAGGGACTTTGCTGTTTGGAAACTGATCCCAACCACACCGTGTAAACTTGCTGTTGTATCATTATTTGGGGATTTTTCGTAAGTGATTTCCATTTTGTTCTTCCTCCAGAACAGTAAATGGTGCTTCACTGTAGCAAAAGATTCCCCAGAAACAAAAGCCCGATACAGGCAAAACAGGGAAGAAAATCTACTCATCAATGCAGATGCAGAATATTTCTTTTGTCAAAAGGGTATTACCTTTGTGACATTTCCTTCTTTCACTTATCCTGTAGCCATACTTATTTGCTGTCACATTTGAAGTAGTTTTTGTTCATTATAATCATACTATACTAGCCTTCTTATCTTGTAGTATTGCGTTCATACTCATAGACCAAAATAAAACTGGAATTACCTAGAACATAGTTGCCCATTATTTGCCTGGAAGACAAGCTGCAGGAAGGTGTCCTTTCCAGATGCCAAAATCATTCATCCCTCCCCTAATCTCCACAGCCACAAAATCCTCCACACACCCCAGGAAAAAGCTATAATCGAATATTATGATGTAAAAATAACTGAAGATGTGGATTCCACTTGCCATGTGGAAATGCCTTTTCCTGATATTTTTCCCCAAGATCTCTGCACTATGTGAGTAAGATTATCTCTTCAACATACACTTAGAGCTTTAAACTTTCAGTTCTTTTGATGGCAGTATCTGCAAATGGAAGAACTGCAAAGCTGGGTGGAAGATAAGCTGGGACAAGTGTAGTCACAAGTTTTTCACCCTTTGTGCATCACATTCAGACTAATAAAATCAGTTATTTCCCTCCACATTATTTATGTTTATTATGCATTTACCTACACATGTTTAAACATCTTCAAAGCCTGCAGTGGAATAAATTACATACTGAAGAAGTGTCTCAGGTCTGCAAGACACACCTCGTTCAAGATGGGTAATATGGCCAAAGAACAAGAAAAACAAAGGAGTGCTGTGCCAGCATCATGATGGGGTTTAACCTGAGCGTTTTCTTTGTAAGCTCAGCCATGTCCCACACAGATACATTCCATATTGTGCTCATTATCTATCCAAAAAACCTTCGTCTCTCTTTGTAAATGTTCAAGCATGTCATAAGATTGAGCCCTTTGTTTTTTCAAGTGCAAGAACAATGAAGAGCAAGAGCAATGAATCTCTCAGTCCCTCATCCTAAAGTCCATGCATTTTGAGTAAGTGTCCTAATGCACTGGATATCTTTTCCTAGAAAGTTCTATTTATGTGAGCTAAATATGCTTGAAAAGCAAAAGTATTTGATAAAGTCTGCATGAGTGTCATACGGTTAAAGCAGATGATCTGAAGTCTTGGAGAAGGTAACAGAATGTGTAAGCTCTTCATATTCTCACTTTCCACAGAGCTCATAAACTTTGCAAAAGACCATGGGTGAGCAGATCCATTCACAGAAGATATGTGCACCAGTGGAGTTACTCTACTGTCTTTCCAAAAAAAACAAAAAAACTGCTCCAAACTCCGCTGGTGCAGCCAGTGAAATATTCAACCTTCTTCCCTGCCAATATAACCAACCTCAATGTCGAGTTTTTGCCTTCCGACTGTATAAACTTACCTTAAGCCGAACAGCCAAGATTCAAGGGGAATTATAAACATTGCACGTGCAGAATTTGATTTGAATTTGCACATTATAATTAACAACTTGCAAGGATGTTGCAATTACATCTAATTATGATAGGACGAAGATGACTGTAGTGGATTAAGATAACTACACTGTCCAAGTCATGTTGACAACATTTGCTGGCAGCTGCTGGGATACACATACATATCATGTTTATCAGTGAAACCACCCCTGCAAGAGGGACCCATTTCAGAACCTATCCATCCAGCAGCAGACTAGGCATGGAAGTGGAGAGTAAAGGTCAGAAGCAGCAAGATGGAAATGGTGGAACAGAGGGGGGAAAAGAAATCTCATCTCAGGAAGAGTGTAAAACATTTCTGTCCTTTATTTTTACATCACATCTTTTGTCTATGCACTCAGAAAGGCATGTAATTACACTTTGTTGAACAAGCACTGTGTTTAGCTTGGCACAAAGTTAAACATCCCACAGAACATGATGCCAAATGCTTGTTTTCCATTACCTTTCTGGAGCACAGTAGATATATATAATCCCAGAATTACTAAAACCCTATATTTCATCACTAAGGCAACTACAATCAGGCTCAGCACAAGACCTGGATGCTCACAAGTGAGATGCTCTTATGGCCTGGTCTTTTGGGTGAAATCCAAGACCAGCATCAGCCACCTCTGCTCTGCATGAGAAAAGGTGGGAGTCACAAAAGAAAAATCCCAACCCCGCATTACTGAGCAAGGAAGAATGGAGAACAGGATTGGATCTGAGCACATCCCACCTCTGGAGTGAAGGTGTCTGAGGGAAAGGTCTGGAAAGGATCAGGACAGTGACATGAGTTTGCATCCTTAACAGTCAGGTCTACAGTCCTCTCCTGGATCAGGAATAAGTGACCCCTGTGAAGGGCAAGATCTGCATTTTAATGGCAGAATCTGGCAGACATAGGACCCTGGCAGCGTAGCCCACTGTTACCTGGCCTTTGCACACATTGTTTACGTACAGCCTTCGCATATTCTCCCACTGGCTAAGTGACTCCATTGTGCCAGACATATCCTGGAAATTTTGTCCAGGGGGGATTTTGAGGATTTGTTTAGGCTTCCTGGGTATTTAGTCACCTTGAAGAGGTCAAGTGATAGATGCATGCCTATTGAGGGCATAATGCAGTCATGCAGCTCATGAACAGCACTTCTAATGCTTTCAGAAGCATCGGTGGACTCTCCAGTGTACCTCCTGGACAATGTTCTGCATGTGTCTACTGAGTCCAACATGTTTGTGTTAAAAGTGCTGGACTTATTGTGGACGTGATCACAGTAACACCAGACATTGCAGGACAGTCCACACAGAGGAGGACCTCCCTGGTTTGTCTGTAGATGCTGCCCACCTTCCAGGGGAACTGTGCATACAGCTGCAGGATTTAAAGCTATCAGAGCGAGACAGGATAAGGAAGGAAGTGAAATGCCAAACATCTATCCAGGTCCTGGAAGTAAGGAGAAATTTCTCTTGTATTATCAAGGGAAACATCTCAGTGTTTTCCATCCAGTTAAAGCTGGCATTTGTGGCATTTTCCAGGGCCTAACCTGGAGATCAAGAGGAGGGGTCACTTTTCAGGAAACTTAGGAGGAAACTCAGGACTGAGAAGCCCTCTACTAAGCATTATGTTCTTTCTCCTGCTCTCAAGTGCCATGTAGCAGAGGCCAATGTGCTGGCTTGACTTATGCCCAGCCACAGAGCTGATGCTGGAGCCCAGCCACAGAGCAGGACTGGATGGTGATGCTCAGTGGAGCTGGTCATGCCTGGAGCCCTACACTCACAGAGGCCTGCTACAATTAAGTCATTAGAGATGAATTTTGTGCATAGAAGGTAGAGTTTCATGGCGTACAATAGACCTTCAGGAACAATTTTGAAATGCTGTAATAAATGATCCCTAAGATTGCTTCAGCAAGTGCTTTTACACTTATTTTTAACAAGAACAGCTGAGATTCTAAGCCCTAGAGAAAAGGTTCTTCCTTGTAATTTGAAGTAACATAAATTGTAACAACTCTTGAACTCTCTTCCTGGCTCAGGCTAACAGCCCTTCATTAACAATTACTTGTTTCAGACCATGGCCAATAGCAAATACACAAAGAGAAAAAAAAAAGAAAAAAAAAAAAAGAAAAAGAGCACATCCACAGTGACCCTTCTCTTGGGGTATTCTCCCACACTTGTGGTTTACATCTTTTCAAGCTGAAGATTGTACCTGGGTCAACACATTTAATAGCATACTTCACCAAAACTTAGTACGAACAAGAAATCCTTTCATCTCTTAAAGCTTTCTTTCATAATCACAAGCAGACTCTTTCACACGACCCACCTACCGGAGCAGTTTCAGGGCAGCATTCTGTAGCCTGACACTCCCTGGGAATATCTTCCTACCATCTTACATTTTTACCTCCCTTTTCCTGGCACCCGGACCTGCTTGTCACACTGACACCGGGCTTACCCACACAACTTGTTGTTTGATCACTGGTAGCCATTAAGTTCTGAAGTGATTAGTGAGAAGAGGTTACCAGCTTCTTCTAAGAGAGGAAGAAAACCCTGTATTATTTTCTGCACCGGTACAATACCATGTGTGGGTTTTTATGTACTGTGTAATCCGCTAGGGTTTTTTTTGCACAGGGGTGTGAGGGCATTTTATTTCTTCACCCAGTTAGCCAAAAGCCTTGGTGTATTTCAGTGACAGTCCCTATTGCCCATGGCTTAATATATAAATGCCAGGTATTGGGTGATACAGTTAGGAGAGCTGAGGGAAGGTGATCTGGGGGATGTGACCCTCTGCTTCAGAGCCTGCTCCCCACCACCCCTGTAGGCGCTTACCGTAGCCCATGAGGGACTCGCAGCTCCATTCCCCGCCCTGGTCAGGCCTCCTGCAGTTCTGCCACAGCGACGCTTGCTGCACATAGGGCAAGGTCTGCGACTCCAGCCAGCCCCTGCCCGCCAGTGCAATGATACCGAAGATGACTCCTATGCCCAGGAGCAGGGGTAGGATCCATCTGCAGCGCGTGTAGTCCAGGCCGTACTTCACCATGGTTCGGGGCAGGTGGCTGGCGGGATGAGGACAGCCCTCTCTGCCACAGGCTCAGGGACGCAAAGCAATGGGTGCTCCTGCGGAGCTCCTGGAAAGGCAGTGCCGGTACCTACGGGCGCGTGTGCAGGAGTTGGAGAAAAGCTTTTCAGCCAGGACAGACGCAGCACAGACGGAGGGAGGGATGGAGGGAGGGAAGGAGCTCCACCTAGATTCAGATGAGTAAGAGCTGCCACTAAGCAATAACCAGTTAAGCTGGGGAGAAGCTTCGAGGCTGGATTTATCTGTGGGATCTCCTCTGCCTTGCTGACTAGGTAACAAATCGGGAGCTGTTTACCCTCAGCATTTAACACTTTCCTTCCTGACATTCCCACCAGCAGGAGCATCTCACAGCTCTGCTTACACCTTTCTATCTTCTAAGGGATTTGCATTATGGCAGGTGAAAGCAGAGACGAGAGGGAACGATTTGCATGACATGGTGGATGCTTCTGAATCTTGCTGCCTGGAGGCTGTAACCTGCCTTTCTTGGACTCCATTTAAAAATAAAATCATACCTTATTTTTTAAAATTAAAGAAATTCCCCTAGCTGCTATAAAGCTAAGACAATAAAGAATGTGACTGTCCTCTCTTGCGCTTCTGGAGCGTAGGTACAGAGGAAAACAAAAACAAGGTTTATTGTTAAAAATATAGTATCATCTGGATATAGCCTTAATGGGAGAACAAAACCCAAGTTTTGATTTGGCTGAGCCTCACAAACACTCCCTATGTGTGGATCCGGCTGTACATGCACTGCCTGGGGCCTGTCAGAGCCTGTCTGCGGCTGCTGAAAGCAAAGCAGGGATGAGCCATCACCTCTCTACGCCCTGGGAGGACACCCAGCCGAGTGCGCAGCAGAGTTTTCTGTCTGTCAGCTGAGAAACGATATTGCTGTGTTCCCTGCACTCTCCCTTTGAACTGACACGTGCTACAACCTAGTATTTTGGTAGGGCCCAATTGCATTTACATCTGGAAGCAGCTGCAGCCCTTGATCAAAGCTGGTTTGTGTGAAACACAGTTAAGCCCGGAGGATGCAAAGTATCCTTTGCTCCCATGCTGGATTTTGTCAGGTGGGGCTGCAATCCAAGTACTGACGTCATTTACTCAGAGATATTTGCTATTGTATTGCAGCTCTCATGGTGCAATGTGACAGCCATGAACTGTTTGTGAACTGCAAACTCCACAGCATTTTTCTGAATTAATATTCATAAATCAATAATGGCCTAAATAAAAGAAATTAATAATTTACACTGCACTGATACACTGTGCCTGAAGAGGCATTGAGCTTGCAGAGAACCAAACTGGAACATCCACAGCAATGAGCTCCAGCACAGTGAAGAAGTAGTAACTCCATGAAGAACTTGATTTGAAGAAGTTAATTTGATACCATGCGTTATCTCACATCAGATACCTTATTTGCCTGGTGGTAGATTAGCAGTGTTGTGGCTGTGTTATCTCTCATTCTGGCCAGCTGAAGCATCTTGCCAGCAGCTGCCCTGTGGCACAGACAGTGCAATATCCCTGTGGCTGTGAGAGGTCCATCAAGGGTATCCAACAGGCCTCTGTGAGAGCAGGAGACATTTTTACTGTTTTGGCCATTGAAATTGAATGTTGCTCAAAGCTACAGCCAACAATGAAGACACCTCAGCTGCTGTTTTGAGCTGGAAATAAGGGACAATCTCCCTTTGTTTTTGTAAAGTAAACTTCAGGTAACAACCATTTCCTTAGAATAGAAGGTGTCTTCCATTGTAGTCCATATTTGTGCTACCCACAAATTTAGTTATCATTAACCTA
Organism: Rhagologus leucostigma; assembly: GCA_013397725.1. Lineage (NCBI taxonomy): Eukaryota > Metazoa > Chordata > Aves > Passeriformes > Rhagologus > Rhagologus leucostigma. The sequence goes on along the minus strand of VZTD01004412.1, from coordinate 17,040 downwards.
ATGTTTAAAATATCATTTACCTGTTCTGTAACACTGCAATATATAATTTTTTATGCATGATTAAAAAAAAATTGACATAAAGCCAATATCATTTGAAGCTCAACCTTAGTACACTATGCTGGTACCTGCAACTTGTCCAAGTGTGTATACACACTTTTGTTTTTTCTCTGGCCACAGCTGAGGCAGAAGTGGGCACAATAGAATGCGAAAGTTTGAGAGAACACAGGTTTGTATATTAAATGTTTTTTAAAAGATGGCTACAGAAATACTCATGAATGTGGCAGTAGAGTATAGCCAAGCCTTCACTCAGCTGTCTATATCTAGTTTCTTGCAAAGTTTGCACAAAATTACAGCTTTATAAGGAAATAGGGAAATCAAATTAAAGCAACTTTGTCCCTGAAATCTAGTATGAAGTCAGGTACTGTCGTGCATTTGAGAGCCAATGTCTGTTGAGGACTAAAATGGTCCTTCCTGAATTTTGAGTGCTCAGACATGTTTCAGGTAGGCACTTACTGAAGGATTTGTCATCAGTTTCTATGACAGCTCACCTGTGGATGAATGCATACGTTGTGAAAGAAAGGTGAGTAGAGTTCAGTCACCATGGACGTTTCTGTGTCTTGCCCACCTTTGTCATCCTTAAGTAACTTAGAATTACAAACGATCTTCACATTCAGTAAAAGGGTGATTACTTTTACCTTGAACAGTAGAGAGGGAGATATATCCAAAGGTGACAAAATTATGTATCTATCTCATATAATTCTGATACCCCTATGGCAAACAGGGAAAAATTATTGGAAACTTTAAGTGAAGTGGTGACTTACTTTCACCATGCTTTGTCTTTTACAATGTACAAGCTGGGTGTTTACATGAAAGAAAATGCTTATTCTCCTTCTTCATTTTCTGTGGATAGTCCCTCCTGGCTAACACCAGCATCATCTGTCAAAAAATGAAGATATATTATCAATGCTAAAACTGTTAGATTGTAGGGCACTTTCTGCACCTAAAAATATTGCTAATGAATCTTCGTTATTACTTGAGTAATAACCAAGTGAGCAGGAGGATATTGGTAAAACAAACAATCCTACAGCATTGGAGTTAGAAACAAAAATATGCCTTTTTCAGCCAAGACACAAATGGTTTTCTTAGCAAAAGAAGAAGCTAACAAATCACTGGCAGCATATTTTCATTCACTTTTAGTCTCTGACCTGGTCAGCTAAGCTATATAAATGACTGGATTGGCATAAGCTGACCGTCTGTGGTGCATGTTTATGACTTTCGCAGCAAGCACATTTTCATTCTCTAATGTTCACACTGCTTCTAAATAAGAAGTCCCCAGAGTCTGGATTTGAAAAGCTTTGCTAAGATTATTTTATGATCTGTTCTCTTGTGTGCTACCTTGCATCTAAAAAGTGACTCTGAGCATAAATCTCGTAACTATTACTACTATCTTTATTGATCTTTTTACAACCATAGGTCCTTTTCTTTTTCTGGTAATGCCAATCTACTGTTTCCCTTTGGAAAGGGCTGCACTGCAGTTATTGTTACAACCACAGCCTATACAGTGATGCAACTCAGTCAGCCAAATTGCACCCTGTGGTCGCTCCCTGTACCCTGCATCCCCTGGGCAGTAAGGCAGTAGTGTTCTCCATGTGACTAATATTTCATCCATAGCAAGCACATGTAGGAAAAGACCTTCAGCCATCAGGGATATTCACAGGGTAATCCAAGCTGCAATTCCTTTACATTAATTAGAAGGGCACTTGAAATACATTCTGAACAGGACCTGGCTTTACTTCTTTGCAAAATGGAAACACCCTCCTACTAAAATGCATGCAGTTGAGATCCTGTAGTTTTGCCCACAGCAACCCTTTTTGAGGAGCTCTCCTATGGTGGCCAGGCACTATGATGCTTCTCCATGATGGGTATGATGACCTGGGGAATAGTGGGTGCTCAGTCCTGCTGCTGTGCATTTGGGAAAGCTTTCCTCTATCTGTCCCACACAGCACAGCAAAGCTCTGCAGATGCTGGATACTTCCTCTCTTCACTGACTTCTGAGCTCAGAGGAAAATTCGCACAGGGTTTTGTTAAGATTTTTAGCAAGAGTCATCCAGGACCGGCTTGCTGTGGGACCTCCAAAGCCTGCCCCACATGCAGCGCTGGCTGGCTCTTGTCAGTAAAGCAGGCTTGCCTTGACAGGACAAAGGCTTAGGCTTAAAAGGGCTTTCTTCCTCTCCGTAGCAAGACCACATGTGCAAACCAGTAAGTTTTAACACCCAAGATGCAAACAGGGGGTGGCATCCAGGACTGTTATATAGGTGAGCAATCCAAGACTGTATTAGGAAAACACAAATGAGGAAAACTTAAGATTAGGAAATTACAAAGACTATGTGTGCCTGAGCATGGATTTAATTGTCAGCTAGTTTTTGCTAAAGGATATGATAAGATCTGTATTGGAACAAGGTTTAATTCCCAGGTATTTCCTACGGATGCTCTGTAGAAGTTTAATCAGTTCAGTCAGCTCCCCCTTCTCCAGGCAAAAGGCTGAAATCAAGGGTGTCCTGTAAATCAACTACTCAGTTAGGAGCTGAGATGGCCTCCGGACACTTGTAACCATTGTGAGCATCTGTATCTTCCTTGAGTGGCTGTCAGGAGCACAAGCACTCTGATGAGGACACAGAATCATAGAATGAAAGAATCATAGCATGTTGCATACAGGGATTTTGTGAAGCCATGGGTAAGCAGTTAGAGTGGTACAGCACAGCCCCGTTCTACATGTGGGGTAATTTTACTTAAGCTACTTGCTTTGGGCTCCACAACTTCTCTGTGGCATAGGTAAGCTAACTGAATGCTTGTCCTGTTGTAGTGGATCATAACAATAACTCCTTGTAAAGCATAGAGCTCAGTTGCCTTAGGAAAGGAATAAAATCAGCTTCATGTAGGTAATTCCCAGGTGCCACAGCCTTGCTACTTACAGTTCTCTGTCAAAGAAATGGCTTTTGTCTACTCTGCCTTATGGGTCACTTGGGAATAGCTACTTGTTTAAACACTGAGATTTACAGATACGACATGCACACCAAGCATATCTTTAAAGGTTTCAGCCAGGAATTTTCACTTTGAGATTCTCTAGCCAAGAGTAGGATCTTGCTGAAACTAATGTGTTACATGGAAATTACCTCTTCCGTTTTAAATGTTTGATGTGAAATTGATTTGACAAGAGGGCTGAAATTAAAATGGAAGTCTCCTAGCAACATTTTCAAGTTACTGTCTTGATACCAAATGCCAATTATGATTTTCCCAAGTTTTGTTTTCTAAGTTGTTTTGTCTTTCTATTTCAAGTCAGAAGTTAAATTTCGTGTATAACAATTCACCTAAATTATTTTTTCGTTATAAGTTCTGCCTTTTTCCCATTGTAAGGAATTGCTAACACAAAGAGAGCTCTAAAATAGGCTATTTCCTGAAAAGGGACTGTAATGGCCACAGGTCAGCTCCTGCCCCAGTCATATGCTTCCATGTGTATTCAGGATTGTGACCATCAAACTAGGCTGCTGCAATCCATGCTCGTGTCCAAGGGCAGCACGCTGTAGGACAGGACTTACCTGGCTTTTATGTTCACAGATTCTTCTGAGTGCTCACTCCGAACATTTCTAGGCCCTCTCAAACTCAGTGAACACCGATTCCCAGTGTATCACCTTGAGTCTTAGCAAGCTTTGATGCTTATAAAATACTCTGTATTCACAAGTATATACTAATATAAATAGTATATGTTGTCCCCATTCCCATAGATAATTAAAAAGCAGCAGCCGTACCAACTATTCTCATGTTTTCCAATCCTGCAAAGATAAACCCATGAGGAATATAATTCACTCCTATTTATTAATTGTATTATATAATGCATAGTTCTTATCACAGATTATTATTTATCTTAATAAATAATATTTATATTATAAAGTTCCAGGCATGTCTGTCTGTTTTCTTCTGCAGTCTTTATTATAAACACAGCCTTATTAAATTTATGCGTTCAAAAATCCTAATGAAAAAACTCTTTGGATCATTCTAACAATTCTCAAGTAATTTAAATAGAATTTTATATAGGCAAAATTTGAGGGCATTGGATTTTTGCCTGGAATTTCTAGATGTTAAGCTTCATAGCTGGTGCAGCTTTGCCTACACCTTAAGACACCAGGAAATCCCAGACAAAAGGCTGCCTATTGTACCAGTGCAGACCTGCACCACGGAGTCATTGGAATTATCTCATAAATACACTGCACACATGCAGCAAATGAGATCTACACATATAAACTGCTGCACCTGTGTAGTAACACTGGCATTTACCAGTCTCTGTGAACCCAGTGCACATGGATTTTGCTACTCCTGTACTGATGCCTGTTACAGGAATCAAATTCAGAAACTCAGAAATTCAGAAATTCAGAAATCCATCCCTATTTTTGACAAAAAAATGCATCCTCCAGGTTTGATTAAACTTTATTCTGGTTGTGAGTATCATTGTCCGACTTTATTTAAAAATCTGTTCAACTTCACCTACTGGCACAGATTAAGCTGTTTTTTCAGGGTGCTTTTCCATATTGCCAGTAGCTTCCACTGCTCTGAGTTGTGGGACCAGGACCTCAGCTCTCTCAAATGTCGTGCATCTCCTAGAGCGTTTTGGTTTCCATAGATATATGTGCTTGGTTCATTAGTTTGTAAGTGCTCAATGATCTCAGCAACTCTCTTTGTGTGTGTGTGTGTGTGTGTGTGTGTGTGTGTGTGTGCAACATTTTCTTTTAGCATACGGTTGTTTTTGTTTCTGAAGTGCTTATCACCATAACAACCCTCCCCCCTCCCGAATGATCTGTTACTACACTCCCTTGATTTATTTATGTATTCTACGTCCAAAAGCCCTTGTGTGCAGGATGTAAAGGTCAGGTGAATAATCTTTTAGAATTCTATCTTGTCAATCAATTGTCTGAAAAATTACTCATTTGTTACGTCAACTAAAAATACAAAATCCCAGTGGGGTGTGACAGCTGTTTCCCATATCCATGAGATTTAAGCATTAATCATCCCATTCAGGTCAATTAGTCTTCCCTAGTACTCAGTCATGCACACTTTTGATTGCTCATAACTCCCCCTCAGACAAGGGCCAAGCGTGCTCAGATTCTTCTGAACTGCTCTCTTTTCTCACAGGCTGGATTAGAAGGAGCAACCCTGCAGCCTGAAGCTCACTGGAGATGTTCAGGCGATTTTAGTGAGAACAGATTTAGGTTCCAGCTTAATACAGACTGGTAGGTAAACAGGAGTAGAAATTGTCTTCCTGTTGATAGAAGGGCATTACAGACACCCTGCAATTATCTTCAGAGCATTTAGGAAAATCTAAAAGGAACCAAAATATTTTTCCTATTTATTTATTAAAAATTAAAGTAATTAAAAAGGGGGAGACATGGAACCAAAACCCAAAAAGAAACACATGCAAGGCTCCAGAATCCAGGGTAGTAAATGAATTTTAAAATTAAGGCATTTAGGGAAGAGAACAGATGAAAAAACAAACAGGAGAATGATGAACCTGTCTTTCCAGAAATCAGAAGCCACAGGCTGGTGTAAGACAGTAGTGACTGACTGATTTGCTCTCTTTAAAAATGCCACTGGGACAGGGTTATAATATGGGCCATGCATAACCTGAGGTTAGAAGTGGGACGGTTTCTAATCTTGGGAGAAGTGCGGCCTTCCACTGAAAACAGCAGGCAAGTACACCATCTTTTTTTCACTATTTAAATTTCTTGATCAGTGTAGGAAAGGCACTTGGAACAGTTTTGATAAAAAACAGACTTCCCACGCCCAAGACCTCCTGCAGACAGTTGTGTATCTAAAATGTTTAGAGTTCCCCCTTAAGCTGTGATGCATTTAGGAGGTTTTGACTTTGCAAAGAACATTCTATGCCTGGCACAATGAAAGTGCACAGACATGTTTTGCAGTGTAGAGTGAAGCTTATTTGACTGGAAAATGAAGTTGCTGCCTCCTGGACATGAGGTCTTTAACTTCATTTTATTGACCTGACACTTCATGGATATGGATATTCATGTTAAGAGAAGAAAAGAATGGCTTATTTGTTTGATTTTATGAAATTAATCCACGAACCGCAAACACCACCAAGTTTCTACAACCGTCAGTTAAAACATTTTTAATTAAGTCACCACATTTGAAAGGAGTGTCACATACATTAATATCACTTGAAAGTAATTAATGACTATTTGCAATAGCTTTTTCTGGAACATCTTAGTTGTGTAACGTGCTGGTTATGCTTCTACCCCTGCCAGGACATTCAGATCCAAGTTTATTTTACGTTTGTGCTTTTTTGACAAGTTATGCCAATGCTTATAAAAAAGCATACAAAAGACTTAAATTATGCTAAATCCGATTACTGTATTACCATACAATCCTCCCTGTCACTAGGAAAGTTGTTCATTTCCTTACATTTCTCCTCCTTTTCAGCCTTAGTTGTGCCAGGATTTTCCTGACTTGAGATCCTCTGCTGTGTTTTGAATTCACTAGAAGTAGGTGCTATCATTACTCATGATACAAGTAAGTTTACACAGTATTCCCCACCAGCCAGTACTGTACAGAAAACGGAAAAAAAATTTAAAAGGACATGTTTGTCACAGAACTCTCTTATTCAGCAAGAATCATAAATACAATTGATTGTATATGCCACAACTGAGCTTGTAACAAAATTCTGAAGTCTGCAGACATTTGTGCTGTGTAAAGTTATAAAATAGAGTCCTAAAAGGGACCTTCAGGAATCACCTGTCCTCTCCAAAACAGGATCACATGCAATATATAGCATTATCAAATCGAAAAAGGTGTTACAAAATGGAAAGCTATACAATATATAATACAAGAAATAGAGGGCATCGCAAAAAATTAGTTGTAAATTACTTTAGCTTTACAGTCTGTTGGTTAATGATTTTTAAGTTCTATTTTGTACATGTGCATCGATACACATACCCACACACTTACCCTCTCCTAAGTACCGGGTTCATGAGAGTAAGGAATAACACAGAATAACATGCAGCATTTGCTTTCCACCCCACCTGTACCCTCCCCAGTCTGTCTTTACTAAAGCTACTTCTCCCATAGCTGGAAGAGGAGTTCAAAAAATGAACTTCTTCCTTCTTCCCCAGCTGAACAAAGCCCTGACAAAGATTATAGACCATAATTAAATCTGCTGTAAGATGCTGCAGGTCCATGACCAACGCAGACACGGTTATGCCTTGCTGGAATACTTATTTGGAATTGCTGGCTACAGAAACACAAATGAGCCAGCCAGATTACTCTGACACAGATGTCTGTATGAAGTTTGCATATGTAAATTGCTCAAAGAACTGCATTTCTATTTCTACCTTTCTATTTCTGCCTCTACTCACTCACAAAGCAGCCCCAAGTTTACTAAACTATGAGGTACCTACAGTGTTAGAAATTTTGGAGGTTTTTAAACACCTTATGCTAAGATCTCCCTCCAAAGCACACTGATAATTAAAACACTGCAGCTTTACAAAGGTAGACAAATAGAATAGTTTATGTGTCTGCTCAAAGATACTTTCTAAATGAGCATCCCTCAAATACCATCTAAAAATGCATGTAGTTTAATGTCTGAATCCATGACAACATATATATGTGATTCCATCACGAGTCCTGCTGTGGCCACAAACACACCAATGTTACATTAGCCACTGTTATGCTATACACACCAGCTCCATGCTTTGGTAAAGACCTTGTCCAACAGCACCAACTGGTGGGAAATAAGTTTTAATTTTATTTCCCCCTTAACTTAAATAGCTAATAGTCAACAACAGTCCAGTAACAGGAATGAGAAAAGACTTTTAGGCAATAGGTGACTGTGATAATCTCAGGGAAGTTCTTTCCTTGGGACTGACTTTGACAGAAGAAAAAGCATTCTTTGGAAGGCTGTGTTTTTTCCTAGTTCCATTTAAAGCAATTTTGTCAGAGGTGAAAAAGAAAACCTATCTCGCAGGACCCACTAATGGGTTGTTTAAAATCTATCCTTTTCCTTTCTACAGCTGAAACACTATCATCTTTATTCATAAGCAAATGTTTGAATAAAATAAGGATGACTCAATTAATTGGGAGGGGAAGGAGCAAGTAAACCACCCAAACTGAATTGACATGAGAATATGTAAATAATACTTTAGGTAAAAGCTATTTGCTTTAAGATGCCGATGCTTTTCCTAATTTATTGCCAGAGACAGTAAGAAATGCTCTGGTGGAATAAGGCGAGTTTTTTCAGTCTCCTACAATCACACCAAATGTGCATCAGAGGTGCTCCTCTGTTTTGACAGTTGACTGTACTTGGACTTAATCTTTCAATTTAAGTATGGCGCTCTCTCTGGGGAGGAGTAGTAATAGGTAGGCTTGATGTTTCCCAGGACTTCATCTTCCCAGTTGGGGAGGCAGCAGAAGAAGAAAGCACAACCTATTACAACAACGGTGCTGGCCCATCCAAAGCCATAGGCCCAGCTGAACATGTTATCTCCTGTCAGTGGAATTTCTTCTGTGAATTTCACGGGGTAAATGACCAAGCCAATGATCTGGAATGCAGCTAGAGAGAGAAAAGAGAGAAAACCAGGAGTAAATTACAGTGAACATATTACTGTTCCCTCTAAAAAAAAGGTGCCTGGAGATAAGTGCATACTTAAGATATGTAAGGATTAGCTTCAGACCTGTGATCAAATCTGCATTGTTACAGAGGTATGTGACTTCTGTCCCAGGCAGATCACCACGCCTATGTGGCTGTGGCAGCTGTAGCTGCCATTGCCAGGTTGCTAAGGCACATGCATGCCATGACCAGCCCTGTTCCACAGCCAGCAGCGGGAACGCTGCCGAGCCAGTTACCTCCCAGAGCTGCATTCCTCCTCTCTCCATCAGAAAGGTGGGAAGAACCCGGGGCTCTCAGTTTTTAAGTCTCAGCATGTGACATGCAGGGTTAAAGGTGTTGGGTGTCCTCATAGAGTGCTTTTGGGAAAGTGAGAACTGACAAAGGCCACTGGAGCTTCCCTAACCATTATGCTCTCAGAGCATAAATCAACTTTCTCTTTTTCCCCATGAAAATGAGTCATAAACCAGACAAAGATGGCTAATTTCGTAAAGGAGGCTCCATCTAGCATGTTTTTCTGCTGATGCCAGTTTCACATGTAAATTAACCTTGTCTTTGTGCCCAGCCTTACCAACAACAAAGAGCAGGCCTCCAATTCCTCGCACAAAGTTGAAGCGGAGGATCTCAATTGAGAATGCAATGACTGCAAGGGCGAAACAGATGACCAGGATCACAAAGCCAACGAGGTATGTGGCAGCTGCTGCTCTCCCCCATCCTTGAAGAGAAAACAAGAAAGGTATTACACACAGCAGTACTCTCCTGTAGGCCATTGCAGCTCTTTGGTTTTCTTTAATCATTTTTTATTGAAATGGTTTACCGTAAGAAGCATGTCCTTATGGCAAAGTGATACTGAATGCCTGCAAAGCACACAGCTGCAGAGAGCAGGGGGACACCATCACTGCTAGAGCAGCACAGGACTCCCAGCCTGCTAACTTCTCTTGCTTAAAAGGGCGATAGAGTGCAGCATAGAATAGAGATAACACCATCAAACTCCATATCTGTAAGACACCCACAGACATCTGAGCAGATAGGGCATACAACTGCTGACATTACAGCTCCTGTTCGATACTCAAGTTTACAAAACCGCTTCCATGCACAGGGAAGTGTGAAAGCATACAAGAGGGTACCACCACAGGAGATAACTGCTGGGAAATAACAGTGCTGTCTGAGCAAAACTTCTGGTTGTTTATGACAAGAACAAAGCATGTGGAGCAAAATTAGCACGACCAACAAGAAATAAACTCGGAATAGCTGAAAAGATGACAAAAAGAAAGTTCTTGAAAATAAGTATCTATTCACAGCTAAAATGTAGCAGGTGGAGGACAGACAACAAAATCTGAGTTAAAAGTTGATGAGTCCTCTTTGAATCATTACTTTGACATTTGCTGGAACAGGGTGTACCTTAGCTACTTAGTATCAAGCTACTGCATGCTGGAGAGGCTCAGGCATGAAGCAAGCGGTTGTATTCCAACAGAGCAGCACCAGCATCCAGAACTCACCCAGCATAGGCCCGGGCCACGGCAACAATGGCAGGAAAATCTCCTAGAAAAATAGCCAGCAATACTACCTTGGCAGTAACACGGCCTTGTGGGAAGGCCCTCACACACCTTGTCCTCTTCAGAAACCAAGTAATTTAGGTGAGCCCAGTGCAAACAACTACAAGGAAAGGTGCCCAGCCCTGGAGGCAGGATACCTGCCCACAAGGGCTAAACCATACTGGCTAGTGCTTTGTTTTCCAGCCAGCTGTCATCACAGTTCAATTCCCACATCTACATATTGTGGGTTTCTACTTTCACACACTCAGACAGAGGTATGGCCAGATCCTGAGCTCCCTTTAATGTAGGGATAAAGAGGCCAGTGAGATCTAGGTCAGACCATTAAAAAAAAAAATCTCTTTCATCATAGCTGTCCATTCCAACACAGCTGAAGTGACTTTGGAGATATCCTGCTTTCAATGTAGTCTCCATTCTTTCTCTGCAGTTTCCTATCTGAAAGCAAAGCATTGTTTTACAGCTATTTTAATTAGATCTGTTTGAACTGGTTTATTTCTCCCCTAATCCAACAGCAAAATTAAAATACAGCAGGTATCCATCAGCCAAATCTCTGCCCAAAACTACCAACCACCACCACTGCCACATGAAGACAATAAAGCTGACATAGAAAAGATAAGGAAAAGGTTTTTCTTTCCCCTCTCGCTTTCTGGAGCTACTCAAGACAGTAAAACCTTTTCAAATTAGTTCTCCTTCAGCTAGTTGTGCATGTTTCCTATCCCTTCCCTAAGGGCATGCTGAGGGGAAGAACAGGGAGGACACCTGATGAGTGTCTGGAGACTAGAGCTACGTCAGTGGTTTGATAAAACCTTTTCATACAAAGTATTTTCTGACATACCTAAAGCAGGTATTGAATATTATCTCCACAATAGGATTTCTTTAGGGATAACTAATATAAAGGGATATGTAACCATTACACACAGCCAGCCCAGGAAAACCAATTCAGACTAGATGATCTAGGCAAGCTATTTATCAATATTTGCCCTACTAAGAAAAAAAAAAAAGCACAACAAGAAGGAACACTTAGTTATCATAGCATATTCCCTTTCAGATGCATTATTTATGTTGACAAGGTGTAGGAAGACAAATGTGACATCTGTTTTATAAAATTTAGGCTGTAAATTCAAATACACCTTCACATTAGACACCTTGAGGTTTGGTGCAACACAAACACAGCTGGAGGAGTACAAGGCAGAATGCCCACAGTGCTCTGTCTGCCATTTTCATATCATCTGTACTGTCCTTACAAGCGTGATAAGCTTCTGTATACAGGTCAGCCCTGGCTCTGCTCACAGTGATTTATTTTCTTGTCTCTGGCAATAAGAAAATGACAACACATATAGCTGCAGGAGATATCTTGTCAGGAAGATTAATATCAAGCCCAGCTTTGCTTCAGGTCTTCAGAAACAAGGCAGCAATAGGCACCATGGTTATGAAACTCAGTGAGTTTTGTGCTCATGTGTGACAGAGCTCAGTGCTGGTGACCCGGCACCTTCCTCTCTTTCTCCTGCTGCATTATCTTTTCCAACAGCAGTTAGCAGCAGGTTGATGCTGACAAAATCTAGTAAGACTGAGTCATAGGTGCTGGCCACAGCACTAGATGGGTGTGCTCTGGGCTGGACGAGTGTAGTCAGCCATTGAACAACCAGCCAGCCACTTGATCTCCTGTGGGAATCACAGGAAGAGCAGTAAAAAACTTCTGGACTTACGGTTAATTTTTAAGATTTCTCTTATATTGTGTATATATATAACTCTTTTAATAAGTGATTGATGGGAGAGACTGGGGTGGGAGGCTGCACCTTTCCCGAGCACAGGGTGCAGCCCTGGGATGTTCCTTATCCACACGACCTGTTGCCACTCCCACCGACAGGGTGAGTTTTCAGCAGAGGGGCTGCTGCAGGGCTAAGACTGAAACTGCTGTTTCTCCATGCAGGATCCCCCTCATCCCCATATCTATCAAGTAAGGCTTTCCCAGCTCCTTTGCCTCCTAAAGGCTTCGGAGAGCTCACAGACACCCATCTCTCCTGTCTTTCTGAAAGATCCTCCCCCTACAGCTCCCAGCTGCCAGGAGAGGAGAGGTGCAGCTTTACCCTCTCACTGTTTGCTGCCCTAAGAGCTGAAGAGACCTGCTTACAGTCAGAGAATGACAGATTAGCCCCAGTTTCTACCCGGTTTGTGCTCAAAAGTACCTTGTAATCATAAGATATTTAGCCAGAATTTAAGCTTTCCCATAAAAATAGAAAATTCTCAGATCCATTCATTTGGCAGAGAGAGTATTTCTTATGCAAAAGAAATATAAATGTGATGTCTGTTTATGAACTCAACCAAGAACTCCACAGTCATTTGGAGCTGCATTAATAGGAAGGCAGAAGTATAGGAGAGCAGAAAAGCAGAGAAATAGTTGGGAGTATTGGTGTTTCCAGGTCAGCTTGGCCCCAAAGAATAGTCAAGTTCTTTGCATCTAATCAGCAGAAAAGTATTTATCAATTAGGTGGTGTTGAAAGAACATTAAAAAAACAACTGTTCAGAAGCTGAAGGTCTATAATTATTAGGAAGGATTAAGAGTTTTATTACATAGCATTACATTACATTAATGATTACTATGGAAAGGAACTAAGGTGCAAATGTTGTCATGCAAATAACTAGGAGGGGTCACGATTACTTAATGTTAATGATGAGCACCACTAACATGATGAAATAAAAAGAAAGCAAGCAACAGTACCTGAGTGTTAAGTGTATTTCCTGATTTCATTTGGCCATGCTCCAGCCTCACCAGAGAGGAGATGGAATCTCTACAGGCTAAGATATTTAAATCTAGATTTCCCTTTAGAAATCAATAAAATAGCTGTGAAAACAGTCTAGAAGGAAGACAAACTGCTACAGGATTTGAAGCAACAAGACTCTCACCTTTGTTCATTCACTTTCAGAAGCCAAAGCTGGTTTGTTAGCTCGTGAATAAATGGAAGTTTTTATCACCACCTGCTGAGACTGGGCACATTTTTACAATGTAGCTGTAATATTCTTGTGTATATAAATGGCAGTAGCAATCCTTGTTTGGCCTCAAGAGCCCATTAAACAGAATGTCCAAAAATATCTCCCTTTTTTGATGTAATAAAGGAGTAGTGGACTGCGAGCAAAAGAGCACTGTCAGCACTATTTTCTTGCTCAGATAATGTGCAAACTTCCATGGTAGCATGACTGGTGAGAGGAAGCTATGTGCATACCCACCACGAGCATAGAGGAGCCGAGAATTGGAGGTTTGCTGGAAATTAATACTAGGAATCACAACCCTGTTTTGGTTTTCCTGCACTGCTAAAGCCAATTGCTATACTACCAAATTATTAAATACAAGCCCTCTAGTATGAACTCGGCTTCAGCTGAGAGCTCAGGAGAGGCATGATGCTACACATTTCCAACTTTCAAAGTCTCTGGATTGTTAGCAGCAGAAGTATTCCTGCCCAGGAGCCAGCAAAGCACACTGGCAGAGACGCCAGCCTCACCTGTTCACTGGGATCTTTCACCGGGAAGTTGCAGTAAGTGTTCTCTGGGTGTAGGCAGGGACACCCAACTGCTACACCTTTCCCATTAGCATTTCCTGAGTGCCTCCACTTGGCTGACACTATAAACGATGTTAGTTTGTCTTGAATGCATCCTGGCATTGTAAATCAGGCAAAAGCATGCCTGAAAAGTGGTGTATTGAAAAGGTAAGCATACATCTAGCATTCCTCCTTTATTTACCTGGCCCTTCAGTGAAGTCTCCACATGCACTCAGTTTCACCAATAATCTGTGGTATCAAAGTCCATGCCTCTAGGGACACAGGTACAGTGGCACAGCTGCAGCGAAACATGATTCACAAAGGTTGGGCTCCTACTTCTAGGTTCCACCTTTTTTGATTCCTTTCTGGGTTTTATTGGTTTGTTGGGGTTTTTTTTTTGGCACTTACTAAGGATCCAGAAGAATGCTTCCCTTTTTCTTTGTTGGCTGGTGTGTACTTAATGAATACCAACTGGCTGTTGGGAATAGAAGAAAGAGTTAACCTAATGGGGTTACCTTTACTGCACACGTACACGCCCATCTTTTACAGTGTTAATTCAAAGCAAAGTCACTGGCACCAGTCATTCAGAACCAGGAGGACACAGCCACCCATAAATACTGCTCCTAAACTTACAACCCCATCACTCTGAAGACAATCATCCTCTCCAGTAACATACTGTAAATAGTCCTCGTCATAGCTGATGGCTTACCGATAGGTTTTAAACATACAGTCAACAGTTAAACCCTGCAGTGGGGTACACTAAGTCATCTTGAGTCATATTCTTGTGCAGTACAGCACTTCTGCATTGCAACATTTTGATAATACACAGACGCTGCCAGCCAGGGCACTTCCCAGACACAAACCAGTACAGAACTCTAAACAAAATCCCTTCCCTGCCTCCTTACCACATGACATCCTACTCTTCATTTTCCCTTTCACTTCTTCCCTCTCATGTGGCATTTGCAAATGTGCATTAAGGAGCTATGCAGTTTAAGAGACACTCCTATTTGCAAATCTTTGTCTTTTCCTGCCCCTTTCCCCTCATTTAAAATAAGTGACTAGCCTGCTTTTTTCCTTCCTTTTCCTAGTACACATGCCACAGCTCAATTAAGAATTTGTCTAATGGAACATTCTGTTAATGAAGATCCACTCTGAAGTCTTCATTTCATCAGGAGAGGCGCAGGATGGTTAGTGCACAGCAATTATTTTATGCAAAACAGAAGTTATGCATCTCAATTAGTTAACCTTTATTTTCCTGCAGCAGTGCTATAAATGCCTGCTAGGCATTTTTTCCTTTGCAAATGCCCTCACCTATTTTGACACTAATTGCATTAGCATTGAAGAAAAGGAAACAAAACAAATCAAACCTGAACTCATGTGTTACATCCTGTCTCTAGATGTAAATACTATTTGAGTAGACAGTGGCATTGATGTTAAGAAAATCTGAGAACAGGCAAATTCATATAAATAAGCCAAGGACTTAAATAAGTTTCGGTTTGTTTAAGACAAGGCTTAAACAAGTGAAGTCAAAGATATTGTTCTTCTCTGTCAGCCTGTTAACGAGTAAAAAAACCACAGAAAATTACTTTTGCCCCACAACGCTGAGGGCTGACGCAAAGCACACACCCATCAGTACTCAGGGACGTGTGAAGCAGTGTCACTACAGGAGAAAACAAATTCCAGCAGCTGTACTATATTAGCACTTTTTCCCTGTGCAATGCAAATTTCAGCAACCCTGCACTAGCTTTTCTTCTCTGTCTAATCGGGGAGATGGATATTTCCATCTCACTAGCCAGATTTCTTCCACCTGCAGTAAAGCACGAAGTCATCATCCGGCTGAGAAACGAAGCCACTTCTCTTACAATGTATTCAGGATTTAGCTTGTGCATGAGCGTTGCAATGAAAAGCTTCTGGAAGTGAGTCTGCCGTGCTCAGGCAGCAAAGGATCTGCGCAGGGAAACAGTCCCAGCTCTCCCAGCTGAAACACACCCTTCCAGCCCCCCAGTCCCTAAAGAACCCTCATCCAGGATCTTAAGGCGGGTCTGCTTATTTGTCCAGAAATATTTTGTTTGAGGGAAAAGCAGATGTAATCAGACCCACGTGTTCTAGCAATAAAACAAAAAGTCCCCCAAAAGACCTAGAAACTGAGAGTGTGCAGTAAGAATATTACAGTGGCTATGCCAGATACAGAAGCAGCTAAGCAAGTTAAAACAGAGGCACACTTATCCCTGATTTAGGCCCCAGTGCAACAGAGAACTACAAAGGAAAGAGCTTTTTTTTTCTGCCTGCGAGCCCGCATCAGACTATTTTAAGCTGCAGATCAGGAGGCATTTTAATAGCTGCACTCCCTTGGTCGAGAGGGTTAAATTAAGGTGCTCTCTCCTCCAAAGGGTCGGGGAAATACCACTTTACTACTGTCCAGGTGTGGTTCTGCATAGGACGCCCTGCAAGAAAGTTTCCACACTGGCCATCCGACCAGAGAGGCCAGCGGCACAGGGAGGGAGCTGCCTGCTGCCAGGTAAGGTTGAGCGACCGCAGCCCGACGAGAGCTGAGGGAAAGCAAACAGACGGACTTGGAGACAGTTGCTATCTTACTTTGGCTGTAAGATAACTTTAGGAAAACCCAAAATATCAACACCCCGCCATCTCAGTGTTGTACTGATAAAAAAGAGACCACTCTGGAGCAGTCTAGTCCCGTGTTTCGTTGCTGGTTTAAGTCCCGAAAGAGCGTGGATACTGGTTCTGGAGGGAAACTCCCTCCCCGAAAGCAGCTACTCCATCCCAGAAAGCAGCTACTCCATGACAGAGTTAGGGGACGTCAATGGCCTTGGCACCCACTGCCCCGGGTCTCTCGGAGGGCCTCTTACTCACCGTAGTCCATGAGGGATTCGCAGCTCCAGTTGAGGTCCTCCTCGCCCCGCGTGCAGCTCTCCCACAACGACGCTTGCTGCACGTACGGCTCCGACTCGGACTCCAGCCAGCCCCGGCCCGCCAGGGCGATGATGCCCATGATGATGGCCAGGCCCAGCAGCAGGGGCAGGAGCCACCTGCACCTCCAGCAGGCGAGGCCGCACACCACCATCGTGCCCGGCCGGCGGCGCGCCCAGCGAGCCCGGGCGTCGCGGGTGTGGTGCGGCGGGGACGCTCCGCCGGGACGGGAGACTGCGAGAGTGCCGGTCCGAGCGGGGTTTTAAGGCGCCGGGGAGGAGGGAGTCCCACCCACATTCCTCTGACTAAGCCTGCCGCCGCCGGCAGCCCCGACCGGTGGGGCTGGCGGAGAGCGGCGGAG
>VZTD01004411.1:2425166-2440103 GCA_013397725.1 Rhagologus leucostigma | reverse complement strand
TTTTACTGGCTCCCACAGGTAAGTGCTTCAATTCTTGGGATGTAGTCTTCTTGGATAAACTTGGATAAAGTCATTTTCCAGAACTGGATGTGATACTGTTTCACAAGAGCATTGCCACGCACCTCCAGAAAATTAAAAAGTAGCATAGCTGTCAGAGGCTCCATATTCAACAGCCAAGCAAGCCAGCACCATGCATAGTTCAGTCCATTAGGTTGTGCCTCTTATTTATTTCCATAAGGCCACCAGACTTGAATGATAGCAGCATAAAGATTAATCATTCCTGACATTCATTTAAGAAACTGATCTTGTTCTTCCACTTAGAATCCTTAATTTCATGTCCAAAATCCTCAGATACTCTTCCACAGAAGTCCTCTCTTTTCAAACAGGGTAAAGTGGCACTTTTTGTGCAGCAGAGCTAAAAAAAGGTCTCCAACTCCAGAGTGTATTACCTTTAGGCCACCACAGCCATTGGGAAAGCTGCATCATGATGAAAAGCTACTTCTTCTGCTCCTTCTTTCACAAATTTCTCAGCAAGTTTGTCATTATATTATTGTATTATAGAATCATCATTCCTGTATTATAGAATCATCTCCATGCAATTTCAGATTGTGGCTCACTTGAGAACTAACTCACAGTTGGAGTTACTGTGTAAGCAGCTGTTTAACTCTTGTCTTTTTATTCCCAGGAAAATCAATGCCATCACTGCTTCATTTAAAACATGCATAATCAATATCTTTTGTTGTTTGCTTAGGTATTCCAGGTTTGGAGCAAGACTCAAGGTCTCTTTAGTTGCACCTGTAGTTTTTACATGTAACACCAGCAATAGTTTGCAAACTACCTGTTGTGTTATTAGGAAAAAACTAAGAGTTGAAGCTGGATGTTGGAATTCCCACTGCTCTGTAGCTATTGTGAAGTCTTTTGAGCCTCTGCATCCACTGTCAGCACATCAGTAGTGCTTTGATATTGGGATGATGACATATACAGAATAATGTTAGGTGCATTTGCACTCTTTGTACTGCCAGAGGTGCTCAAATACTGACGTTTCTTTTCCTGGTCTGCATCAGTTACGAAACAGGCAACCCGGTATGTTATCCTGTGTAGCCTGCAGCTGCGTGAGTTTCCTCCATCACTTTTCTTTTTTCCTGCTGTCCAGAATTTCTGTTGTTGTCTTTTCTCATTTTCAACCTTGCACCTCATTACTTGTGTTGCCCACCAGGGCTGAGTTAGGGATAGGACTGAGGGAGTCCCAAGTTAGGTGTATATATGGGAAGCTCTGGAGAATCAGCGTCGCAAGGGGCACGTGGGGTACTGTGAGTTTCTGGGAGCCCTGCAGTCTAGTGCAGGATGAGCGAGAGCCTAGAATGGTGCTGTGCCCACAAGTACTTCGTGGCTTGGTGGGCTGAGTTAACTATTCTTAGGAGATAGCCCTGGGTAAAGGTGCACTGAGTAGTGTAAGAATGTTGGCTGAGGTGCAGAAAGCTCTGTGGTGTTCAAGAAAGTAGCATGAGCTGGCAGGGTGTTTCTCTTTTGTAGCAGGGTAGAGGGTTGGATGAAAAGCCAGACATGATCTGGCAGTGTGTGATTGCAGCCCAAAAAATCAGCCAAATCCTGGACTGCATCAAAAGCAGTGTGGCCAGCAGGTCAAGGGAAGTGATTCTCCTCCTCCACTCAGCCCTCATGAGACCCTGCCTGGAGTGCTGCGTCCAGCTGTGGGCTCCTCCGCACAGGAATGGGTCCGTAGGAGGAGCACAAAGATGATCGTAGGGCTAGAGCATCTCTTCTACCAAGGCAGGCTGAGACAGCTGGGGTTGTTCAGCCTGAGGAAGAGAAGGCTTTGGGGAGATCTAACTGTGGCCTTCTGATGCCTAAAGGGGGTTCAGTACCTTAAGGGGGTCTATAAGATGGAGAGAGGGAGTTTTCATACAAGCAGTGACAGGACAAGGGGCAATGGTTCTAAACGGAAAGAAGGCAGGTTTGGATTAGATGTTAGGAAGAAATTCTTTACTGTGAGGGTGGTGAAGCACTAGAACAGGCTGCCCAGTGAAGATGTGGATGCCTCATTCCTGGAAGTGTTCAAGGTTAGGTTGGATGCGTTAACCATCCAACCTGGATGTTTTAAATACAAGACTAATAGAATCTTGACTAAAATTCAAGCTAAAATTAAAACAGAGTGCTTAAAATTAGAGACCTGAACAAACAGCAAGTGACCTGGGGTTTTAGATTTAGTGAATGTAAGTGCAGCATGCCTGAATGATGCAAGTTCTGTCTTGAGAAACTCTGGTGCTTTAATGCCTCTGGACATTCAGTTGCCTCTTTATTTGCAGAACTGAATATGATCATACATACTGCTGATTGTGGTAAAAAAACCTGAAGTTACTTTTGTAGGGCTCTAGGAAATGTTTAACTCAAGGTTTCCTTTCAAAACAAAAAATAATTGATTTTGTATTTGAAAATGAAACTAAAAGGAAAACATCGTAAATGATGATGTCTTTGTATTTGTCAACATTACAGGAATTTTAATGAACTTTCCCTGTTATTTTAGAATTCCCTGATGGAATCAATCCTACTACAAAAGAGAGGGGTGGACCTAGAGGCCCTGAACCTACACGATTTGGAGACTGGGAGAGAAAAGGACGTTGTATAGATTTCTAATATTTAAATGTCTGTATTGCTAATAAAATATTTCTGGTTGCTGAAAAATATAACGTACAGAAAAAATCTCGCCTGGATTTGTCATGGAGCTTATTGTGTCTGTTGTGCCACCACAGTCTGTCATGTGATGAATTTTCTGAATAACACGATGTAATTAAACACAATGCTGCAGCTCAGATTATGGAGCTGTTAGTGGCTCAAGGTTTGCCTGATCTTTAATGCTATTTACACTGTGCAAGTATAAATGGAAGTATAGTGGTGTGAAATTGGTAGTCAGGTGATTGTTGAGGTGTATAAGGGCTTGTATTTCTTCATGAATGTAAAGATTTATGTGGTGTTGTAAAAGTGTTGGAAGAGCTTCACATTTCATGAACCTGGACACCATTCATAAGTATAACCAGTTCTGAGGAGATCACTGATTTTCTGAGTAGGTCGCTGATTTGACAAAGTGGTTCCCTGGTAAAAGCCGCTTTACTCAAGAACCTTCCCCTCTGTCCCCATTGCAGTGGGTTGGGTGGTTTTTCCTGTTTGTACAGAAAGGACAGTCTTGTCTCTGACTGAGGACTGTAAATAGCACAATGGAAATGGAGACTTAATAAGGAGAGGGTCAGCTCTTGACTGCAAGTATTGTAGAGGTGCTCTGTTTGCAATTCTAGAACACTCTTCTTTATCACCTGTCTTCTTCATGCTATTTGCATTTTCTTTAGTGAGGGGAGGTGCCCTTTTGCACATGGGCTAAGTGCTGCTTGGGAAAAATGCAGCATTACTGCCTGAAACCTTATGGTCAAAGGGGACAAATTCTGTTAGATGACCTAATACTGCAAGTCTTAAAACTAAGTTATCTGGCATAAAACTAAATATCTTTCAGTCAGACTGAGCTCAGTTCTTCATTCAAGAATTTGCCTAGTCATAAGTACTGTAGTAGAGGAGTAGTAGAGTGCAAATCTACCAGTTGTGTGGGTACTTACTCATCAGAGTAAGTTGTCATTACTGAAATGTGTGAACTTGTGCTCTATTTCTGTGCAAGTTCTTTTTGATAGCCTGAACAAATGGATCTTCTCCAGTCACAGAATCAGAGAAAGGTGTGGGTTTTGCATTTCTCTGGCTGTGTGTGGGCTTTGCCCAGCTTTGCCTTTGCATGGTTTAACTAGAGCATTAAAGTGTGTTGGTCTTGTCACAAATCTGCGCAGCCTCCCCTAAAACTCACTTGGCTGGCAGCCAGTGGGGGAGCTCCTTGTTGGCATCTGACAGTTTGTGTATCCAGTGTGTATGTTATGGACGTAGTCTTGCTCTAGTTGTGAGTTTGGATGTTTGTCTCAATGTGATAATTCCCTACAAAAGTACTGAACCTGTTCAGTTATACATTTATCAACCAAATACCTCACTGATAAGCAAAATGAGATTAATGAAAGCCTGTTTCTCATAAAAGGTGTTAATTAGTGGTAATTACATTTTGAATCTTTAAATTCTGCAGCATGGTTTGGCTGTTGGAGAATTGGTTTGTATTTATATCTAATTCATTCTAGTTTCCCTTCTGTAGAGTGACAGATCTTTCCAAAATCTATTCAAATTTCCAAAATTTTCAGTTACCTAAATATAAGTTGGGTCAGCTATCTTTAATATATGCTGTTTGTTAATTGTTTCTAGTAATGTTTTGCCTTTTCAGTTGCTGGTGTGTTGGAAAATACTTTCTCACACAATACATCACCTTTTCAAATAGGAAGTGGAAATTTTAATTGGAAGCTTCTGCCTTTTCTGCATCATTATTAATAGGCTTAACTTCTTAATTTGCAAAGAGGTGGTAAAATACTGCAGTTATTTTATTTTTTAATTCTAAATCTTCTCCATGGATTGTTGCATTACTTAATTATCTTCACATACCAGGTTTTACCCTTCCCAGCACACACTCCATGAATGTTTACCTAGTTCCACTTTTTGGCATTCCTGATTTCCAAATCTAATTGCTTTCTTCAGCATCGACTGCAGGTGCATTCCTCCCTGGATGCAGAACCACGCTGTTTTGATTTAGCATACAAGGAACTGGTCTCACTTTTCCATTATTTTCCTTACATTTCAGTTGGTTGTCTTTGGTCTCCCTCAGCTTTGTGATTAAGGGCTGACCCAAGTGCTGTCCAGGCCCCTGCTTCTCTTCTTTCATGCAGGTGATGACTGCTGCTGTCAGAGCCACAGGCAGGCAGTCCTTCCTGTCGGAGCTCAGGCAGGTCCTAGACACTCTCTGCCAGTATCCATGAAGTACCTGGATTTGGGAGATAATTCTGAGAGCACTATCATCTGTACCAATAAGACAGAGCGTCTCATAAAGGCAGGGATTTTGCTTTCCTTCAAAAACAATCACAGAATAATTTAGGTTGAAATAGACCTTAAGATTATCAAGTCCAACCATTAACCCAGCACTGCCAAGTCTGCCACTAAATCATGTTCCTGAATACCACATCTACACGTCCTTTAAATACCTCCAGGGATGGTGACTCAACCACTTCCCTGGGCAGCCTGTTTTAAGCTTGACAGCCCCTTTCATTGAAGAAATTTTTTCCTAAAATAAAAAGGCTGTTGTTAAAAATACCTGATTTTTTTTTAACATGTTATAAATAGCTGGAAAGGAATTGATGCATGGGAAACAGAGGAATACCACTTCAGTCTTGAGCAACTTCAGGTCTTTTTTACCACCTCCCAGGCTGGTGCCAGTAACCACCAAGTATTTCCTTAACTTGTTTATGGAATGTGCCAATAAGACATAGGAAACTGAACATTTGGGCAAAATAATATGTAAGAGCCAAAGAGTGAATTCCAAGGGGCCCTCTTACGTCATCTGGCAATCTGGTATTTGCCAAAAAGAGGAGCCTGGGGCTACAGTAATAATTAAACATAAAATCCTACAGTACTGCAAAATCTCTTGTGGTACCTATCAAAAGTAATCATAGTTTGAATGTAACAAACGATACAATGATATTGTAGGGTATAAATGATAATTTCTCTTTGTTTTCTTGCAGTACCTGCAGTTAGGAAAGCAGCACTTCAGCACTTTTTTGGAGCTGTCTTCCTGCTCTTCCCAGATAGTTACTATTAGCAATTCACTGGAATTTAGCATTAGGGTAAGAAAATGGCTTGGGGCGTTAGCTATTAGATCAGCCATAGATATGTTTTTATCATAAATACTGATTGAATCTTTTTTTGTAGCTCTTTTTGTTAGTATAAACAGTGAAAAGCAGCAGGGGTTGTGTCCTAACATTTTCTGTTAACTTTCTGGGAGACAAAGGAAAATTGTTCTGTGTGTGTAAGCAAATTTTTGCGGTACTGCAAGATGCTTGCTGCTCTGTTTCGTTTTCTTTACTAGAAATCTGTATGTTGTGTTTCTGCAGTAGGTTTTCTCTTTTCAACTTGTTTCTGCTACTTGGCATAGATACATTTGGTACATTATTAAAATTATGAAGCCTTTATTGTTTGAAGGAATTGCACCATAATTACTTCATTACAAAATACATGAAGTTTCAATTTACAGATAAAGAAAATATTTGCTATGTATTGCCTTGTTTGGAAAGTATGTATTTCAGTGTTGATTTTATTAAGTTGAAACACAAGGTACATAATAGACCCACAGTAAAATTACCCATGATGGTAGCATACGTTTGTAAAGGACCATAGAATGTTGTTATAAATATTTACTACTTTTTTCAGTTGACTGCAATAAATGATGACAAATTCCAGTGGTCTGTAGTGACAGATACATTACGTGCCTTTTTATGACCCTTATTTTGGTATTCTTATTGAAAAAGTACCACGCCATCTTGTTCTCAAATGTCAGGAAAAGGAGGAAAACTGCATTCATTTATAAGAGAAGCAGATTTGGTAGTTCTGTGTTTTTTGTAATTGTTCATGAGTCAATAACATAGCATCAAGCATATCACAGCATAAGGAAATTATTTGAAATATGTCTCTGTGTACTGCTGGAGATGAAAACCGTGCACATTTGTGGCCACTTTCTTGCTTTTGTAAAATGCAACATAAAATATCTTTCCTTAGCTGGTGGTTGGTGTTCCGTGTCAGACCAGCTGAGATGTGCAGGCTACATTCTAATGTGGGTATGGCTGTGCTCCCTCTTCCAACTCTGTAACTGCTGCTTGTTTGGGGGTAGTCACCTGTAATCTTCCCAAACACTTTTGTTGCAGAGAGGGTGTCCCAGTAGAAATTGAATTTTAGTTACAATGTGGCAAGTCCTGAGAAAAAGAGCTCTATTTAAAATGCGTGCTGTGAGGAGTGGAACTAATGGAGTTCTGTTTCCTATTGATGTCTTACACCTCCTGCTGATCGAGCATCTTTCTCCATGTTCCTGTGTTGATTGACGTTATCTCCCCTAGGCCAGAGATGGGGCATACTTCTGCCCATCTTGTCACCATAAGAGGAATTATTTGGACCTCTTTTCCAGCCACTGATTTCCACAGAGCTTTCAAGAGCTTAATTCTCTTAATGTCTCTCCTGGACACCTTTTCAGAATAGATTGGAGTTACTCACTGACTTTTGAAGTGTGGGGGCAGCGCACATATTGGTCTCCCATCCTTTGGAAACCAAGCTGCTGGATGACTTTGACCATATGTATTTTCTTCAGAAATATTCAGCATCTCTCTGCATTTTTTTTGCTGTGAGAATGGATTTTTTTCCCCCTCAAATAATATCAGAAGTGCCAATTAAAGCTTACAGTAGGCAAGTCTTTGACGTGCGTTCTCCAGGCATTAAATTTCCCAGTCAGCTACAGCCTTGTGCCTGTAAAAAACTCACATATTTTAATGTGATTGCCATTCTTAGGGTGAGACTGTTCAAAGCAGCTCTTTAGGGTCCTTACTTAATTACACATTAATTTATATTAAATCTGCCATACATTGCACGTCAAAACACAGCTGTAATTCTCAAATGTTAGCCTCTGACAAAGTCAGGTGAGCTACGCGGTGGTGGTCAGGTTAGTTCTAGAAGCCAGATGTTGAACTATAGCTTACACTCTCCTAATCGACTGTTCTAAACTTAAGTGACTTATGCAGCCATCTGTGCTTCCTTGCTAGTTGTAATGCTGGGACATGCCTCTAAAAGGTAGTCTTGTCTTAGCATGGGGAGAGTTTGTCATTACAGATGGTAGATGGGGGTGTTTTAAGGGCACCCTCCCCATTGACTTTAAAGGCTGCCTAAATAGGTGTCCTGAGCGAGATGCATTCGGTGTCAGCGCCATGGTGGTGACAAGGGAAGCCAGGGTGTCCGTGAACATGAGTGTGAACTACTCAGTTCCTCAAAGGGGGAGGGTTGCAGTGAGGCAAAAGGACCTGCAGTGCTTTTGCTGCCTGCGCCCTTCCCAAACACTGCTGGCAGGGAACGGGATGTCCAGGGCCAGTTCTTAGACAGCTTATAAAAGGGAGTTACATTGTCCTTAAATGAGAGGAAAAAGGCTGAAACTAGTACTTTAAATTCCTTCTGCCTATCCACCTCCCAAGCAAATGCCTACAGCATGATGCAGCCAGGAGGGTAACACTGAATATACTTATACTCAGGTGACAAGAAGTATCTCAAACCTACAAATTAGTTGGGATTTTTTCCCTAATAAGGGTGAAGTGCATCAACCTAACAACTAAGCATTCTTATCTGATGTGCTGCTGAGAGGGAAGCCAATATCAAAATAAAACTGACAGACTAGGAAAAAGTCATATATTTGCTCAGCAAACATTTAGTCTGTGTGAATTCCTTGTGAGAGGCTAAAGAACAAAGGATGGTGTGTTTCCAGTTACCATTGGAAAGCTGGGGAAAATTTCACATGTCTTAAAAGACAGATGAGCAAGTATTGCTTAGCTCAGGGAGTATCCTGCTTTTAGTTTATGTTTTACCCCAGGGCTTTCACTTACAAGTTCTACAGTATGTATGTGTGATATTTAGATGGATTTTTTCCCAGATTATTTTCTTGATACAGGACTGCAGTAGCTGTTTGGTCTGGCAGGCATATTTGTTTCATTCTCTCTGCTTTTTTTTCAACCTGATAATGACAGCTACAGCTCTTTTATTATTAAATTGCATATTGTTTAATTTCACTTTTACTTTCTGCCATCCTTGAAGTGTTTTTTTTTCATAGGTTGTACCCTTAGTTTCTCTGTAGTAGTAACAGGGCGCTTCATAAAATTAATCACAAATTGCAGGTGTTTCTCCCTCTGCTTCCTTTCTTTGAAGGAAATCTCTTGATAATATGGGGCATTTTTGTATGTGAATTAGTGTTGTATTTTTCCCCTCTCCTGTGTTTACCTTTCCATGTGGGTCCCCCCTTCCCCTCCCCTAGCCCTAACCACTCCCTCGGGTTTCTCCCATTGATTCTGTTACCCCAACTCCGCCCATGTACCGCCCCTGTGCCCTGTGCCCATTGGTCCGTGTGCTTTCCCTGCCCCCTTCGCCCCGGATAATGGACCCTGCATGCCACATGATTCCATTTCTTGCTTCTCTTTTGCATTGTACCCTGCATTGGGGCACCAGCCTCTGCCTGGGGGAACCATGCCGTGTGCTGGCTCTCTACCTTTGGGAGCGAGCACATGTGCTGGCTCTAGGCTTCTGGGAGCCACCATGGAATAAAAGATCTTCTGCAGCCACCCTGCGGAGAGCATTCTCACCTCCTTTACCGTCACCGTGTTGCGGGGCTTCAGCTTTCCGGAGGATGCAAGGGGCAGCCTGGAAGGGGCACAGGAAGCGGAACAGCCACTCTCCCTGAGCAAGCCTCACTGCACTCTCCAAGAAGGCTGTGGCATGCCATACCACTGCAGGACCTCACACACCGCAACATGTGAAAATCTTACTGACAGTCAAGAAAGATAATTGGAACCTCTCCAGTTGCATTTGACTCTCAAATTTAAGTTTTTTATTCTGTCAAAATCCAGTTTTTGTGGGAAGTCAAAGATGCAAAGAGAGAGAAAGAGATGCCTCTAAGAATGCCTCTGATGCCTCTAGCATCAGTCTCCCTGAAAGTTTTAAACATAAACCCAAACTCATTTCAAGGTCTCTTTGGTGAGGGTGACTTAGCTTTTAGGTTACATTATTTAGCTTTTTTCAGAGCATGTGGCTGTGGTCCAGTCTGTCCAGTCAGGACATTGTGGTATGTCAGGACAGTCCCAAAACAAACTTTGATGGTTTCATGTCTTAGTTTGCACAGAGAAATCCCATGCTAAAGTAGTACACATCTGATAGGTAGGTACATTGTAGGCTCACCTGTGAATGACTGTGGGCATCAAAACCATCTGAAATGGCAGAGAAATTTGAGCAAAAGGGCTGAGAGAGCCAGGTGGTTACCTTCTGGTCCTCTTGTCATCTCCATTTTGAAGATAAGCTGGAATTTATTTCTTCTTAAGAACAGAAATCTCAAAGAGGTCTCTGTACCTGCCACTGTTTCAGGAGATGTGCTGCATCCGCTCGTCCCCTCACTCAGGAAGACCTCTGATGCGAGAGCACCTGTCAGGGAGAGGCTGAATGACACTGAACAGGTGCGGGAGGCAGCAAATGCGCATTTGGGCAGCTGACCACCAGATGGTCCTTCCTATAAAACCCTTTGTAGAGAACTGTGGATAATACTGGGTGTATCACAGAGGCCTGCTGGGCTCCACAAACCCTGTGTGAGGGGAAAAAACAGAATGCTCAGTGCAGGATTTGTGCAGCTGCTGTGGTGCTTCAAAGGAAGCCAGAAAGCAAAACAGCACAGGGATGCAACAAAACAGTAAGTATTTTCATTTTGCCATATTATTGAAGTAAGGGTGGCTGGAAAATGAGGTGACCAGTAGTGTGCTGTGTTACGGAGGGGAGGGGAGGCAGGAGTAGGCTTCTCCACATGAACTGCATCAGGCCTGGGCTTAACCTGGACCCTGAGCCCCAGAAAACAGGTCTCTGTTTCTGGAGTCTTTCCTTCCATTCTTATATGTCAAGGTCACTGTAACATCCAACTTTTATTACAGCCTTTTTTTTGTTGCAGCAAGCCCTGCAGTGCTGGTCTGGCTGGGATTCCTGAATTTCAGAAAACTCCAGCTGACCAAGAAAGCCCTTCAGCATGTCCATCAGCAGGTCCCTCCTCGTGTACCTCCTTTAGCCCAAAATGTTTTGAACCCTTGAACTGGGAGCTTGTGGAGGTAGGTGATCCCTTGTCCCTCACTAAGAAGAATGGCCCTGACCTGCAGTGCTGCTGCATACATGTCTTGGTTTGAAAGACAAATGTCTACTAAGGAAGGCAGGAGACTCCCTTTGGAATGGAAAATGCAACCCCTTTCCCTCTGAATTATTATAAATTTGAAATTGAGGGGCTTTCAGGCAAAGATATGAGGAATAGGAATAACAGTTCTTTTACTTATATATATATATATATATATAACGGAGCAATAATACAGAAACACTGGTTTAACCTGACAGAGTCAGGGCACGACCTGACACCCTGCCGGGCAGGGTGGTGGTAGCAGTCCGGTTAGGTGATAGCTGCAGTTCTCTTTGAAGTGGTTCTGTTGAAGCAGTGATCTTGTAGAAAAAGTCTGGTCCTCCTCGGAAATTCCAGTGGTGGTTGTGCAGCTCTTGTCCTCTGGGAATCCAGTGGAAAAAGGCTGCTTGTGCTGTTCCAAACCCCAGACTATATCCAGGTGGGAATGCTTGGCTCCTTCCCCCTGGGCAGAGCATCTCACAATGGGATGGTGAGTCACGGGGCAAGGCGTTGATGGGCCCATTGACAGAAGATAGTCCGGAGGGAGGACGCAGGGAACATTGCTACACCTGGTTTCACCAGCTCATAAAGATGGTGATAAAATACAGTGTAACCCAGGACAATACCTTTTAGGTCACCAGCAGAAAATGGAAAATTTACTCGTTTGTTTTATACCATAATAGAAGTTTCAGTTCTTAGCTCTCTTTTGTGTTCTTCCATCTCTGCTGTGACATGATTCCAAGATTTTTTTCCTGTCACAGAAGTAAGTGTGTCTAAGTGTGTCTTTTCTTTCAGTTTATAGTAATAAAAAAAATGGTTATGTCCTTTCAGATTGTGTTGAAACGGGACTGATGGCAGGGCAGCATTAATAATGGTGCTGGCATTAGTTTAGACCATAGTGGCACTGGAAAACATGGTGTTGGTTTGTTGTCTCTGAGCAGAGGAAAGAACAATTCCTTCTGGCCTTTAGGAGAAAACTAATGTATTATGGAACTTGCTTCATCATCTCCTGGTTGCTGGGAGAGAAATGGTAAGGTATAGAATAGATGATGAGTGAGGATACGGAAATTTGGCAAGAAATCCCTCTAACGTTTTGAGCTGCCTCATCTGTAGGAAATTCTCATCCAACCTAATTTGGTAATAGCAGCCCAAATTTCTCTTTGTAGTCCACAGAATCCTTTCTATCTGCAGTCCTTCAACAGCCAGACACATATTTATAAAACTTCAGGAGTGGTCTGGATGTCATACTGTTCTGGACACACAACAAACATTTCCTTAAGCCTGTGTCTTGCACATTTTTAACTTTGTTTTTCAAAAGTTAGGCTGTCTCCAAGGAAGTTGCCTTATCAGAAGCCGTTTTAGCATGGATAGGCTGCTTTTCTAAACTCAAGGACAAGAGACCTGGATTTGCTGTAGATTCTGGGAAGTGTTCAGTGTGCTGGAGACTGACTGCTGATGCCTTGGTAATTTGTTGACACTGATGGGCATGCAGTGTCATTTCCTTTGTCCATGAGCAGTAGAACTCACTGCAGTGCTTCCCTGCTGGCACACAGCGAGAGCAAGTTTTGTGGGAAGGCAGTCAGCTGAGTTTCCTGTGGACAGTAAGGCATGGACAGTGTGACCCAGCACGTAGCTGTCACAGACCCCTCTCACACGCCCTCTGTGCCGCATCCAATCACAAATTCATCCTTTCCCATCGCCTCACTCCCAGTACTTTCAGCTGTTTTCCCTAATTTCCTTGGCTACAGGCTGGGCAAACAAAAGCAGCTGCTGAGTGTGTGGGTCACGCTGCTTTGCTGCTGCCCCATGTAGATGCAGGATAACCCACAGGCTTGCTTAGCAGCATCCTAGCTTTGTCCTCTCAGGGCAGATGGGCTCTGCAGTTGTCCTCTCAGACACCATGCAGGCAGCAGTCTGGACTCCCAGCATTTCCTGCTGAGTACTAGTCATGGGGTTCTCCTCTCTGGTCAATAGATGTGTGTTGTTCCTCTCCATGGAAGGAAACTGCCTCCCACACAGAGCTGAAAATGAAAATTGTAAGTGTTTCTAGAACATTAATATCTACATACATTAGCATATCCTTATTCACACATCTATATGTGTACACACACACCCCAATACAGAATCATTTGCCGATTTCATCCCTGTGTGGGAGGTTGGCACTTTATGAAACCATTTCACAATGCATCAAAGCTTCCTGGATAACAATTATAATAAAGTGTTTTATGTAGTAAAAGTACAGCTAATAGTGTTTCTTCTGGAGTTTATAAATACTCTATAGAATTTTGAAAACTGAAAAAGTTACAGGCAGATCAAGACTGGTTTAAAAGGCAAATACTAATGTCTCTTCTCCACTACTGAGAAGCTGTTTAGCAAATGCCTATTTTTGTGACTAATAAAGAGGAATCCTGGTGGAATACCCCAAACTGGAAAAGAACTGATAGTGTCTGCTAGAACTATGCCCAAAATCCAGCTAGGCCAGGAGCCTTCATCTGACAAAGGTATCACCAAGTGCTTTGGTAGAAGTCCTCTCATAGAAGACATTGTGGAACATCAGTGGGACAATTTTTTGTTTCAATCTTCCGTTATCTCATGCCATGGTCTGATAGTTTAGCTTTTAAATCTATGTAGTTTTTCAATACAATTCTCTTTCAGACCCTGTGTTCTCAAGCAGTTCTACGTCTTGTACACAAAATAACTCGTCTAGAGACAGGAATAGACAGAAGGTATAAATTAACTCTGGAATCATTTAAGGACCATTTGATCAGCTGCTCCTTTGAAACTGTTTCTAATGGTTGTTCTAATGCTGTAATTAGTCAAGAGGACCTGTAGTGTTTCCTAAGTGGGAAAAGAGAGTCAATAAAAAGATAAAAATCATGAAAGAAAGTAATTTAGAGGGTAAATTTAAATAGTAGAGACCTAAGCAGCTGTACATTTCTAGTGATTTTAACATATGTGAGACTGAATCCAGTGTGAATAAAGATATATTTCTTCCTCCTTGCAAATATTCAGTTGAAGCCACAAGAAGGCATGTTGGGTATTTCTAATTTGTAATAACAACATCATTATGCTCTTAGAGTAGTGGGAGACAAAATTTGAAATGCTGCCAGATGCAGTTATTTCTCAGTGGAAAAATCTCTCTGAATATATCAGTCTTTTGCTTAGTTCTGTTTTCGAAACTTACACTCATAAGTGAATCCTTGCTTTTGCCTATTGAATTTTATGACTTTTATTTTCACCTGAAATTCTAATATGAATGGTATCCAATTTCTGTGATCTGTATCCTGCCTTCTAATTGCATGTGCCAAAACAAGAGAATGGAGGACTGTGTCATTCTTGGTTTCTCCTCAGGTATGCACAATTTGCTGTATCCCTGGCATTAAAAACCAGTTCCTGGCCAACTATAGCCCATATTTCTTACTCTTCTCATCCAGTTGAGGCTTGTGCAGCTTCTGTACTTCACGGCGTTTGCTCTTCTACTTGTATTGCTGTTCTGCAATGGTCACAGAACTGGCACAGAGTGCTTCCTTTGCATCGTCAGTAAACAATGGAAAGAATTTGGAAAATACATGGAGCCTAATACTTGGTAATCAACATTCTCTCAGTTTGTGGTCAGCAGTGCTCAGAGGCTGTGTCATATGAATTAAACCACATCAGTCGTGGCTGAAGTATCTTTAAGAACTAGAAAAACAAGATTTTAGTGAAGTTTGTGTATGTGAGTGAATTTACTATAGTTGGCTGATGGTGGGGAATGCCAGCTACCGAACAGAGTAAGGAATTAGGGTCTGCAGAGGACAATAGTAATTTAAAAATTCTTTAGAAATATTCTTGTGCACGTATCCCTTACCTAAGAATCAACTCAAATATGATATATTTGCATACGTTACCTCTCCAAAGTATACGGGTATTAATACTCTTGGATGCTCATCTGAGATATTTTTGAAGGCAGAGAACCGTGGACACTCTATGTAGCCTGAGAGAGCACCAGAGCAAGACAAAGAGCTGAAGTCCCATTCTGCTCTCCAGGCTGCTGATATTCTTTGTGTGTATCCTTTGTAACATCAACATGTGTCTGT
>VZTD01004411.1:2413649-2425026 GCA_013397725.1 Rhagologus leucostigma | reverse complement strand
GACAAACTGGCCTCCCCCTCCCATGGCCATGTCCTTTGTCTTCCTTAAGCACCCATCAATTGTCCCTTAGCATGGGGAAAAAATTCTTTAAGAGGGAAAGAAAGGAACAAACAAACAAACAAACAAAAAACTCCTAAAAACCCCCAACAGTCTGTTACATCAGCATGTCCCTCAAAGATGAAATAGGTATCAGGAGAATTTTAGAGATATTATTCGGCTAAATCCTCACAGAAAGAAGAAAGGATTATTTTCATTGCACGTACGAGACAATGCAAGCTGAAATACGTGAAGAGAATCAGCAATGAACACAAGCATCCCGGCACACCTAACATCAACAACAATTTGCACAACCAGAGACATCTAAACAGAATTTGAGATAACACTGTTCAGCCAGGTGAAGGTCAGTCTGTCTGTGAAAGGAGTCTGCTTCTCAGACTCTCTACCAGTCAACATCTGCAGGCTATTTCATACAATACAGGGGCTTATGTCAGAAAAAGGTACCTAGTGGCCTTCACTAAAGGCTACAGAGGATGAGAGAAACATGGGAGGAGACCAATAAGCTGCGTCTCTTGGTTAGACTGAGGTGAAAACAAACACATGCTGTCCTTGGGCAAGTGACCTCTTGAAAAAATCTGCTAATCTCCAGATTTTAACACACTAAACCATGTGTGTCGCATTCGGACTGCCTGCAGCGTGTGCACAGTTTGTCAGTTCTTACACACCTTGCTCAGATTAAGTACCTGTGTGTGTGACCAGAATAAAACTCGGAAGGAGTAATGTCATCAGTGCTTGTGCATCACCTTAGGCTCTTTTGGCTACTTTAAAGTGGTTCTTTTC
The DNA here is from genome assembly GCA_013397725.1 of Rhagologus leucostigma. Lineage (NCBI taxonomy): Eukaryota > Metazoa > Chordata > Aves > Passeriformes > Rhagologus > Rhagologus leucostigma. The sequence continues at coordinate 2,424,189 of VZTD01004411.1, read as the reverse complement.
TGTAATACTCAATAGTTTTTCTCAGTTTTTACCCTTCCAGGAGATTTTTTTTTGGTCAGAGTTTCATTAACATTAAAATCAGGTTATTTGAAGGAGGAGAAATCCCATTTCTTCTTCATTTAAATTTACTATCAAATTATTTGCGTTTGTAATAACAACATTTTTTTCATAGTGTCTATGCTAAAAGTACAGTTTTAACAAATTTCATCTTTGGATGTTTTTTATCTTTGAAAATTTAAAGGAAAAGAGTAGGGCTCCTCACAGCAATCATTCACTGATAGCAAAGCTTCAAATTTTGCCAACCATGTAGATTTCTTCTGATATATTTTTAAATGTTTTCTTTCACCCACATTTGTATTAACAGAAGTTAAAATACTTTAAAGATATTTATGCTCTATTTTTAGTTTACTAGAAAAGAGCTTATCCATAGCAGAAAACATTACTCTTTTGTTTTGACCACATATACAAATGGCAGCTTTAGGACTAAACCAGAAGGCTCTGCTTCCAGCTGTATAGGCCCCACAGCTAAAGCAAAACATGCAGAGCACAAACTGCATGCATTTTCAAGCCCAACTGGTACCTGCCCACTGGGCACCTCTCAGCTGGAGACCAGCTCTGCAGGCTCTTCACTCTTCACCCTGATTTTCTGAGGTGCAAGAACTTTAAGGAGTCTTCAGCTTCAGAGATAAGGAATCTAAGACACATGGGGTATTCAACCTCAGCCAGAAATAGAGTCAGAAGTGGGAAAACCTGCTTACTTTCCAGCGCTGCTCCCCTGATGTATATTCCTGGGAGCTTCGATTCCAGGATGAGTCATGCCAGAAACTCTCCTGTAGCTAAGGCATCTTAAGGCTGTAAAGGGTCAACACAGTGAGGCAGCTGCACTCAAGTGCAGGAAGCAAGTGTTTCCTTGAACCTCAAAATCCATGCCATCTTCTAAAAATAAACGCAAAGCAGATAGATATTTCAGAAAGAACAAATGAACACCAAGCAAACGTCTTCACCTTAACCCAAGCTCCAGGAATGCAGGACTTGATGATAAATGTTACTTAGCAGCACTTCACCTCTATAAATCTGGTATCACATTAAAAGGAGACCAGTACATTATGCTCATCGTATTTGTGGGGAAACTAAGCCCTTGGAGGTGGAATAACTTGGTCAAAACCAGATCTGGGTCTACATGTATTGCATTAGACCCATTTCATCCAGAAAATGTGCTATCTCTGACTACAGCCACCAGGCACATCACAGGAAAGTATAAGAAAATCCATTTACATGTGTTGACAAATCTGCTTGGTTACATTATTGTGAGGTGCAGAAGGGAGGCTGATGCAATTGGTGAGTTAAATCTTCAGTCAAAAAAAAAGAAGCCATAGGAAATTATTTTTTCTTTTGTATGATACACATAGCTTATGAAAATGTGTGCTTGGAAAATAAAAAAAGATGAAAAAGCTCAGAATTGTAGTTTTAATTTACACTGTCAATGTCATGCAACTCACCTTGAAATTAGAGAGCCACCTAAAGAGCTTAGTTAATCTGTCATATCTCCGAAGACTGCAACTCAAAGGACATGAAGTCTTGTCTTTAACTATTGAAATGCAAAGTGAGAAGGTCACCAAGAATATAAGGAACTTGTGTAATACTGACGTGGATAAATTTCAGTACTGGAGTGGCACCCAGGGAAATTTGCTGCATGGTTATCTGAGGCTCAGGCAGTGAAATTCAGCTAAAACCAGAGAAAGCTGTGAATTGCTTGTAGTGTTTTGACTGTCAGGACTTCAGAATCATCAGGGACGCAGAAAAACCATACTTACTGCTGATCTTGAGAGATTTCATGGAAAACAGCCCCAAGCTAGAAATGAAATTAAATGTTTATTAACATCCAAGTGTAATCAAACTAAAAATCACCTCACGTGGAAACAGCAGAGGAAGACACCAGTCCAACAATACCTTTCCATCAGATGCGATTTAAACAAAATTTTGGTTTGCATGTTTCCATTGGTTAAAAGTCATACCATCATCATAGTCTCCTCTGAGTGAGCTGAAGGGGTTCAGCAGTCTATTTCAGCATGCAGATTAGGATTTCTATGGAATAGTGTGTACAAAGGATGACATTTTACATAACTGTATGATTATCAGAATTTAAGAACTTTTGTAGTTTGGAAAGATCTAAGGTTTTTTAGAACTATAAATTTAAATTAATTGACATCACTTAAAATATGCTACCATTTTTTTTTAACCTTGTTATTTCACTTAGTAAGAGCTAAGGCTAAGCACTTTTACCGCCTAGTAAAGAGAATACCAAAAGTCTTATCTGGCATTAAAGAGCTGTCATGGACATGAATGCTCTATTCATGGATATTAAAGACAATTCCTATCAGACTATGATAGTAAGAATACATAGAGATAATGGTTGACCTTGGGTGTGTCATTTCAACTGAAGATTCAGAGATTATCTCAGTCATCAGAGTTGTAAGGACAACATTGCTTATTACAAGTTGTGCTTTAGAGAGCAAGTAATTGTGTTCTGCCCAGCACTAGACTGTTATTAAGTGTGCAGTGTTACAACAACATTTAAACAGAGCTCTGAGTCTAAATTACCCTGACACACAAAGTATTCATCTGTTATATGGGATACCTTATTTCAATACTCTGCATGTTCCAGGTCATTCCTGCAATTGATCTGATTAATAAAGACCCCTTGTGCATAACATCCAAGAAATGAGCAGGATGTAGCAATGTACTAAAGCTATTGGTATGAAGCAGCTGTTGCTACCACAGAGCATAGCTTTTTCTTGCCTTTCCTGCAATAGGAAGGGAACACCCTGCTCTGTAGCACAGGCTCTGTTCTGCCCTTGCTGGGGAAAGGAAACGGTCAGCTCTGCTGCTCCATGCACTTACACCTGCCTTCACAGAGTCAGGTACTGAAATTTAAAAAAAACCAAATTGCTTGTTAAATGATCCTCTTTAGTAGTCTCAATATCACATACAGGATACATTATTTTTTTTTAGTCGTGAATATCTCTGCTGTCTATTTTATTCATTATTTTATAGTACACTGTTGCAAGCTCCATATTTTTAGGAGATAAATCCCACCCCCAAAGACTTGCAGTGCATGCTGGAACTATGCATGGGAGTAAAGCCTGAAAATAGACCTTCTTTCTGCACCTCAAAGGCCCTAGAATAATCTGGCAGACAAGTGACATTAAAGAACACAAAATAAAGATTCAGAAGCAAGAAATGAGTTGTGGAAAGTAGATCTTGATCTTGCATTAAAACAAGTGTACATTTTGTAGATCATTTTTAGAAATGAGGCATAGGACTTGTCTTGGAGTCTCTCAGCAGTCTTTTTTATTACTACAAACTGTCTTCAAATCTGCGCTGTGATTCTTACAAGATCAATCTTTTCCCTTTTCTCTCTGTGACTTCTGCACCCATTATCTTGCTAGACTTTTTGTTCAATAACCTTCTCCTTTGACTTCCTAAATAAAAAGATCATTTCATATTCAGTAAATTAAACACATGGCTTTCAATGTATGTCTCAGAACAGTACACTTCAAGAAAAAGAAGTTTGTTTTCCAGATAAAACATCAGAATGAAATAAACACAGAAACAATATGCCTTTGGGGAGTAAGAAAACACTCCAGGGCTGATTATATTTGCGAGAACACTGAACATGGACTCATCAGATTGATTAAGTATGTCATGACAACGAATCATGAAGCTATAAAAGACAAAATTCAATATTCTTTCTAAAGATAGAAGCCTATTTTTAAACTATTAAAATAATACTGCATTTAGAAAATCCCTGTTGCTTTTCTGTACAAGTATTTTGAGCAACACTTTGGTATCAAAGATGCTGTAGTAATAAAAGCACAGGCATTGCAATGGTAATTTTTCTTTTTTACATGGCATGTGTAAGTGTGGGCCTGTGTCAGTAGAGACAAACATGGCGGGGAAGAAGTAACTGGTGCCATAGAGCACAACAGGGGAAGGGGAAAGGGAAAGGGGAAGGTCAAGGTAAGGAGAAAGGAAAGGAAAGGAAAGGAAAGGAAAGGAAAGGAAAGGAAAAGAAAAGAAAAGAAAAGAAAAGAAAAGGAAAAGGAAAGGAAAAGGAAAGGAAAGGAAAAGGAAAGGGGGAGGGCTCAGGGTCAAAGGACCAGCATAGATTCTGTATGGAGAGGAAAGCTCCTCTTGGAAAGCAATGCAGTTATGAGGGGCTTTCCACAAAATATTTCCTATTCTGTGAAAACTTGATCTGCTCTGGAGAGAATTCCAGAGTCACCCTAAAGCCAGGAGAAAAAAGTTGAAGCAAAATAGTCAGCTGGGGGGAGTCCCAGTCAGATGCCTGTCCAGAGATTTCCTGTTCTCCTGCACACGCTGTGCAGGGCCATGCAACTCTTTGAGAGCTGCAAATTCTTGGAGTCAGAGCTCATATTCTCCTGACATCACACTTCCTGTGCAGTACAACTGCAAGTTTTGTGCAAAAACCAAGGAAAACATCACATCAACCATCACTGACTACATGCTTCAAGAGGCAGAAACACAGGACATTTTTTTTATGCCAGATGTAGCCACTGCCCTGGGAACCTATCCAGATACGTTTCTCCTCAAGTGATAGATCACAGAGGGACTGAAGGAAGAGCTTTTTTTCCCTTTTGTACAGCAAATCACTTTTCTCATTTCTTGAGCATCCAGTAGCTGAGGAAAAGCGTTTTCCTGCAGATATAAGCTCAGCTTGTGAGTGCTATGGACATTATTTTCTTGATAGAAGATTCACTGCTCACTAAAAATATCCAGCTTTTGAAGTAGAAATGATTCTCCTTCAGCATCTCTGGACTGCAGAGACACTCGGAAGCCAGTATGATTTGCTATAACCCTACCCCCTCAGTCTCCCTCAGTGTGAGATTATCTCAAAGGACAAAAAATAAAACAGAAGTATTTAAAACGTTTGTGCTCAACTTTTCCACTTTTCTGAGGATAATTCTAAGACAAAAATAGGTAGAATTTGCAGGACCACTGCAGACTTCCAAACAAGTAAGATACAGCACACAATTATAAATTACTCCTTATCATAAAGGGCATTGACAAGATAAACAGTGATTTATTCACACCAGTATTTAAAGAGTACGGCAAAAAAGAGAAGGAAAAGCATAATGTTCTAGAGGAAAAAATACATCTCAAATGCTGTGTATATCTAGATTCCATTTTGTCTGCAACAGTCTGAAGCTTGCAATTCGTCAGCTAGTCCTTAACCCCCACTCTCTGCAAGTTCACGACTTCATTGGAGGGAAAAAAATGGACTACTTGAATCACAGTTCCTATTGTTGAAGAGCTAAAATTAAGATTTGTGAAGATCAAAAACTGTCCTAACTTTAATGTCTATCTAGTCATTTACCCATCAACAAAGCATTTTTAAGCTTTAAAGAATACCTTTTGCACAGTAGGACATGAAACCGTAATAACAACAGAGCTCAGCTCCCCCTCTTTGTATTTTCTTTTCATATTTTTCACTAGTATTTGAAATTTATGATTTTGCAACTGATTTTACATCTGATTATTGCTCTTCTTCTTGGCTAGATATCAATGACTGCTGATACCTAAAGCTGGTATTCTTATCCTCAAAGCCCAGCTGAGCCAAATGCATGACTCACAAAGTTCCATCTAACAGTCTCTCTGTTCAGAAAACCCAGTCTTAAAATGAGATTAATTGAAATGAGAAGGCTCAGATGGAAACATACAAACAGCCTTAAATAACTGAAAATACACCATGAGCTTGGAAAGTGCAAAGCATTTAATTTTTAAGATCTCTTCTGTGCTTCTACTGGAACCATATGGAGCTTACATTTCCTTATATTCTACACCTACACTATCCTACATTATAATTCACAAGAGAATATAGTGGTCTAATACATGCACTAGTTCAAAACATAATAGAGCATATTAGCTCTACAGTATGGTATTTTTTTCCTGAGCTTACACAATTATGACTGACAGCAAAGGTCATTGAAATGTATTTAGTCATCCTTGTATTTAATTTGCAGTTTCCCCCTCAGGCACTAATTTGTATTTACAATTAAAATGCAGATTTACTAATAACTCTCAAGAAAACAAGACTGTTGGTGAGGCATCAGAATTTCTGTCTCATTTTTCAGAATTGCAGTCACATCACAATCTTTCTATTTCAGTGTATTTCAAATGCTCAGCAGCTATAGAAATTAGACTGCCTCATGCGGAATATTATAATGTCAGTAATTCATGTAATACCAGGTGCTTGGTCTCTGAGTAGAAGTAAAGGAAGAACCAAGAAACTCGAGGAAAGATTTACTGCCTCTAATATCTCATCTCTCTAGTCAAGTTGCTGTACAGAAGCTAGAATTCATTGAAAATGCAGCCTTGCCTATAAATCTTGGTCCTTTAATACTTTTCAACCATCTTAGGAGTGATGCTATCACTTTTTGCTTCATTGGCCGGGTAGTAAGTGTTCAAACTGTAAGAACACAAGAGTCATGCCACTCCTGGGACAAGCCCACAATGCTTATCAACCAGAGTTCCCACTGCAGTGGCCCTACAAGGCTGTCAAACACATAATACTCATTTTGGGGATGATGAGATATGATCTTGTTACTCCTGTGTACACAGTATATTCAACTATAGTTTCGAAAGTCGTGTCCCCAACAACTTTTGCGTTGTATAAGGATTCTTTTTATTGCATCAATATATTCTGTCCTATATAGCTTAGGTTTTGTAAAACAGAAATTAATTTATTATGTTCAAATATACATGTAGTTTGTATATTAACATTAAAAAGGTTTACCATGGCAGTTTAAAATTGGGCTTTGAAAACAAAACTTTCTGATTTTCCACAGCTGGCTTTTGTTATGTTTTGTTGGGATTTTTTTGTAATAAAATACTGAATCTTTTAACACTGTTGAATTTGTTTTCAGGGCTGTATTTTTCTTTTTAAGCAAAGAGTAAAAATACTTGGAAACTCTTGGTATAGTTGTAGACTCTCTGATACAGATGTTATTTCATGTAATGTGATGTTACTACGGCTTCCTCCTTTCTTTTTTTTCTGATTGAAAATGCCAGAGCTAGAGCTGAGCAGGAACTGTCCTACACAAAGTACATTGCTGAAAAATTCTAATTAATTAAAAACAATGCTGGGAATCCACTTCTTGAATGTGTATCTTTTGCCCACTCAGGTAGGAGACAGTCCGCCTCTCTACCCTTTATTCTCAATTAGGAGGCACAAATGGTCAAGAAAGTCATTCCCTTCCTACTAACACAGGCCCTTCCAGATGGTAATTCAGCTCACCCCAGTCAGGCACCTGTCTGAGAACACGGCAAACCACCTTCAGGAATGTCTGTTTCTCTCCGCTGGCCATCAAGGGTAGACAGGGTGACAGGCTCATAGCTCAAGATCTTCTTATGTTTGGATAGAAATTGCATCTGAAGTGTTTGCTGAAACACAGTGGTTACGGTCAACTTTTCAGGTTCTGCCATTCTCCGCCAGCCAAGGATCACAGGTACCACATTATCTGACACCGTGGGCTGCCCAGACTCTGCAGCCTGGAGAGCTACCTTGGAAGAGTCAAGCTTTGGAAACATTACTGAAATGTCCATTTCCCAGGAAGTTTCATATATATATAAAAATATATATGTGTATGTATATGGATATTTATTACTTTTTCTTAAGAGCATGAAAATATCTGAAGCACCAAGCTTTCTTATGAATCAGAAATTCTCAACAACTCTAGATGGAACCCCATTTATTTCTGGACTTTGATATTTGAAGATGAGGCATTAGAGAAACACAGCTATTTTAACACCTGCTTTCAATCCAGTTAATAACTTTGCACCTGATACATTCTTCCCCATTAAGTCAAATTTATGCTAATACTGTCCTGATTAGCAAATACTATTTAAAGCTGGTTTATAGGATGATTTCTGAATAAGGTAGCTGTCTAGATTAAATGAATTTCAGCTATCAGATTATGAACTTCACAAACTATCTATAGGTATCCCTGCAAAACAGTGTAACAGCCTGCAGAATGACAAGTAGTGTCAATTAGGGAGAGATTTTTCTCATGCTGGGTAAATATTTGCTTTTACTGAATACAATACAATCTCTAGTATTGAAAACCACAGAACCCCAGTGTTAAAGTCACTTTATGGAAAATTCAGTTAGCCTCGTGAAACTCACTCAATTCTGAAGATACAGGTCTTGAAACACAAGGCATGTACTTAAAGAATTCCAAAACTGGATTGCATAGGCTGTGCTCTACAGGGCTTAATGAAAGGTGAAGCAAAGGGCACTGAACTGACAGGCTCAGCATGACAACTATATATCTTCTTTTGAAGGAGCAACATCTCTGGCCTCTCTGCACTACGTGTCACGGCATGGTGTGGGCAGACCTGAACTCATTCTATAAATCATACTGTATCCTGAAAGACATCTTTTCTTCCTTTTTTCCCCCTCTGAAAAATGCTTCTGGCAATAGCTTCACGTCTACAACATTCTGCTACTCTTTAGGATCTCGAAAAAGCAGCAAAGGCACAGAAGGGATACAGTTTTGTCCTCCTTCAATTCATTTGAGCTCTGAGGGAAACACCTAATGATATATTTACAGCATGCTGTTTTCAAAGCACTATCTATTAAAATATTAATAACCTATTCATCTCATCCCATGGTGATACAGGTGATTTCATACTTCTACTACATTACAGAAGCAGAAGTACTTAGAAGGATAATTTTCAGAGCTGAACACAAGAAGCGCATCTTCATGCTCAACAGTTAGAAGATAATATCCCACGTCAATCAAGATACAGCGTCTAGTTTTAAGGCACTAAGGGCAAAAGCACATACTAAACAAGACAGTCTGCACTTGTGTAGGCTTTTTCAAGCACAGGAACTGGATCAATAGCCAGTGTTCATGGGAAGCATCACTGTATTTGTTTTAGAATCAGAGAAACTGATGTACATTAAATTAAACCAATTGCTTAAAGCTATTTCATACCTTCTGGCAATGTGGCAGAGAGTTTCAGACTACATGTAACCTACAGGTCAAGTCTGTCACATAGAAAAGCAACTACTATTTTCTTTTTCTTTCAAAATGGCAATGCTGCTGCTTACCACTATGAGAGGCAAGTTCACGTCCTTTTCTCTTTCTACCCATAGCTTTTGCCTTTCTGAAAAGCATCCTGTTTCTTAGAATCCTGGAATAACAGCAAGGAGTAGAAGCTCCCTTTCTAGCTGAAGCTGGTTTTCTCTAAAAAAAACCAAACAAAACCCAAACAGTAATTAAAACCACTTTGGGCTAGAAAACAGTTTTATGCTTGTAGATAAAGTATTCAGCTAGAAGAAGTCAGTCCTGTTTAATGTCATGTTTAAGCAGCCAGGACTATTGTGCTTCAATAACCGAGTCTCTAGGCGAGGGCTGATGGCAAATATCAGGATACAGTAACATTTGTGTTATGCACCTTCTGCTGCAGCAAGTCTTTGTCTTTTGGCACTGTAAGGCAGCTGGAGCTCAATTTTGCCGTGCCATTCTATATTTCTGGTTTTAACCCTTAATGCCTGCTCCAAGTAGGATGCTAAACACTCTATTAGAATTATGTATTTATACCATATCCTCATTTTGCAAGTTCATACCCAGTAACTCACTGGCCAGGAGACTCTCCCAGTGTACAGGCAGACCTTAACTCTCTATTTCTCTAAGGGAGATCTAAACACATTTTCACATGTTAGGTGCTAGTTCAAGTAGTAATTACCTTGATGTGTAGTATTTTCACTTTTTTCCTGTTGCAACTCTTCCACGCTTAGGGGATATTTAATTCACCATTGTCTCTGAGTAAAAGAAAGATACAGAGAATGATTCAGTAATTTAGTGGCTGAGAGGGAAAAAGACCTGAATTTCCATCTGCCTCACATAAGTATTTTATAGGCTATATATAGGCTGCAGCTCTTTCCGGAAGGGTTGGATTAGAGGCAAAAAAATACAGCAAGCTAGAATTGATCTGACAGAAAGGATGTTACTGAGGAACAGACTGTGTAACAGAGTAGTCAGCAGCGAAAGGGACCCGATACAAAATGGAGGAAGGGGACAATAGAGACATGGTATTTTGGAGGGGCAAAATGTAGAGGTGCAGCCTTGATCCCAGAAAATCAGCCCGGGTTATGCTTTCCTGCAGGTACTTTGGATCCAACTCTGACTTCCCGAGAGCATCTCACCACCTACGCAAGAGTGAAAAAGCACCGCTTTCCTCACTGTAAGGTCTCTGCTGCCCATACACCTATATTTCAGACAGAAACACATACTCTTGGAGAAACTTCTGAGGGCAGGTTTCGGCTATGGCAGTGTCCATTCAATCAAAAGGCTGTAAGAGCTTTCTTTTTTCTCCCTCAGCACTGGCCTGGAGGAAGAGACAACTGCCCCAAGGACACGGGTGTCCAATCCCACGGACGCCGGCAGACCCTGGCTGTGTGTTTTGGGGTATTTGCCGGAGCTGGAGCGGGGCGGGCTCCAGACCACCTCAT
>VZTD01004411.1:2302458-2413140 GCA_013397725.1 Rhagologus leucostigma | reverse complement strand
GGTTCCCCGCCCCCCCCCAGCCCGCCCTCCACCCCCGCCATGGCCACCCGCTCCTGCCGGGAGAAGGCGCAGAAGCAGAACGAGCAGCACCAGGCCATCCTGGCCAAGCTGCTGCGGGAGGAGGACAACAAGTACTGCGCGGACTGCGAGGCCAAGGGTACGCGGGGCGGGGGGCGCGNCAGGCAGACAGCCTGACCTTTCCGTGTGTGCTGCTTTCCGCCCCTCCATGAGCCGGGCTGCAGCCGCCTTGTCCTCCAGCGAGGAACCCCCAGCCGGGGCTTTATGCAATGACTGGCCCAGCCCTTTCCTGAAGTTTCACGGCCGCGTCCGCTTCCTTCGCTGCCAGGTATCGATCCGGAGCGGGCTGGGGCCTTCGGGAAGGGACTGGCCGATGCCAGGGGGAGATGCCAGATGAGATGAATGTCGAGTGTCCAAGACAATATACCTTGCCATGCTGACTCAGTCAGAATGCCAGGCTCTGTGAATCCGGATGTCTGAGTCTGGTTGAATATGTCACAGATGTGGCTCTGGCGGTGAATGGAATTTTAAAGATTATATCATTGTCAAATCTTATAGTGCTTTAGTCTAATTTTAATTCCTGCACGAAAGTAGATATATATTTGTATTTGTATTTACCTTGGATTCTGTGGCTTTCAAATGGAAAAATGTAGCGCATCCCTCTTTCATCTAGAGTCAGTTTATTAAGATCTTACTCTAAATAAGGTAACTTCACAGTAAGTTATTAAGTGTAATGCTTCCTAAATAACAATTAGGAGTTCACACTGTATGATTAATGCCAGAGCTGCCTTGTTCAGTCCTTCTCCACATCAAGTGGAGGTGAAGTATGAGTGAGCTTCGTTTGAGCAGCCGGAAGTGGTGCTGTGTTTGTGAATTCTCTTCCCATCTGTGTGTGCTACTTTTTTTCACTGTGCACGCAAGTCATGCAGTGCACAATGAGAAAGAAGACTGTATTTTCCTAATAAAAACTCTTAGAAGTATATAATATGGATTACACCAAAGATAATGGGCCTTTAAGTTTTGTAAGTAACTCTGCCTGACACTTTTCTAACACAGCTCCTCTTGCCCCCTGATGGCTGGTTACCATGTAAAAGGCTCTTTGTAACCAGTGACTTTCTGGAAAAAGCATGTTAGTATTTTTTATGTATTATTGGCACTTTGTATTTCTGTGCTGAATGCTGCTTGGAGTTGCATGCTGACAGAGTTCCATATGTATGTTGTTCTGTAGCATGGGCCTTAGGGCTGTGTTGCTCAAGATTAGAATCCGGAATTCCCCGATTATTTCTTGTCCTATCTTCCGAGTTTTCTCTTTCCAACTCTCACTTAGAATGTTTGTAAGTTTCTGTAGCCCTCAGTGCTCGCTATCTTTTGCCCTTTCAGTTCAGCGGTGATGGCACTTTCAGCTTCCTTTTCCTTCTATTTGTGTTAATGTGTATTTTTATTCACTGTTCTTTTCTTTGGTGCTTTCTTTTGTAAGATCAAGCTTTGGTGTGTCTTGAATTTGGTTTTTTTCTGTTCAGGTTCTAGAGGACCTACCAATCTCTTGACCAGGCTGTCTTCTGCTAGTACATATTAATTCAGTTTTCAAATTTCTACCAGACTATTTTACTTAGGTGCCTGCTAAAATCTGATGGCACTTCTGAAAGCTTCTTGCTCTTCTCTTTTGCTCAACTTCTCCTTTGCTGTCTCTCTGTATGCCAGAAGCATGGCTTGTTTCACCCTGTCCTCTGGAAAGCTGGCATGAAAATACTGGGTGATGCAACGTGAGGGACTTGTTGTTTGGTGGTTTCTTTTTTATTTACTCTATTTCTGCCTTCAAGTTTAATTTGCATTTGCTTCATCCTGTTCTGGCAATTTTTATTTTAAATCTTATATCATATTAGTTTTGTAGTGCTATCTGACTTTGCCTGTACTGTGTGTGTTTGGGGTTTTTTTATAGTTGGAAGGAAGAGTGTGGAATGATAAACTTGCTTTAGTTGCAGCTCTTCTAAAGGCACTTGACTGAGATGTGGCCATATATACACAGTTTGTGCCGATTTCTTACTTGAAGTTTAGGAAGTTTCCTTCTGGGAAGGAGAGTTGTGTGAACAATGTTGAGATGCCTCCACTGTAGCCTGAAGTCTGGATTTCTGTATACTTCCAAAAGACAGCTCAGAAAAAAGGAAACATTATCAGTTGTTTAGCTGAAAATCAAGCTTGTCATGAGCATGCAATGCCACTGCTGAACTCTTGCTTATTATATTAGTCTTCGTTGAAACTTATTTACCAAAAGAAGTGAAAAGGCTGCAGCCAGCTGTTTTTTTCCTAATGTGTTTCACGCTTGATCCGTGGTGTTTGAGTGCTCATGACTTGCTGCAGTGTGGCAAAGCTGTAGTTTTGCTAGTCCTGGAATGCAGAGCTGAGACAGCAGCTATTAACGTGGCTCTGTTAGCTAACCAGAGCCTGCCAGCTGTCTGGCTTTCCCCAGCCTGTGACAGTCTTTTTCACCTCTTGCAATGCTAACAGCATCCATTTAATCTCTGGTCATGTTTGTTGTTAGTCTGGAGTTCCCTATGGTCAGTTCCTCTGGAGAGCCTCTTCATCCTGGATTCTGCAGAAATTAACATGAAGCCATTCATGACAAAATATTTAGGACTTCTCTTGTGTCAGTCCTAGTTCAGCGTGTTTTTTGTTTTTCTTAATGTAATTTATTCTTTTTTCTTTGAAATGTTGCAGTAATGAAAAGAAATGGAAAGTAACAGTTTCTGTTACTTTCCTCTCTTGTATGAGCTTTGCTCCTTTGTCTGTCCTTCTCCTTTCTGTTGCTCAGTAGGACCCTCCAAGTTCTGTTTTTTGTTTCTTTTTCTGTTCACCTACTTGTGGGGTAACATCTTTGTGATTAACTCTGGTTGTTTTAACTGAGTTGCAGTTGTCTTGGATCTTATTCTGGCAGTACTTAAAAACATTGTTTTCAGTATTGTCTGTCAGATAGCAGTCAGTTCAGCATGGGCATTTAACTGAAACTAAGAGGCTGTCATCACTAATTCCTTTCTCTCACCCTGGATACTGTAGTACCCTTTAAACTTGAAGTATTATATTTGCCCTAGGCTTCCTTTCAGATAATCATATCCAAAGGTTGTGGAAATCTTGCAGATTATACGTGTATATCTGTTTTAACTGCTGTTCTTTGAGACTCTGGGAATTCTTAAGTAGCTAAGATATAATTTAATATCTTACAAATATCATTTAGACCCTAAAAAATGTAATGTGGTCCTATTAGCATATTTACTACTCATTACTTTCATTGCATCTACTGTAATGCTACTGTTGAACTCTTCCTTCATATCAATAAGGCTTTTCTGCTGGCTTTTACTTCTTGCATCAAAAAGGTGATACAGGATCTCACTACCATCCTGTCACTCCTAAGTTACTGAGTTAGCTTTCCTTGCCCAGGTATAGGGCCACCATATGCATTGCCTGCAATAAAGTTTGAAGCATGCACCTTTCCAGTATTTATTGCATGCTTGCTCTGTGTAAGAATTAAAAAAGCTATTTCTTGGTTGTCCTCAAAATAATCTTTCTGTTATTAGCAGTGGTCTTGTATCAAGAACAAATCCATCTTTTGATTTGTGGTCTACTTCTTCAAGTGTGAGGTATGCAGATACACTGGATGCCTTTGTAAGGTGAAGAATACAGCTGAGGACACATCTGCCAGGGTAGCATTAAGTAATAATTAGGATTGCTGACCCTGACAACAGTTTCTGGAAGTGGTTTTTATTCTGTATTTGCCTTTTGCCTGTTAAAATAGCTGCTATGGATCTGACTGTTGCTGCTGAAATGCGTTGGAAACTACCTGTTGTAGGGCCATATGGTAGTTGCCATATGTCACCTTCAAATTGTAAATCTTGCAGCTGTCAGAAGGACTAGGTGATACTTCTGTGGGGAAGAACCTGAAAATCAAAGGTTCTGGAACTGTCTTTGCAATCACTGAGACTTTTGGAGGAGTGAGGAGGTTGGGATGACATTTGACAAGGCAGTTCTTGTCTGTGTACTGCCTGTTCTTTACATCCCCATCTGAACAGCTGTCTGCGTAAGGCAGTAGATGTCTTCCCAGTTCTATATTGCTGGGAAGAAGTTACACTACTGTTTCAGATACTTGTAGGAAATAGTAGGGTATGCTGACAGTAGCTTAAGTCACCCTGAAGTTTTGAAAGAGAGGCAACTGAAATTCCTTTGTGATCCTTTTGTTTGTATAACTAAGTAAAGCTGGCAGGAATTGGAAGGATGTAGGAGAAGCTGTATCAGATATGTAGACTATGCTGAAAGCTATTGTAAAGCATTTGAATTTTTCTTACTTTTCACTGTAGAGGGACAGTTATGCGTTTTTTAAATTGTCGTTTCAATACTGGTACTTGAATCCCTTAAGCAATAACACCTCTTAGAAATCTGTCAAATGAAGCCAAAATAAAAAACCCCAAACTGTTAACATCAGTCAGGAACCCTTTGACTATAGGGGCTATAATTTGCTATTTCTGTTTAGTTAGTACATACTTATAACATGCTGAAAGTCTCCTAGACTTGTGTTCTTATTGCTTGGCAGCAAGACTGATGTTGTTAGGATGCTGATATTAAATACTGAATCAAGTACTTAGAAGTTGAAGTGTGTGATGAAGCACAAAAGGAGATTGGTTTCAAATATCATTAGGAACAGTAATCAGAGTCTTATGCTCCCCATTTACAGAGACAGTCACACTAGACCGTGACTGATTGCCTTCAGTTTACAGGCTTGCTTGCTTAGATGGACAGTCCTGCGATTCTGCTGAATATCTTGTCCCCTTCTAAGAAAAAATGTGAATGTTCTTTGACATACCTTTTCTGTCTGTTATGCTTGTATTTGGATGCCATCTTTAATACGAATGGATTGGCTACTGAAGTCTGTAAATCCATCTCCCTATCGAGAAGGCAATTACCTGAGTAAACTGCTTTAGAATTTTTTTAAACTGTAATCAAATTAAAATAACATAATTGGAAACTTGCTGACCTTAGTATAAACAATTGTAGATGTTTTGGGCCTTCAGAAAAGGTGAATAAATTTCTGTATTAGAGGAAGTGTTCTGATTTTTTTTTTTTTAATGTTTACTTACTTCATGCCTGGTAGTGCTTGAAGCCTGTTTAAATGATCTGTTACCAAAATCCTAGTACAAAGAAGCACATTGACACTGTTGCTTGTTCAACCAGATTAAAATTGGTTTACTTTGGTTATAATAATAATGAAAATACTTTTCAGTATTTATGGTTGTACTGTACAGTCATTGAATATCTGTATGTGGCTGAAGACTTGGCATTCTGTCTGAAGAGTGGCAGGTACAGGCTCTTGGGAGGTGGAGAGAGACTGGACAGGAAAGATTGTTGTGCCAATGTTTGTGTAGCTAGAACTTAACTAACTTCCCTAACAACTAACCAGTCCCAACCACGGTGCCTCTTAGCAGTGGGGGAGAAAAAATATAGTTCAAGTAAGTAGGCAAACTAGCTTATTTCAGGTATGTTTGCAGTTGTTCAGACTCTTTTGTGTAGACAGTTAAGTCTTGCATGTGATCTTTTCTATGGCTGGGAGACCAATTAAATACTTGTGGGTGACCGTCACTTTTTGTGAAGCTGCTTTTGCTCTTTACTTGTTTGATGTCTGGTCTTTTAACTGTCTTATCTTGCATGTGTACTTTAATAGATAGTGTACTTCTTCCTCAAGCAGATGGGTAGCTCTTATAGCTCACTGCCCTCAGCCTGCGCAAGGCATCAGCTTTTGCCTCCCTGTCAGTGTAAGAAAGCTTTGTGACAGCTCATCGGCAGAGCTCACACTAGGGTGAGGCACTGGCTGCTGTACCTCCTCAGGTGAAGATCTTTGCTGTCTTCCTCCTAAGGTGGAGAAACCCCTGAGAGGACTCAAGGGGGAATAGAACACAGCTGGATTATGCTGGAGGTCAGTTTCACGTGTCATCTCCAGTGCAACTTCTAGCCCTGTATTGAAGTTCAAACACAAAGTACTAGCTTACTAGTAGCTGATTGTGCTGTGTGGATATTCTGTGCCAGTTGTTGCAAATATCAGTTGTTACTGCAGGTCTCTTGGATCAAGAAATTGCTAGTACTTCTTTGTGTGTTTCTGTTGCAGGATTCACATTGCTTCTGCGAGATCAGCTTGGTAAAGATCATGTAACAGGCTGGAATATGAATTGATAGATATGACTGGAGGCCTCTGGCTGTCCAGTGAGGCTTTGCAATATCCTTCCATAAGGAATAAGGAAGGCAAAGCACTTTGATTCAGGGTTGTTCTTACTTAAGCTTAGCAAATTGAATGATATATCTTGAACTCTAATAATAGTAAGGAACTGTATCACTAGAAGTACTGGTGATAATCTGGTACTTAGCTGGTAGTTTTCTGGCCTTTTTGTCAAAGATAGTGCCTCAAAGACTCTAGGGATCAGAAACTCACTTCAGTCTCTCTTGGGGCTGTATAATCAGGATTTTTTTCCTAATTCCCTGCTACTAAATAAAACTACCTCAGTGCTCTGTTTTTGTTCTATGTACTCTTACTTGTTGCTCTCACTGGTTGGATGAGACTGAAACTTAGGAATTAGTTGCTGTTGCAGCCCTGAGAGCAATAATTATCTCCCACAAGGAAAAACCCTTAACACAGCTCACTTGCTGGCAGAAAAGTATGGCAGCCTTATCTTAGGACTTCTGAATGGGGTGTTGCAGTGTTTGGTGACACTAGTGGCCCCTGTAAGGAAGGAGGTTGTTTCCATCTCCTGACTCTTACAGTGCAGAAAAATATTTTCAGATAAGTCACAGGAAAAATGTTTAGCTTGTAATGAACAGGGTTATATGCAAAGTTGAAGGCTTTTTACCCAAGTGGGTGCAATCTCCATTCTTCAGGACTTAACTGAACTTGACTGGATGAGACCCAAAGTGGCATGATGTAACTTTGAACTTAGCATTGCTTTGACAAGAGGCTGGACTAGGTGATCTCCAGAGGTCCCTTTCAACCTAATTATTCCTGTGACTGCTAATAAAAATATTTGTGGGACTTGTTTAATTTATTCTTTTATTATGTTGCCAATCTTTAGATTCTCTGAGGTGTATTATACAGATGCAGAAATCCGTACGTGCTCAGTTTGCTGCCCTACATTCAGAAGTTATTGGCAGTCTAAGCTGTTTCTGTTGTGTGGACCCTAAGGGTGGGACACTTCCTGAAAAGTGGGTATTGCTATTGATGAGACCATACTCTTGCCTTTTTAAAGTGCAAAACACCCCAGTTCTTCTGGTCAGGGCAGGTGAAGACACAGGTGTGTGTCTTCAAGTGGTCCTGAAGCTGTGGTTCTGCCACTCTTTCGTGTGATGAAAAAGCTGCTGCTGCAGGATGCTGTTTGTACCAACTGGTCTTTGCTTTGTTCCTGAATTTCCTTTTCTGGAACAGAACAATGCTGTCTTCCCTCTATAGCATTCCCTCTGAATGCTATAAAGAGCGAGCAACTGTGCTGCAGCCTTAAGAGATCCTTGTACATGATACAGAGGAAGCAATTAGATGTATCTGTGATAAGCAGACTTTTAGGGAGGTACCCTTTCCTGGAAAGGTGACTCCCTCTTTAATGCATGTGTCCTATAGGATTTAAGAGAGTCAATTATCAGACATTACTCAGGTAGTAGTCAGCAGCTGATTTAGCTCAGGTGTCACATTGTCTTAGACTGGCTCAGTAAGGTTCATTTGAGCATGATTCAGCTTTACTTTAGGAACTGTATTGCTTCACAGTGTTCTCTTGTGGCCGAAACGAAATTCTCCAAGACATAATGACTGCCTTGTGAATAGGTGAAGTTGTTTGGTATCTTTATTTTCATGTTGAGGTTCTGAAGAGTTAGGCTGATGAACCCATGACTAGTTAAATCTGTCTTCAGTATACCGTCAGCAAGTTGTTTTCAGATGTTATGGCAGAGTAAAATGAGTTAGGACTGAGCTATGATTTTTATTGGCATTGCTGAATGGGATAGCTCACAGCTGGAGGACTGCAATGGATAAGTAAAGGTACTTAGGAAGGGCAGGCTGGGATGGTGGTAAAGGGGAGTTGCCATTGCTGTGAGACCAGCGGGGCTGCCTGCAGCTTCACCTGGAGATGAGTGAGCCAGTTGGGAGCTTATGGGTCAGGAGTAGTAGTGAGTCTTTCCTCAGACAACTCAAGCGTAATGTTCACAGGCTTTGATGCTTATAGGGGGCTTGGACCACCCTTATTTTCTTGGAGGACGGCTCAGGAGGGAATAAGTAATCAAGGAAATTTCTGGCATGCATTGATACCTGTATCTCAATACAAGTGGCTGAGGACCTGTTTCTCACAAACAAGGAATGACAGGTTGAGGGTGTAAAGGTTAGGAGTAGTCTTGGCTGCAGTGGTCATGAGGTAGAAGAGTTCAGAATCTGAATTGGAGACAGCAAAGCAAAGAGTAGAATTACAACCATGATCTTCAGGAGGGAAGATTTTGTTCTCTTCAAGGATCCATTTGGAAGATGGTTCTGAGCAGAGAGAGCTGGGAAAGCTGGTTGACTACTTCTGTAAGCTCTAGTGTGGCATATTGCAATGAATTGGAAATGGTACAAAGGCACACTGAATGAATGTTCTGAAAAAGCTCAGACATAAAAAGGAAGCATATAAGAGGTGGAAGCAGAAACATTTGGCCTAGGGAGAGTCTGGAGACATTGTTCAAGCATGCAAAGATGTGTCTAGGTCAGAAAGCCAATGTCCATGTGGAGTTTAATCTGAGAAGTATATGTAAATGGCAACAAGGGAGGCATTTACAGATAACTGGCAGAAAAAATAATAGAGAAAATGGGGAGGGGAACTGCTCATAAGGGATGTGGAAACAACTGAGACACGCAATGCCTTCTTCACTTTGTTATTTACTAGTAAGACTTGCTTTCAGCAATTCTAGGTAGGGGAAGCATACTCTCAGTTAGCAGAGGAGGATCAGGTTTGAGATCGCTTATAGAAAGTGGATGTTCACAAGTCTGTGGGCTCTAATAGGATGCAGCCAGGAGTGAGACAGGGCCAGCTGAGGTAATTTTGTGGTGACTCTCATTAACTAAGGTCATGGTGACTGGGGAGGTGGGTCTTGGGGACTGAACTCAAGCAAATGTCTTTACTATCTCTGAAAAGGGCAAGAAGGAACATCTAGGGAACTGCAAGCCAGTCAGCTTTGCCTCTGTCCCTGGAAAAGTGACAGACCAAATAATCCTGAAAATACATGAAGAAAAATAATGGGCAGTAGTTGGTATGCATTAACCAGGGGGATGTAATGTGTGACCAAGCTGATAACCTTCCACACTGAAGTGAGCAAGATGACTGGCTTGGTGGATGAGAACAATGGAAGTTTTCTTACCTTGACCTTTCATGCGGCTTTTGAACCTGTCTTGTAACTTTGTCTTTGATAAGCTGATGAAATGCTTTCTAGATAAAGACGCTGAGGTGGACTGAAAATAACTTAGAGGCTAAAATGCCAGGCTCAGGGTGGTGATCAATATCTTAAAGTTGAGCAGGAGGCCAGTCCCTTTCGGTGTAGCTCAGGGGTTGTTACTGAGGCCAGCACTGTTAACATCTTCATTAATGACCAGTGTGACAGGATGTCCCTTGGCAAGCTTGATAGGATGCAAAACTGAGAGGAGTGGTTGATAAACCAGGCAGATGTGCTGCTTCTCGGGAGCAGGCAAGTGAACAAGTGGAAGAAATGAGCCAAGAGGAATGTTACAAAGTTCAACAAAGGGAAATGCAAAGCTCTGTCCTTAGGTAGAGTGTGTTGATGGTGCAGAAGAGATGCTGTGGATCGAAAATTGGTCATGAATCAGTAATGCACCCTTGCCACAAAGAAGGCAAACAACATCTTGGACTGAATGTCCAGAAGAGAGTGGTCAGTGTCTGGGGGGAGGAGATCCTTTCCTCGGCACTGGTGAGACTGCATCTGTAGTGCTGTGTCGCGTTCTGGGCTCCACAGTACAAAGAAACAGGGACAGACTGGAGCAAGTCTAGTAAAGTGGCATGAAGGGGAAGGTTAGTGTGCCTTACAGTCAGGTAGAGGCTGAGAGCACTGAAGCTGTTTAACCTGGCAGAGAGAAGGCTGCTGGGGAGTTCTTATGCATGTGTGTAAATACCTTGTGACAGAGAATAAAGGTGATGGAGGCAGACTTGTCTGTGATACCCAGTGATAGGACCAAAAGGCAATGAATGCAAATTAAAACACGGGAAATGCCACTGAAAGGTAATAATAATTTTTTTTTTAAACTCCAGGAAAGGCTGAATAGGATCAGGTTACCTGGAGAGGCTGTGGAGCATGCATTGTGGAAGCACCAAAAATCTGACTGGGAACAGCCCTAAGCAACCTGCTGTGTTTTTTGTGCTCTGAGCACCAGGGCTTGGACTAGCTGATCTTCCAGGGTCCCTTCCAGTCTCTGCTACTTCTGATCCACTTCAGTTATTGTATCACTTACAAGCTGATATGGAGGTTCACTGCAGATATTATGAATTTTTTTCTCCCCGGTCTGCAAGTATCAGCCTATGTAGATTCAAAGTAGATTCTGTGTTTAAAGTTGAAGTCCTTTGTGAGAAAGTGATGAAACAGTAGTAAATGCAGGCTGTGGTAGAGCTTTGAATTTTCAAGAAATATAGAAATCTTGCTGTGGTTCGTGCATCCAGAGACAAAAAGGACCAAATCTAGCCATTTGAAGCAACTGGGAATTGAGAGGCTATGGTAGAAGGGTTACTCATACATTGTGTTTGACTGAAATGTTGTTTTAAGTCTAGCTAGAAGAATACCTTCACAACTTTAACTGCTCTGTAGAGCTGGTAGACAGTTGCTTAGAGCTAGTGTCCCTTGTGTCAGAAATTTCCCTGGATCTTACAGCTACTGGTTTGAGCTCCATATTATGACTAACAACGATTTCCTCTGGAAGACTGGGGCAAAAAAAAAACCAAACTACTACAGATTCCTGTTTTTCTTCTATTCTGGCCTCTTATCTGATTAATGTTTGCTGAGAGCTTGAGCAATAGTAGTTCTCTTAACATTTTTCTCTTGAATGGCTTCACAAAAATCCATTCAAACAAAATGGCTTTATTTTCTTTGTGATAACTTGGCAGATTTAAAATTTGAATGGATACCTATTTATATTCATCTTTGTTTACAGTAGACTCTGATTATGTGATATATTGCTAACTCCTGCTTATCTTCCACTGTCTTGTCTTGATCACTTGTTGCTTTCCATTATGTGATAAACTTGTATGTCTGAGTACATACTCTCAAGGAGCGCCTGCCCAGTGCTATGAAACAACCGAATTAAGAGAACCTGAGTTCCTGTCTTGTTTCCTGCTTATCCAAAATACTGATGAGATTTGTCTTCCTCTGACCAGAGGAACCAGATGCTTTTCTGTTCTGAGGTGACAATCTGAACAGGAGGAAGAACTTGGAGGAACAGAGAATATCCTTGTGCTGCAAGTCTGTGGTAGATGTGGATTATAGAGACTGCTGATGTTGTAGCTTATGGAGTTGGTGGCAAGTTTTATGGGGAAAGTTGATCTGTATGGTTTTTGAATTCTACCTATCTCAGTAGTCTTAAACTGTCAATTGCCCCTTTCCTCTCTCCAGGAAAGGTGTTTGTTTCTGATAGATGGAGGAAAAAGAGGTAGAGGCTGTAGCTCAGAGCCTGTCAGAGTGGAGCTGTGGACAGCCATGTGTGATAGTTGGAGGCAATGTTGCTAAGCAACTGACTTTGCAGGTGTGGTTTGGTAAAGGAGCAGTTCTTTCTCTAAAAGCTGTGCCTGGCTATGATTTTGTGTCTGAACCAGAAAAAAAGATGAGTAGGTAACTTTCTCTCTTGCATGGATGAGAAAAGAAGTGCAATATTCCACATTCAACTATTGATTGCTATACAAGAATCTAATGGATTTTTACTGAGGTATTTGAATGAAAATGAATAAAGCTCTCAGTACAGGACTTTACTGGTAGGATTAAAGGCAGTAGTAGTCCTATAAGAAATTCTGAAAAACAAGGTGGAAGTGATTCATCATGTAACCTGGTATTTTTGAATGCAGCTGAACTTGCGGGTGTATTCAATTCACAGCAGTGAGTGACAATCAGGAATGAATGATCATTTTAAATAAGCTCCTGGCAATATGTGCTGAAGTCATTTGGGTTTAAATTTGTCATTCATAACAATTTATAGAAGCAACTAGTGTGTTGATAAGTAATGATGCCTTTATAATATAGGGACTGATTATCCCATTAAGGTACTTATATGGGGTATTTGTTCAATTGCCTGTTATCTGTAGAATGACAAAAACATGCCTTCAAGCATGGCAAATGCCACACTTTATGTGCACCCTTTAAATCTTCAGAGAAAGTGTGCTTGACCACTTAAGCAGGGATTAAACCAAAGAGACGTGTCAGCAATACAGACTGCAGGCCTTTTGGTCTTTGTTCTCGTTGCCAGGTGATACCTGGGTCATCCTCAGCATTAAATGCATTGAACCGCTGTACCGGTTTTGTCTGAGATGGGGCTAGCTTTCCATAGCAGCACTCGTGGTGCTGTGCTTTGCAGCTCTGGAAGGGTGTTGATAACACACCAGTGTTTCAGCTGGTGCTGAGCAGTGCAAGTGCAGCATCAAGGCTGTCTCTCCAACCTCTCGCCAAAGGCCACTGGACTGGAGGTGGGCAGACATTTCAGAGGGGACGTAGCCAGGACAGCTGACTCAAACAGACCTAAGGGATAGGCTATAACAAGTGACACAGTAAAAGCTAAGAGAAAGCAGGGGATGGGGAGGTTTTGTTTTTAAGGTGTTTGTCTTCCAGAGTAACCACTGTGTACTGAGACCTCGCTTCCCAGGAAATGGATATCACCTGCTGATAGGAGAATAAATATTTTTCTTCTTCCTTCTGCACATGTCCTTTGCTTTTCTTTGTTAAACTGCCTTTATCTTGACCCATGGGGTTTTTTATCTTATTTTCTTCTCTTTGTTGAGTGCATGATGACCAGACAAGGTTTATCCCCTACGACTGCTGAGGGTTTCTTGTGTGTTCTAAGTACAAAGTAACTGTCATTCTCATTAATAAAGACTGCGAAGCCTTGGTTCAATTTTCTGGGTGTTCTGCAGCATATAGCAAGCAACTTCTGAAAGAAGTGATGCTGAATACCCCTTGGCACTTGTCTTGTTCACTGTGATTTCCATGGAGCTTGGGTGTTCATGGAGTCCCTGCTTAAAAAAGGTTGCTCCAAAAATATATTTATGGAAAAAAAGGATTCTGTCAAGTGGTCTTAAATGAGACTTGCACAAAACACCTCCCAACTTTCTCTGTGTTTTTTGAAACGCAAATCTAGTTAAATCAGCTGTGAAGAACACAGCTTTACTTTACTTTTAAGTAAAGTAAATTTGTTCTTTCCTTTCTCAGTCACATGTAGCTCATATAATGATGTCTGAGTATTGATGACTGTGTCATGCTGGAATGTTCACCTGTGTTAATTTGAATTTTATTTAATCTAATATCGTCATGCAGGAGACCAGCATAGTTTTAGGAAGCAAGAAGATACCTTTAGAAAAATGCAAAGCACATTTAAGCCTTGAATGTGTGGCATGATGCATTTGAGTTGGACATAAATAAGTTACTTTGTGGTTTAAAAAAGACAAAATTTTCAAATACTGGACTGAGTTTTTCTTCAAAGATATGGTGAAATATACCTTAGAGCTGTTCAAAACAACTGAAAAAAGCCCTAAGCAGCATGGTCTAATTAGCTATGATTGAAACATTAAGTTAGTCTAAGTGACCTCAGGATGTCCATTTATGCCTGGGTTGTGAGGAAATACAGAAGTTCTTTAGCACCTGCTCTTTAAAAGATACATCTCGCAGAGCATATATACCTTCTGTTGTGTGTATTGGCTCAAGCCCGGCTTCAGGGAGGGGTGTTGAAGTACTCCAAGGTGTGATCCATTTGCTGAGACTGTGGCACAGAGTGCAGTACTGTTGTGTAGCTACCCTGGCATGCAGGTCCCGGGCATTTGTGAGAAGGATTTGTGTCTGTGACACTGGAGCTTCAAGTGGAGAAAAGGCCTTATTCTGTCTGTCCTCCTCAGCCTATTCTTTTCCACTGGTCTTCTGTTAATTTAGTATGCTGAGCTCCACTGAAAGTTCTGCTCTGATGATTGATAATATCGTTACAGTAAAACTCAGGGGTCATCCAAGACTAGAGTTGCATTTGTGAGGTAGGCAGTTCCTGTGCCTGAGAACTGTGGTATATTAGTGTTTGAGGGTGGGCCAATAGGCTCTCTGTAGGTAAGAGAGATGAATGGTGCAGCCTAAAAATCTATTTGATCTGATCTACATAACCTGAAGAGGAAGTGAGACAGTATGTAGAGGAGGATTGTAGGTGAATGTGTCTGCAGTGAACGTGGATGTTGTGAATGTGCTGCCAGTAGGATGGCAGAGAGAATCAGAAGAGTAAGAGTCAGAAAACTCCTGGGTTGAGATAAAGACAGGTAAAGCAAAAGCTGTGCCCACAAGCAAAGCAAAATAAGGAATTAAGTCACTACTTAGCATCAGCAGGTGGGTGTTCAGCCTTCTCCAGGAAAGCAGGGTTCCGTCACATGTAACAGTTATGTAATTACTCACTCCAAATGTCTCTCCTTTCTCCTTCTTACTCCAGCTTTTATTGCTGAGCACAGTGTTGTATGGGATGTCCCTTTGGTCAGATGTCTCAGCTGTGTCCCTTTCTGGCCTTTTGCCCACCCTCAGCCTCCTCACTGGCAGGACAGTCTGACGAGCAGAACAGACCTTAATGTGTGCAAGCACTGCTCAGCAATAAAAGCATTTGTGTGTTATTGACACTGTTTTGGTCACAGATTTGTAACACACCACCCTAGGGCCTTCTATGAAAAAAATAAACTCCATCCCCACAGAAACCAATATAGCAGAGAGGATTGGTACAAAAACAATCTGGCTGGTCGTTATAGATGGTTTCAGTGTACTTCTACCATCTAGAGCCTGAAATTTGACACTTTACTTAGCCTGCTCATGGCTTGGACAGGTGCACTTTTCCCTAAGTATAAACTGGTTGGGTGGCCAGGCCCGGAGAGTGGTGGATGGAGTCACATCTAGCTGGTCACTAGCGGGTTTCCCGAGGACTCAGTATTTGGTCCAGTCCTGTTTAATATCTTTATCAGTGATCTGGATGAGGGGATTGAGTGCACCCTCAGTCAGTTTACAGATGATACAAAGTTGGCTGGGACGGTTGATTTGCTGGAAGAGGGCAGGAAGGCTCCACAGAAGGATCTTGACAGGCTCTGTTGATGGGTTGAAGTCAGTTGTATGAGGTTGAACAAGGCCAAGTGCCAGGTCCTGCGCTTGGGTCACAACAATGCCCTGCAGTGCTACAGGCTGGGGAAAGAGTGGCTGGAAAGCTGCCCAATGGAAAAGGACCTGGGGGTGCTGGGCAACAGTGGCTGAACATGAGCCAGTGTGCCCAGGTGGCCTTCTAAGAAGGCCAATGGCATCCTGGCCTGTATCAGCAATAGTGTGGCCAGCAGGACCAGGGCAGTGATTGTCTCTCTGTGCTTGGCACTGGTGGGGCTGCACCTTGAGTCTTGTGTCCAGTTCTGGGCCCCTCACTGCAAGGAGCTGCAGCGAGTCCAGAGAAGGGCACTGGAGCTGGTGAAGGATCTGGAACACAAGTCCTGTGAGATGCGGCTGAGGGAGCTGGGGGTGTTTAGCCTGGAGAGGAGGAGGCTCAGGGGAGCCCTAATCATTCTGTACAACTCCTTGAAAGGAGGTAGCCAGCTGGGGATTGGCCCTTTCTCCCAGGCAGCCAGTGAGAGGAGAGGAGGAAATGGCCTCAGATTGTGCCAGGGAAGGTAGAGATGAGATATTGGGGAAAATTTCTTCACTGAAAAGTTGGTCAGGCATTGAAACAGGCTGCCGAGTTCCAGTGCCTGAAGCAGTGAATCAACATCCCTAGAAGTATTAAAGAACAGGTAGATGTGGTACTTGGCCATGTTTGGTTAATGGTGGAACTTTCAGATTTAAGATGTCTTTTCCAACCTTAATGATTCGGATTCTGTGACTCTTGGATAAAGAAGCTTGGATTTCTGGTTTCTCTGCATCTGTTTCAAATTCTTGTTGGAGGGGTTATGGGGGTGCATTTACCTTCTTTGTAATGTACGAGAAAGCACATCTCTGGAGTCACTGAGGACAGCACAGGGGTTGTACAGTTTGTGTTTATTTAAGTATCTCTTCAGTTATATTTGAGGAAAAAGTGTAAAGGGAAGCTAATTAATGTAACTGCTAGATGGTCTCTGGTAGGAAAAGGTTCATTCTTGTTTATGGCAAACAGGCTACATTATAAGCCTGTCTTGCAAACAAATCTTATCTCTGAGGTTTTTGTCATAGTTAAAGGAAGAACTTCAATTACTGACTGAAGGGGTTTTTTGCAGCAGGTGCTTATATAATCTTTATCCTTTGACTGGGTGTGCAGAGGGGTTGTTACGTTCTGACAGAGTAGCATAGATTTATACCTTTCTTTTTCTTGTCAGTGATGCTTTTACTTAATGCTTAGCTGTCAGCTTATGAAAACATTTTGTAAGAGCTTGCTGTTCCCCATTTTCCTTTTATTTCTGCATCTAAAAGGAATATAAATTGTAAACTTAATACAGTGTTTTAGCATTTCCTTGCTGGCAAGGGAGAAACTGCAGTCAAGACCAGCTCCAGAAGCTTCCTACTAATACTGTAATATGCTACATAACCTTGTCTTTTTTAGAAAGTACCAAATGCTGCTAACAGGAAATGACAGCTTGCACACCTTATTCTTGCAGCCTGAACTCTGACACAAGCAGTCTTTCTCTTCACGAGTGAACAGGCAGGATAAAATTGGAGCGCTACCCTTTAGCCAAATTGAAATTTTATTTCTGAAGCCGTTAGGTTATTGAATGTGCCAGGGTTGGCATCTCTGTCATCTCTGATACTTGGGGCGCTGACTTTGCTTTCCAAAGGGTGCTGTAGCAGGGTAGTATCCCACAAGGCTGGTAGGAGTGCTGTGGCTGTGTCCTGTGTACTCTGCATGTCTTATCCACATACAGTCACAGACACGTGCTCAGGCTGTCCAGGCGTGGTTGCCAGCCAAGGGCTGGGAGCTGCTGTCTTGACAGTTCAGAAGTTGCTTATGATCCTGCTTACCTGGGCAGTGTGAGGATGGGTGAAATCTGAGGTGTGAAGTACTTCCAAGTCAGGAATGCAAACTTTGGGAGACGATTTTAAAGGAAGTTTCAGTGCAAAACACTGAGTTAAACAGATATTTTCATTAAAAATAAGTGTTCTAATGAGGTAGGTGTTCTTTTTAAATCCTGTCATCTCATTTCTAAGATAAATAGGAGGTCTTTGTGATGTTTTGGGGAACAAATGCCAAAAAACCATCATAATCTCCTTTTTCTCTTAATTTACATGAGGAGTGCTCAGCTGTGTATTTATGTATATAACTTCATGGTGAGCTGTAAATACTGTATTTTATTTCACAACTTAGCTTTTATGTCCTATAATCACCTAGTATTTGATAAGATTACTTTATTTGGGAAAAGCAAGCTTATCTTCTCACAATCTTATTCAGTAAAAAAGATTTTTAGTAGCTGACTGTTTGCTAATAAGGCAAAAAGAATTAATTCTTCCACTTTGTCACTTACAAGACTGTTTGTGCCAAATGGCTATTAGACAAGAAAAAGACTTGTTCATCTCAAGAATAAACAGACATTACGTGTGTATCTCTGATACCTAATGTAACCAACCTGTCCTCTGATTTACAAACTGCATTTTCATATTCCACACTTAATTTTCTGTATAGAGCTTTTGCTGCTTGAAATTACTTCGATGCATTCCAGAATTAAAGTAGTCATGAAGCCAGCCACTTGATTTTGTGGCTTAAACATAGAACTGAAGGAACATTCGTGTCACTGTGCTTCTTTTCTAGTTGAGGCTTCATACAAACCTTGGAATTTCTTTGAAATGCTTTTAGCAATTTTTGATGCTACAGAAGCAAGTGAATAAGTGAGCTAAAGGAGTAATTGAAATAGTTTGATACATATTTCTCTCTCTGACTTAGGTGGGACAGGGTTGTGCAGGGGGAGAGTTTCATTCATCATACTTCTACAGAGCCTGTTTGGAGGTATGAATAGGTCTGCACTTAATGGATTTTTGATGACTTTCATTAAAAACAGTTATTCAGAAAGACAAACTTGGAGGAATTCTGTCCATGAAACTCTCTACCACCTACCAGACACTGACTAAAAATAGCTAAGCAATGCTTCTAAGGCTTGTCTTCCCACTGTTCCTGCAGTATACTTTGAACCATAAGAATCTCAGCTATTAAGCTGGGCTCTGGAACAGTGTACTTGAGTTGTCTGCCTTCAGTGCAACTTTATGTTGTTGAGTTTGATTTATTTAAAAATATGAAAACAGCCTGTTACAAACAGTTCTTGTTTGAACTCCTGTCACGCTTTCCTAAATGTGGTAAATTTTAAGTTCTCAGATTCTGGTCTTGACTCTCTGAACACAGGCTTACTAAACCAGCTATAAGAGTCTGCTAACAGCTACCATGTAAGCTACAGCCCTTTGTTGCCTTTCTTTGTATAAAACAGTATTTTTCTGCATACTTTGACACCTGAAAAGCACATAAAGACTGAGCTTGTGTGGTTTTCCCAGTCATGGGTATGGAGGGTAAAGCAAGGAAGCCTCTTCTACTGTAAAGGAAAAGAAATTATGCTTAATGTGGCTAGTAGATGTGACACGAGAACATGCTTCAGGCTATTTGTTCTGTTTAATCAGAAACTAATTCAGTGAATCGAGTGATGAGTAAATAATCCTTTATCAGTAGTCTCGAAAGACTTAAGGTTCAAGGGCCTTGAAGAACATTTCATAGAAAGAAGATTCTTGTGCTGTGGTTCTTGCATTATTTTCTTTGCTTCAAGATCTTTATGCAAGATCTTTCATTCTTTCAGAGATTTGCTTAATTCACAAAGTCTGTTTCAGTGGACATTAACATTGCAATTAAGCTTTTTTTGTGTTGGGAGTGGGTGAGTGGTCTTTTTTTGTAGGATTTGTTTCACTCCCCCCACCCCATCCACCTCAGAAGTCTGTGAAGCAAAAATGGAGATGGTAGATCCACCTTTTGTGGGAAAAACTAAGCAGCCTCCAATGAAACTAGTAAGAGATGGTCTTTGAACCAGCAGGATTAGACTGAAAATGCATAATAGTAAATGATTTTTTTGGAGCATTTCAGTATTATTTTGACTTAATTTCTGTCTCTAGTGTGTTATGTTTTGAGGAGAAAAACTTGGAGGAATCTCTGTAAGTTCTGCCTTGTTCTTTTGTTCTTCCCTGAGTAGCCACTGAAAAAGGGACTGTTTTGTGTGAACTCAGATCTTCTCATATTGAATTGAATTACATAAAATACGACTGCTGGTTACTTGTTTTCTTTCTATTCTCTCTATCTGCTATATAAGAGTGCTTGTTTCCTGTTCGTAATCTTTATTTTTATCTCAGTTGGGAGAAATTACAGATGTTTTTGAAAGATGTTCTTTGCTATCTTGGTTGAAATCTTGACTAACAGAACACTTGAGCAGTATGAATTGGGTGTGGGAGTAATGCAAAGAGAGAGAACTGCATGGATATGCTTGGATTGATGCAATGACTGAGGCTTTCTTTGGCCAAAAGTGATAGCTTCTGGGAACTGGCTATGAACCACTCAGGATGAGTCGAGTGTGTAGATTTTCTTGCAGTTAATTCTCTGTTCCACAAGATGGAGCTAGTTCTTTGGCAAATCAAGTCTGTCAAACAGCAAGAGAATTTAGGGAAACCAATGAGAATTAAAATAACTTCACTGCGCTTTATGGGTAAAGGACACGCAGGATGCTGTTGAGAGAAAAAAAGAATTGTAGCCTGTCAGAAATCTTTAAAGATGTTGGCCCAAGATAAGTTTGCTAGAGCCTATATTAGGGATGCAAAGCTAGTATTCTGTTACGTGTGATACTTGGCTTCCTTCCATGTAGAATTTCTAACTGCTAACTGCAAGAATGTAAAGAGAAAACTAGCTTTGTGTTTATGTGCCTCTATCATACAAACCTTATTTAAAGCTAGTCTTGACAAGCTTTTTTCATTTAAAACTTTGTCTCAAAACTTATTAGCTTCCTGGCAAACTGGGTTTATGCACATATTGTAAAGGATTCAGAATTGTTTGCTGAGATGTAAAACGATTGTCCTTCCCTTTGACAGCACACTTAAAATTGAAAGGCTGCATGCTTGCTCTTTTTATCCCAGTTCAGACCTCTGTTTGCTCTCTATAAATTGTTTCGTAAGAGGGGTCAGCACCTGTATGGAGCAAAAGGAGTGTTTCATGATGAACTGCAGTTACAGTAAGCTGAAAAGATGGTGGTGAACTGATGGTGGGAAGGAAACTCTGAATTGTTGTAATAGGGGAAGCAACCATCATCATTCGACTTCACAGTCAAATGTGAAGTGATCTTATATTTGCTCCTTTGTGGATGTCTCCTAGTTATGTCATATTCAAAGACTTTCATTTTCTTTTGCCTCTTTTTAGTTTGTTCTGGTCTCCACTGCCTTTTTGGTTTTTTTGGTAACGTGTTTGTGTGACAGGTTCTCCTACTCCTGCCCAGTCTTGCCTGTTAGTGTATAACCTTTCTCACTAGTTCCTTACTGCAGGTGGAAGCTGAGTGGAGGATGGAGCATTGACTGAGATGTTTAAAACAGTTGAAAGATTTTTTTAACTAATCAAGTGGAGAGCTAAAGCAATGTTTCATACTGTATTGACTGCTTGGGTTCATATACAGTTAGTATACGAGGGTTTCACATCTTTTTGTAATGCTGATAAAAGTACCTTTTCCTCAGCATTTTAAATGAACTGTGTTGTGTAAGCCTGGTTTTGTATCTCATGCAGTGCTTTGCGTGTGCTAATGCAAAATAAAATTTGAGCAGTTCGAGTAAAACTTAGTATCTTGGACATACAAACACTAATGTACTTTGTGTTTTGCTTCCTTTGAAAATGCACTATACCAGTTTCAGCATTACAATTCCCCTCATTATTCTTGCCCAAAGATGTATGTCAGCTGTACACACAAAAAGGTGATTGTATAATGTAGAAGTACGTTAGAAGGGTTTATCAGCAATGCGTGAATTTTTATTGTGGCTTCTTCAATCAGCTTCTTTCTAAAACAGCGGAGTAGAACACATGGTCCTTACTGAATGAGTTACTGGGGACAGAGAAGAAAGTGTTATTTGGGAGTATGTGCACAGATATTAAGCACGTGCAAGGTATGAGTCCAGTTTAAATCGTATGAAGGAGAAATCTATAATCAAAAATTGTATCCTGAAAAAAGAAAAGTGTGAAGGAAAAGTGGGAAAGATTTTGAAGTATATTGAGAGAAAGGCTTTCACCTCACCAGAGAATATGCAAAAATGATGCCTTTTACACAAAATTCACACTTTGATGTGCATTTTAGAAGGAAAGAATGGCATGTGAGATTGGATAACTTTTTCAGCAATTTAAAAATTGGCTTGAAATCAACTTATCTGAAGACTTTTATCTAAAATTATGTAAATTGCTTTCAAGCTCTTTATTGCTTAAGTTTTAAACAGGTGAAGTTGGTTTTTGAAATGTTCACAGTTTTTTAGTAGCTGTAGATATTTCTTTGAGTAAGGAGAATGTTGGTTCTATACAATAACTATACTGGCATGGAAGTCTACTGTAACTGGAAATAAAATCACTAGTTTTTTTCTTAAATTCATGACTTATCTAAAAACTCTGAAAGCTTAAAGATATAACAGGCTATGTTGTTTCTTGGTGACTACATGTTTCTTTCATTTTTAGAGCCCAGAGGGTCTCTAATAAAGGACTCTTTAAACATCATAAATATGTCACAGTTAGTGCTGTTCCTATGCACCTGATTGGATTCTAATATTTATTTGGGATGTTCCTGACTGTTCCCTCCTGGCCTCTTGCCCACTCCCTGCCTGCTGGGTGGGGATAGAAAAGAAATCCTTGACTCTGTGCGAGCCCTGTCCAGCTGTAGCCAAAGCATTACTGTTACCAGTACTGTTTTGGTCACAAATCCAAAGGACATCTCCGTAGGGGCTGCAATGCAGTGATCCATCCCAGCCAGGCCCAGCATATTGGGAAATGTTGCTTGGTGTTTTCCATTTAACATGTAATAGCCAAGACTCCGAATTAATTATATTAAGCTGTATGATGGCTCAAAGAGCTACCTTTCTGTTTAGCTTTTACAAGAAACTTGAACTTGTGCTGTGTTGAAATTTTAAGTCAAAATTAATCACTCCTTTTTATGAAGGCAACGGAATTACAGTTGTCAGTAAGACTAAATGCACACGACAAACCTTGTGGGCCTAAAAAAATAACCTAGTTATTTTAAGGATTCCTAAATTGTGTATGATCTAATGCACTCAAAATCTTGTCATGATTTTTCTGGAAGATAGCACACACCTTCACAGCCACCTGCTAAGAACTGAAATGAGAATTTAAGTCTAATCAGTGGACTATGTATAGAAATATGGAAAACAAAGTTTAGAGTGAAGAAAAAAAAATTCGATTCTCATCTTGGAAGCAGCAATCTGTCTTAGGGTTGCTGAAGTTTTTTCCTTTGTTCAGCGAGGCAGTGTTCCAGGGAGTTCACGGTATTCTAGTATATAGTCTAGTATAAATACTGATCATTTTCAGTCCTATGGCTTTTTTCCTAAAATTAACTTTAGTAAAGGATGAAAGAGACTGAAAATACTATTTAGCAGTTATCTCTATCTTAAATGACTGAAGAAGTAACTTCATGTGTATTTTTATATTGGAGTGGTGCAGCAAGCTGCTGAAGTGCACATCAGCGCTTCTAGTAAAAATTCAAATGGCTTGCAGAAGAACAAAATTACAATTCTATTAAAACTTATGTCAGAAGTGGCAAGTATTTTGTGTTATTATTGACTGATTCAAGTTGCAGTGTCTAGTGCAGTTCTTGGTAGGTAAGACAGCATTACTACTGACATGTAATGGTGTTTTAAATAGTGTAAAATAGCAGTCATCAAATTCTTGATGTCCAGTCTTCATTTCTGAAGCCAAATATCCATCTTCTTAATTGGCTAGCAAAATACGTACAGCAGTTAAACCAGGTTACTCTTGTAAATTTTTCTAAAGAAAGTCAAAGGTATCTTTAAAGACCCAACAAAAAGAAACCCATAAATATTTCTACTAGTGCGAAGTATTTCCTGCATACAGAAATAAGGATGCTGACTTCATACAGAATTGACAAAACTGTAAATTGTTTATTGAATTGGTCCAAATTACTGTTTAACAGTTTTCACACAGGAAGGGTTTGCAGCATAGGCTTTAGATGACTGTTTGGTTAAGTCAAGCATAGTTGGTTTGATGCCCACACGGAAAATATTTTCTGACTTCTCTTGCCTAGTGCTTAACTGTGGTTATGACTGATTTATATTAATGAAAACATTTTTCACTTGAAGTGTTTAATATTGCATATTGTCATTACTCGGAATTAAATTCAGAGATTACACGTGACCATTTTTGTCTGGCCTCAGGTTTGCCTGTTATTCCACTGTTTAATTTGTTCTTTTATTGTTTAAATATATTTGATTTCCCTGATTTATTTCATAAATAAATACGAATTAATGAAATTTGAGCTTTTGGGAAAATACCAAACTGCTCTTTTCCAGGAGAAAACCAGCTACTTCACAAGTTGTCTTACTTTTTGTTAACAAAGTTTCAAGTATAATATTTTAACTACAAAGTTATCTCTCTCTTATTCTATTTTGACTTCAATCATGTCAAGTCCTCCTTCCAGACTTGTCTCATTAATGTAGAATTTGCCTGTCTGGGATCTCATAGCTGAGGCAGTACCTGAAGAGTAGGAAACTCATGTGACGTGTAATTGTACAAACTCATTCATGCTAAAAAGTTCATAGTGGTTGTGTAAACACCCTATAGGTATAAAAACTTGGACAGCATATAGATACTATAGTTAAACACCTTCTGTCCCTGTAGTAACCTGATCACAACAGGCTCCAGTTTTTAGAAGACATGTGGGTTATACTTTGGGGGAAAAACTGGAGAAGCTGTTGGGTGCACAAGACTTTATCTTACCGGTTTCTAAACTGTCATGGCTAGATTGATCTATGGCATAAACTGAGGTACTTGATCTAAAATGGAGTGGCTAAGAAGGTTTTTTATTAAGTTTCTTCTGGTGTACTGTTTTAGCTAAACTTGATTAATAGGTTGAGGCAAATGACCTGCAAAACTCTATCCTGGAGCACTAAAACTGAAAGTAGTATAAATTTAAAGTGAGGCCTTCCTGTAATATAAATCTACCAAGTGTAAGAGTATTTTGTGTCTGTAGTGTTTTATAGGGGGTAATAAAAAGGCAGATCAATAGGTAGCTAGTTGTTGAAATATTTAAGACACATTACAAGCAGTCTGACCATTCTTGTCTGACAAATAGTAGCTGTAATGTAGAATTGCCGTGTGGGAAAAGGTGTGTTAGTTTTGGTGAGTAACTCCTAGATCTCTTGACCCTTGAAATCTAATTTTATGATAGTAGCACTTTTTTTGAAAACTGTTAGTCGTTTTACTGATTATAGTCTTAAAGGTCAAGCAGTGGACATCAGGTGCTCTGACTTTTTGAGATATTGAATGGGATAAATTAGAAGTAAGGTGATTACTCAAAATATTGCCAGTATTTCTACTCATAAGAGTAATGCTTCTTGCAACAAATGTGAGGATCTGTGTCTTGGGATTTTCAAATACCAATTCTAAAGAATGGAGTCTAACTGAATGGATTTCTCCTGCTTCCTTGTTTTGGCCATTGCTTGAACAGTGCTTGAACACAGTCAGAACTTTTCTTTTTTCTGTTCTGTTCCCCAGAGTTGAGAGGGTGAGTGGTGGGTGGGCAAGAAACTGGGAGGAGCACAGCTGAGACATCTGCTGACTCTAATTGACTATTCCATGCAGTGTCATAAAATGCTCAAGCAACAAATGCTCAAGGAAAGGAAGAGGATGAAAGGGCAATCTTGGTTATGGTGGTGTCCAAAAGAAGTGTTGTGGGTGTTGAAGCGCAGCTTTCTAGGAAGTGGCTGGACAACTGCCTGGCCATGGGAAGTAATGAAGAAATCCTTTCTTTTCTTTTTTTCCGCTCTTTGTGTGCAGTTTTTGCTTCACTTAATAAAACTGGTATCTCAGTCTACAAGTCTCACCTTCTTACTCTTTTCTCCCTGTCCTTTTCTCTTTTGTCCTCCCTGTAGGAGAGGAGAGTGAGTGAGCAGCTCTGTGGGTGTTTCCTGGGGTCAAACCAACACAGTCCTAAGCTAAAGATCAGGAGAGGGAAGCATAAAGCTCTTTTGTAGGTCTCAGGAAAGTGTTCATACAATATATTGATATTGAAATGCAAACGACTGCAGTTGCAGGAGTGGTCTAGGTGCACATCTGTCTTACAAAAGCAGAAAATAACTGCTTGAAATGTTTTCCAACTCTTCAATATGCCTTCTTGCTTTTGATGGTGATTACTTAATCTTTGAACTCCTTAGAGCTCAGAACTAGATGGAGTTCAAAGTAGTGCCTTTAACAGTGGTGAGGTACAGGGCTGGAATAAACTGATATAAATGTGTTTAATTAGAGAATGAATAGTAGCTTCAAGTGAAAAATCCTTATTGTCACCATTGATAATTCAGGCCAGCATACTTTAACTGTCTCAACATGCCAGCACAGTTGAGAAATGATGGTAAGGTTAATAAATCAGCCTGATTCTGTTAGAAAATCCATTTGGCTGTGAATGGCAACTCATACTGTAATTTAGAAATCAAGGATACTGAACGTACTGTTCTCCACCATTCTTAGATGCATATTTTTATCAGTTGGTTTTGCAAATCTCTGTATAATCATTTCCTAAGAGCTTGCATGCTACTGTTTTGTAGAGTCTGTGCTCTATGAGGTACTGAAGGATTTGTTGCACTAATATAAAATTGCCCTGCATTTAATTTCAAGTTAAGTATAGATACATGTCTTAAGAAGCTTTTAAATGGAGAAAAAGGAGCAACTTCCACTGATTTCTGTTGATGCTTCATCTGAGGCATAGCCATAAGGATTATTCAAGATGCAAGCAAAAATCTTGTTGCTAGTAAGCCAACTTTCTAAAGTTTGTTTGTTGTGTTGTTTTGCAGGTGGGGAGGTGGGCACAACATACGACTTCTAGATAAATCTGACTAGTTAATGTTTTGTGACATTATTTAGAAGTAAAAGTCTGTGAATAAAATGGTTAACAGTGGAGATTGCTAAAAGTGATAGATACTTTAGAGAAGCAGAGGTGAGCCTTTATTCAAGCCTGTTCATTCACGTTGTCAGTATAGAATTATGCCAGAGAAAATCTTCACAGTATGTGGAATTTTGAAAATAACTGATTTATTTTCCCATTCCTTTCAGGACCAAGATGGGCTTCTTGGAACACTGGTGTTTTTATCTGCATCAGATGTGCTGGAATACATCGAAATCTCGGGGTTCATATATCAAGGGTCAAGTCTGTCAACTTGGATCAATGGACACCAGAGCAAATACAGGTAAAATATCTTCAAATGTGTTTCCAGTTTGGAAGGGATGTCAGGAGTACTTCTGAAAGGATTTGCATTTATCATGATGCCCAACTTAAATGTTTTACAATTCTGTTAGCTTTTGCATGTAGCTTTTGCATTATACTTCTGCTGTAGTGAGCCTGAGTTCAGTAAACTCACATCAGAAATTGGTTTAGCTGTCATTTCTCTATCATTTTAGAGGTATTCTATCTTGCCCCAGGGACTCTGAAAGCTACTTCTTGGTTGTATCTGTAGAAAAAGTGTAAGCCTTTTTAGTAAGGGACAGGACAGTAGCACTCACATCTGTGCGATGCCTGGTTGTGTTCTTTTGGTGAATCAAGCACTGACTCTTCCAGGTATGCTCCAGTCTGAAGCCGCTTCCTGTCATTAGACAAATCTTCTTACTCTTTGTCTTCATGGTCTGAAGAGCCATCTTGAGAGATCAAAGCTTGTCTTTCCCTGGATGGGTTAGTTTACACTGCAAACAGCATCTATATTTCTAGCTTTTGTCCACTAAGTTTGGGCAGGCAGCCCTCCTATGCTGTGGTCGTATCTCCCAAGATGCATGGCAACAGGGAGGTCTCCAAGTTAAAAACTTGGAATGTCATTTAAGCACTCCAGTAGCATTCTGACTGTTTCTGAGTTTAAAGTATTGACGGATGTGAACTAACGGTTTTCTACCACTTTTCCTTAGTGCATGCAGGAAATGGGAAATACTAAAGCAAGACTACTCTATGAAGCTAATCTGCCAGAGAACTTCCGAAGACCTCAAACAGATCAGTATCCTTTTTGTTTTGGCTTTCACATTGAAATGACTTTTAATGCAATTGAGATGTTATGACTGTTTCAAGGAACTGCTACATTTGTCAGCTCATGTTATTTATTTCATTGATATTGTTGTATAAGAAATGACAGTGGAAGTTGAGAACAGTTCAGAAAAGGTTTAAATTACTTCAGTCATAGCAAATCTACTTCCTAATGAGGTTTGGCAAGCACCATTTATTTTTGCTTTCAGAGGAGGTAACTTCATAAATTCCCTGTATGTAGGAAGTTAGAGTGATACTGGAGAGCTCTTGAATATTCTGTCTTCGTCTTGAGTAACTGCCAGCTGAACTTAGAAGCATTTGATCAGGAAACAATGAGCTGAATGGTAAAGTAAAATAAGCCATTGCATCTTACTCCAGTGAAGCATGGATTTATTTCTCTAGGTGACTAGCATGGGAATACATAAATAAACGCAGCCTCTCTGATGGCCACCAATTGTGTTTGTGTGTGATTATCACTATGCACCTAGATGGGAAGGGTTGGAAGAAAAACTGTCTACTGGCAATAGATAACTTTTCTCAAGAAATACCTTTACTGAATCACTAGGATATTATGTAACAGAATTAACTTAAATTTGGGGTTTTTTCTTGATTTAGTGAACTTACTCCATAAGTAGGATTTGCTTCACCTGATCTTATTGTAACTCTTCAATTATAATGAGATCCCAAACACCTGCTCTTAAGTGAGCTGTGTCTTCCCCCAGCTACAGGAGCTGATAAACAGATTTAGTTGTCACTTGATCTGAATTTGCTATAATGAAGGTGATTTTGGTTCTTCTGTTTATTAGATACTAC
Source organism: Rhagologus leucostigma (assembly GCA_013397725.1). Classification (NCBI taxonomy): domain Eukaryota; kingdom Metazoa; phylum Chordata; class Aves; order Passeriformes; genus Rhagologus; species Rhagologus leucostigma. Next base: position 2,384,821 of record VZTD01004411.1, on the reverse strand, counting down.
ACTTGATATGTTATGCCAGAAGATTTTGTTTCTGGAAGGGTTAGACTCCTCATTATAAAATGCACTTGAGCAAAACAGGTCTGTTTTTTTCATTTTCTAGTAGCTTTTGAATTAAGTATACATCCTCATAAGAAAAAAGTAACTGGAACCAGATAGCAGCATAGTATTCCAGCTGTAGTATTCTAGAACTTTATTTTAGCCGTATGACCAGAATATTTTGACTAAAACTTACTCAAAACTTGATCTTGAAGATGTGTATTTTGTTTTTGCTGCAGCTGACTTAAATTCGCTGGTGCTACTGCAGGAGAAGCAATAATGCTTTAAGCCTTTCTTGTCAGATCGGACCAAAAGTCTAATTTTTAGACTTTCAAAATAATTCTTTTGTTCACACTGTATGCCTTGAATTAATTACATACGCATTTGAATAGTTGTTAGCTTCTAACTGGTGGACTTAGTAAACTGAATATATTGAATTGCCTGTGTTTTCTTTATTAAAACTGCACTACCATGAGAGGTGATACCAACATTTTCTGATTTATTTCTCAATTTTCCCATAACTTTGGCAGCTACTTACCTACTTGGCATTCATGACAAGCTGTTGTGTTATGGATGTTGTGTTTTTCTTTGCCCATTGTGTCACTATAAAATCAGCTTAGTATGTGATCAGTGTTCTGGTTGTGAATATTCTTATATTCTGAATATTCTTTTGGATGAACTATGAAAATATTTTTCATGCGATGATCAATTTTGTGTATGTTCATCTATATTAGTGTTTAACTTCCTGTAACACTATAATATACTTCTAGTTTTAAGGTAGTAAAGTGGAGACACAGGAGAAATGTGTGTGTAGGATCTGCCCAAAATCTCCTGCTAAAGATCCCTCATCATTTCTGCTTCTTAATCACAAGAGTGACCTTTCTAAGAACTTTTTTCCATCCCTTGTACTTGGCAGAGGTGCTGTGGTGTAGAAGCTAGCTTTAAGGACTATTGTGATTTTTTTTTTTGTATGGCAGCTTTAGTTTCCTGTTGAAAAATGTTTTTTCCAACAACTGAGTAAGTAATTTTTTTGCAGTATTAATATTAAGATAGTTGTACCTTCAGAGTGCTAGGATGCCCTTTACAATTTATATGTATTTGGAAAGAGGTAGAAAGCAGTGTTTTAATTTTTGTAACTTTCATGAAACTGTCTTCAGGTGACACTTGCATACAATTTGAAACTATGATTTTTGATAATATAATTTGATGCACAGAATGAACGGACTGAGTGCTCTGAGTTCAGTGTTAATCTTAGGACATAGTATTTGGAGCTAAGGTATCTTTCCGTTGATTGAGGAAAAATTACTTTGGAAGTTTGAGGCAATGAGTCTGAGCTTCCACAGTTGCAATATCAGTTTTTGAATGGATAATCACATTGCTGGACAAAGTAGTTAAAATTTATTCTTCAGATCCTAGGGAGTGAGCTTTACTAAAATTAAAGTATATGCTTTGGATGAGCTGCTTTATGAAGCTGAGAGAACAACTGAGGAAAACAGCTAGCTTTCCCTTTTGCGTTTGAGCTACTGAGTTGTCAGTTTTGGTTTTCTACATCAATATGCTTGCTACTATTTCCATCTTTGCTTCAATATCTTTTTATCACTAGTCGTTTTAGCTTTTTTCCCCTTCCACAGGGATGTTTGTTTTAACAGAAGACTCATGGAGGACTTAGTGATCTTGGAGAAGTGTTTATGATCAGCATTTGACAAATGGTATAACTTGTGCAAATCAGAGAACAGGTACATACATTTCACCTTTTTTCTGAAGAGAAAGTATTTTTTTCCCCCCAAGATAGTAAACTATAATTATTTGCCATACATGAGTACCACTGTTCAAGTATTTTCAGTACTACAGCCATGTAGATTATAACTGTGGAACACTGAGTTACTTATCTTTCTCATATTGTTTTCTTAAGAGATTAAACCGATTAATTTTGTGTAGTACAAAGAAGCTCATTTTGAGCACTGCAGAAGCAGTTGTTCTGTGTAGAGTGGTTTGTTCTGCTGTTTTAAAAATCCAAAAAGAGATGAATCAGGTGCAGTTTTTTAATTTGAATAACCAATGAGCTTTTTTAGGTTGATGTTACTATTTATCTGAATGCATATTTTCCTTAAACTAGCTACTTCCAGAGCTGTGGAATTTTTCATCAGGGATAAGTATGAAAAGAAGAAGTATTATGATAAAAATGCAGTTAATGCCTTCAATGTAAGTAAACAATTCAACCAAGAATTCTGTCGCTTCTTTTTCTGAAAGCTATGTACGAGAAATGTAGCAAACATTATGTATGTTAAAATGTCTTTTACAGTTGAAAACTTTTTGACTCAGAGCTAAGCACTTTCTTCTCTATCTCTTGAAGACTATTCCTAGGTTCTGTAAGTTTTACCTACATTGTCTATTACATTTATATCAGCAAAGCATTATGATCCAACAGGTAGCTTGTTTATGACTCTTTATATTGTATTTTTCACTCATGGGTAGTTCTTTAACAGTATAGTTTGAGTCTTTTTTATTTATCTTTTTACATGCTACAGGGATAAGATAGGATTACTATTTCTGGTGACATGGTCTTCTCTCATTCTCTGTAAACCCTGATGAGAAATCCTAGGGTGTTTTGAACCCTTCCTCTGCTGAATTCCAGACTGTTGCTTGCAGTGAGGTGCACTGTAGTAGCAAACACAGGCAGTATGATGAGCCTGCTCTTAAATCCTGTAGCTGTGTGTTCACTACAGTAAATTGGTGAGTGCCTCTCTTGGCAAAGGAGTTTTGAGAATTTGAATGTTTACTGAAATTCAGAGTCTTGTTAGGTTTTGTTTGGTTGGTTTTTGATACATCTGTTTCTGGAACATATAATCTAGTTTATACATCTTTCTTTATGTAGTTGTATTTATACTTAAACATACACAGCTCTGTACCTACGTTATTTAAGTATGGCCTAACCGTAGCTTACTCCTCTGCCTTAATAGGCAGTGAACTTTGACAGGGACAAGTGCAAGTGTAGGTGTGAAGCATGAGAGTTTATGCTGTGTTTTGCATTTGAGAAAATGGATCTTTGAATGATGGTTTCATTTCAGAAGAGTATAAAAAAGCAAACCTGGGAAGTACAGAAGGGTGTTTCGTTAAGTACTGTTGAAATGGGGGAAAATTGCTTCACTTAAGGTGTAAAATACGATCGTGGTTTGAATTACAAATTGGTGACCCTTCTTTACTTTTATTCCAAAAGAGAAAGTAGGAAGAAGAGTTTAAAATTATACTTCTTTTAAAAGTTCTAAAGACACTCAAGATCTTTCTAAACAGAGAACTTTAGTGTCTGATGTAGCAGTTCACTCATGCCTTAATATGTTTGAAGGAGTAATCATGTTTTGCTTTAGCATATTGCAGAGTAATATGAATCACTTACCTGCCATAGCAACAAGGATAGAATCCAAGCTGAAGAGATACATGTCACTGCTGAGTACTTTCTTCCTACTTGGGCTTTTCTTTCATTGACTAGCGTAAATGGCATAATCCTTCTGGGAACAAAATCCAATCATGCAATATTTTAGCAATAGATGAGTCGTGCGCATTCGCAGTCACCTGCGTTTCTTCAAGACCACAAGGCATCAAGTTTGAGGTGGGCAATCTGTAGTCACAGTTATGGCAGATCCTAAAAGTACATGATAGTAAATGAGCTGGACTAGTGTAGCACCTACAGTCATTGTCTGGTGCTTGTGCTGGGTTGTCCTCCCAGGCTCTGGCCCTGGCCCAGCTCACGTGTGCCTGTAGTGCTGCGACTGATGTTCACTGTTTGTCTTTCTACTGGGTCTGACAAGGAAAAAGAAGAAAAAACGAAGCTGAGTCTCCATTCTGCTTGTCTCGTACTCTGCTTTTCTAATTCTGGGAGGTCTGTGAGAAGTTTGAGGAGAATGAAGTGAGAAAGGGATGTGTGTTTCCATGCCCCTGTGCACGGGGTGGTGACAGTTTTTAAAGCTTTTGTTTTGCATTCCTAATGACATCTGAGACACCTTACCTCTTTCCACCCTGCTGGAAGGTGGATAAAATTCCGTGGGAACTGAGGGGCAGCTGTGGAGAAAGGGGGACTTTCCTGCTTCAGCCCCCACCAAATGTTTTGGTAGCAGTCAAGGCACTCGCTAGTACAATACTTTGATGAATTATAGTGAATGAAATCAGTTCTTGTGAACTGTTCCCATGGGGTGCCAGTGCTATACCATGGCAAACTCTTCCGGAAAATTTAACCATACTTACTTTTGCAAAGAGCACCATGTATCCTATTTTTAATCAAAATTAGCATTGTTGGGGGAACAAATGAGGTTTTTAGCACATATTTTCTTATCACCTTTGAAATGGAAATGCCTTCTGCTTGGATTAGGACTAATTTAAGTTAGAGATGCACACATATATTGTCTTTTGGTAAAATGAATCCTTTCTAGGTATAAGCAGGTGATACAGAAGTGCAGAAACAGGGTTGCAATGCCTAAGGGTCACTTTCCTTAATGTGGTAATTTCACTTAGGCAGCATGTAAAAATTTAAGGGGCTTTCCCAGATGTCATCGACTGTTGCAAGCTGCTTGTAGTGAAAGCTTCTGTAGCCTAAGAGTTGTTTTGAATAGATTATTTTAAAACATGCAGTACAATATTTCTCTTAGTGTAATTTTGGTGGGTTCATAAGCTTTTCGAGTTTGTCTAGCAGGACATCTCTGTGAATGTATTCTGTGTGTTGAAGCCCAGAAGTGTATGTCAAGGTTCAGTTTTTGACTGTCAGGATTCATTTATTATAATGAGTTATAAATGTCTTTTGCTACAAATTTTTTATTTTATTTTTCTTAATTATAGAAGATCTTTTGTTTTCTGACTGTTGTATTACTAAGTTTCATCTTTAGAGTTTTTTTGTACACAACAATCCTAGAACTAAAGGGTAAAGCATGCAGAACAGTTTCTTCTATAACCATCTTAGTCCTGAAGATTGTTAAACCTTTTGTTTGCTGTATACTCACATTAAACTCTTTATGCTCCTTTTGTTTACTGTCTCCTGGAATACTCTTAAAAGAGCACAGCTTATAATTATACAAACACCTTTCCCCAAGAATCTGAACTTGTATGCTTAAATAAATTACTTGATGGACTTTTTCAGAATGGTTGCAGTAAATCTAAGTGAGGCAAATATGAGCCATGGAGAAATGCTCTGGAGTGTGGGTTTTTATGAAAGTAATGTCTGAACAGAGTATTCATCTTTACTGACAGTCTCTTTATTGAGTCCCAAATACTTACCAGAGCTGTGCCACTGGTTGTGTGGAGGAACAGTTGTTAATGAGGCTCATGATCTTAAATGCAGTGGCCAAGAGAAATGGCAAATCCTGCTTGTTTTAGGTTTTGTGGAGTTAGTAAGAATCTTCCAAAATTACTGTCCTAGAGGACTTTAGCTTTGAAGCAGATGATTACAGTTTATCAATAAATAAAGAGGAAATGTGTACTTTTAAAACCATGGTTCCAGAAAGAGTAAAATCTGTCTAGAATATGCAGTAAGAACTGCTGGGGTGACTCCTTGAGACACAGGACTGCACTAAAGAAGTTGTTTCTCGTTCACAGCCCTAATGATTGAATTTGACCGTATCTACATGCTGCTAAGTTAAATGTACTAAAGTTGCACAGAGATTCAGGAAATCAAGTTTGAAGCAGTCACACTTTCCAGATTTTTTTAAGAAAACTTAGCACCTGCTTTTTCATGTAAAATAAAACCTGTAAAAAGACAATCTTTCTTCAACTATTGTTTATTTTTTTATCTAATACAATGACGCTAATGAGGAAAAGCAGTGAGGTTACTGTGTTGAGTGAGGATAAAGGTTAGCTATATAGGTATCATCATAAACAATCTCTGTAGCTTTTAATAAAAATAAGTATATAGGAGAATGCGTATAGAATTGCCTTATTCAGGGTGGATGGTGATTCAGCTGAAGTAAATTTCAAATACCTTCAGTCTCAAAAATTATGAACTGATACAATTTATTCTACTACATGAAGTGGGAATATATTGTCACATCCTGACAATGTTTAGAGAATAGGAAACAAAGTTTCTGTATTTAAGAAAGGGTGTGAATTATGCATGGAGCAGAAGTTTCAAGTAACTCTTAAGCTCACTGAAGAAAAAGAATAATGGGTCTACATTTTTCATGTTTTCCTAAGACATTGTGTATAATTTAAGAAGTATGAACTTAGGCAGCTGGCTAAAATATGTGCATTTAGAGATTGCGATGGCACAATTTCCAGAAAGTTATCTTAAAGGAGATTAAATCTGTAATATATTTACTGCACTAAAGTATGTTAGGTAGGCATTTTAAGATGTACAGATTTGGTTATGACAGAGCACATGAACATTTCAGTTTACAGTAGCCAGCATTCAGAAGCATTCCACCATTACTGTGGAGAGAGGTTACGAGTTACCCCTCCCAAAAGTGCAATAAGCCTACTGATGTTTTTTGTGGTCTATGAAAAACTTTGGAACCAAGTGATAGGAAGTGTTTTTAAAATATGCTAGTCAAGATAGGCATCAATAGGAAGCACTGAAACACCCTACAAGAATTATGACTTGAGGGTGGGGAGAGGGAAAGGAGGGTAAATTGTTTTCAAGATCATTTTGTTAGAATGGGTTGAATTATAGATTTGCAGAATAGCTAGGGTTGGAAGTGACCCTTGGACATCATCCAGTTCTCCCTGCTCCAAGTAGGGTTGTCTAGAACAGGTTGTTGCGTCTCATGTACGATTGAGTTTTGAGTATCTCCAAGGCTGGAGACTCCATGACCTCTCTGGGCAACCTGTTCCAGTATTCAACCACCTCCACAGTAAAAAAAAGAAATAAATTTATTCTTATGTTCTCTTGGAGTTTCCTGTGTTTCAGTTCATGTTCAGTGCCTCTTGGTCCTGTTTCTGGATGTCACAGGCAACAGTCTGTCTGCCTTAGTCTTGGTTCCTGCTCATTCCCCACCCCCGGGTTTTCTTTCCTCCATACTAAACAATCTGAACTCACTAAGCCTTTCCTTGTCTGAAAGGTGCTCCAGTCCTTTAATCATCTTAGTGTGTCTTTGCTGGGCTTGCTTCAGTGTGCCCTTGTCTGTCTTGTACTTGTGACCCCAGAACTGGACATGATGCAAGCTCGTGTCCAGCTTGTCCACCAGGACCTCGAGGTCCTTTTCCGTACCTCTGCTTTCCATCCATGTGATATTCAACCCATACTGGTGCATGGAGTTATTCCTCCCCGGGTGGAAGACTTGGCCCTTTCCTTTGAATGTCAGGTGGTTCCTGAGGGCCCATGCTGTCAGTGTGCTCTGAATGGCAATACACCTGTGTAGTGCATGAACCACTGCTCCTTGGTTTGTACCCTTTGCAAACCTCTGCTCTGCCCCACTGCATGGGTCATTACTGAAGAAGTTAAATAGTGTTTGCCCCAGTATCAATGCCTGAGTGTACCACTAGTGACTGCCCTTCAGCACCACTTTGCCAAGCCGTGGAATAATGAAGGAGTTGGAGAAGTTGGACTGGATTTTCAGTAAGCCAGCTGCATTCCTAGTAGCTCCCACATGCAGGGTCTTGTTTTCCCCCACTTCCATAAGTACTTTGAGGAGTACTTCACACAGCTGGACCACATAACTACATGTTGCTATGTCCAAGTAAACAAAACTTTGCCAAAGATGAAATCTCTAGTGACTACGTTGCCAGTTTGACATGGATCATGAAAATGCAAATGATCTTGCATGCAGCAGAGCAAGCCACCTAGGGGAAAAGAAGGTAGTGTTCTAAAGTGCTGGGAAATTCTCACTAAAGACAGTTTTCCCTGGAGCAAATGCAGAAAATATTGGTTAGGCTGGACAGGAGAAATGGAGCGCAATTCAGTAAGAGATTAAAAGCATCTGTTTCATTTATTCAGTGTCAGGATTTAATTAAGCCGTGGTGCCTCTCTGTAATATCTCACATAGGTGGTTATTAAAAAGGAGACGATAAATAATCTAAAAAAAAAGTGGGCAACAGTAGGTGTGGATGTTCTTGGTTAGAGTTGAAAAAAAGATTTTGTTCTCAAGTCTATGGAATATATCTGTATTTCTCAGAACAGTGTTTAATTGCATCTCTATTTGATGTAAATGTTACAAATGTCTATAGCTCTGCACATGTTCAGAACTACATCTGGCTTGTGCATAAGCTTTGCCTATGCCTGTGATTAGAATGGGTACTCTGAAGAGATAGAGGAGTGCTGTGTGTGTTCACAATATTGTTAGAAGAGCAGTACTGGCTTCTTTCATAGCCACTGCTCTGTTTTGTGAAACACAGAACTCTGAACCTTTCTAATGGTGCCCGGTGTTACAGCGTTGAATAGGGGAGCATTGTGGTTTCACCCTAGTCAGCAGCCAAGTGCTACACAGCTGCTTGCTCACTCTGCCACCAGCAGGATTGGGAAGAGAATTGAACAGGGTAAAAGCCAGAAAATTTGTGAGTTGAGATAAAAACAGTTTAGTAGGGAAAACAAAAGCCATGCATACAAGCAAAGAAAAACAAGGAATTAATTCACTGCTTCCCAAGGGCAGGCAGGTGTTCAGCCATCTCCAAGGCACCATCATGTGTAATGGTGATTTGGGAAGACAAATGGCATCACTCCAAATGTCCCCCTTCCTCCTTCTTCCCCCCACTTTATATACTGAGCATGATGTCACATGGTCTGAAATATCCCTTTGGTCGGTTGGGGTCACCTGTCCGGGCTGTGTCTTCTCCCAACCTCCCATGCAGCCCTAACTTCCTTGCCAGCGTGGCCATACGAAAAGCAGAAAAGGCCGTGGCTCTGTGTAAGCCCTGCTCAGCAATAATAAAAACATCTCTATAATTAATCAGCCTTGCGTTCAGCAAATCTAAAGCACAGCCCTGTACTAGCCACTGTGAAGGAAATTAACTCTACCCCAACCAAAACCAGCACAGGGAGACATTTTAGTAACTTAAAAAAATGCCTTGCGAGTTATCCTAAAGAACTTCCAAAAACTCATAGGTGTTATTAATAGTACATTAGTATTCTTATACTTTTTTCAGTATTTCAAGAATAGGCCTCTTTAAAAAATGTCAAGCAATTGATTGTGTGTTTATATCCATCTACTAGCAGTCTATACTTGCTACTGCTTTAGGATAAATTACTGATTTTACTGTTGTCAACATTCATTGGAGATATACAGTAATAAAGTGAAAAGTCTGCTGAAATAAGAAAAACATATGTAGCAGCTGAACTTAAAACTTGTTAAATGAAAGCAGAATAGTCATCTTCATTTAGGTTATTTCCCTGCATATTGTATATGTATAAACTGGCCACTCGAGGGCACTTTTGTATTTGGTTCAGCTGCGAACTTCCTGAATGGTTTGATAATGCGCTCGTTTTTTAATGTCCTGAATCTTCTGCGTGATGCACCGTGCATTTCATATTTAAATGGAAGCTTAGTGTAGGTTTATAGAGCTTCGACTTGCATCCTTTTTAATAAAAGGCTAAATAATGACATGCATCAACACAGGATTTTGGAAAAACTACAAATAAAAGCAGGTGAAAACTTTATTTAGTACTTACACCTTAATGACTGATAGTGTTTGTTGACTGTTATGTACCATCAGAAACATGTTAGTACAAACTAAACTAAAGTAAAATCATTCTGAGATATTGTGCATGTTATGTTTTCTGATAAATTCCTTTAGTACTGGTTTAAAGCTTACTTTTTTTACTTGGAATAGTGGTCTGGTCAACAGACTACATCAAGACATTGGGCCAGCTACTGTTTGTATTGTTGCTTTTACACGAACTGTTAACTTACCATGTATTTGGGTAGTGCCACTACTAAGTAATAACTTAATAGATAATACAGAAGTGTTTTAGGGAGGAAAATGGGGACAGGTAACACGTTTACATGTAAAAGGGGCAGGGGACTGGACTAATACTATAAATCCACAGATTCTTTCTTTTCTGATCTTACTTTTTTTGTGTGCGAAAGGGTTTCTCACAAAAGCAGAGGTGAAACTGAACTCCTACAGTACTATTGCATGTGTATGTAATTTCTTGCTCAGCACTAAAGGTACCAGATGCTTTAAAGACAGTATTGAGTTTTATTATGCAAAATGATTATTTTTGCTGTATTGTCTTTCTAAAAGGGAGCCACAAAATACAAATAATGGAAAGAGATTCAAGAATTGCTAAAAATTAAATGACAGCAAGTCTTCTGGTCTGAAACACGATCAGAATTTTGTGGAAAAATGAGAAATGTGAAAACTTAAGAAACAGCTCCTTCCTGTCATTCTTTGTTTTAGGCAATTCTGAATTAATTTCATAATCAAAAGATGTAACTACTCCTATGTTAAAAATTAAAATGATGTATTCATATGTTAGTTGTCATTCTGCAATACATTTGTAATGCATACAATCACACAACATTCTTTTTCTAGCAGTATGTGTGGTTGGTTACGGAGGTCACCACTGGTTTTGTTTGGTACTTTAAGGTGCCAATTATCAAAGATGTCTTTAGTTGACAGCTTTCCAGAGCATAGTGCAAACGTGTTATCAGAGTAGATCAGCGTGTGCTTTTTCACTTGGATTCTGGAATAGGGTTTTTGGATTTTGGGTTTTGGAAATGCTTTTTGGATTTTGATGGAGAAATTTAGGTGCCTGTCAACCAGCATCGCCACATCCTTTTCCCTCAGAGCAATTTTCCAGTCACTCTTCCCCAAGAGACCCAAGTGCAAGACCTGGAACTTCACGATGTTGAACCTTGTACTATTAGCCTTGGGCCATTGATCCAGCCTGTCCAGATCCCTCTGTGGGCCCTTCCTGTCCTCCAGCAGATCAACACTCCTGCTCAGCTTGGTTACATCTGTGAACTGAATGAGGGTGCACTCCATCCCCTCATCCAGATCCTGGATAAAGACATTAAAAAGAACTGGCCCCAACACTGAGCCCTGGGGAACCCCACTAGTGACTGGCTGCTCTTTGGTTGTGACTCCGTTCACCAGTGCCCTCTGGGCCTGGCAATCCAGCCAGTGTGTACCCAGAGAACAGTACACCTGTCTAAGCCATGAGCAGCAAGTTCCTCCAGGAGAATCCTCTGGAAAATCACGTCAAAGTGTTTACAAAATTCTAGCTAGACAAAATTTACATGTTTAGTTTTGTCTAGCCACTCAGTTTGATTCGATTTTTTCATTCAGCTTTCCTTGTCTGGTGCAGCCTGGTAGATAACAAATTCAACATGATGCCGTGGTGATAAAGCTGTTCAGCAGCTCAACCTTGTACTGTTGCTTTCATTATATAAACTTAATCTGTTCTTTATACATTGTAATGTGTTTTCTCTTAAAGATTAGCTTCATTCGTATGTCTTCTGTTCTCTTGCTTAGTTGAATATTTGCATATGTGAAGTGTTGCTTTCAAGTGCTCTTTTTTGCCTGACGTGGTTGTAGTGCTGCTGGTTGTCTTTAAACATTATGCTTGGGCATTTCTCAACTTGTACGTCCTGTTCCATATCCCAGGCTAGACAGCGACTGCTCTTCACTCTGTCTCCTGCTTATAGTTTGCATGACACTTCTTCATTGGTTCTATGATTCCATTACTTGATTGGCAAAACTATAATAATTCTTTCATCCCTTCATAGGATTGCCGCCTTCTAGGTTGGATAATCCTTTAATTTATGAAGAGGATTTGAAGATTGAGAACTATTATGGGAGGATGGAAATTGACTGATGCCTATAGTGTTGATTTTCCCCCTAGCCCCCAAATGAAATTCTGCTTATCTAGTTCTGTGTGGCAAGTAGCTCTTACCTGCTGTTCACCTGTGAGAGCTATCAAGCTTAAATTTTCCCCAAATCTGAACTATACAAAAGAATGAAAAAAACTCCAAGCCCAAACCAAAAATCCCACTGTATCTTTAGCAAATTGAAAGTATACCTAAGATGATTCATTATCAGAATTTTACACATTTTTATCTAATTGAAAATGCAGTAAGGAGCATGATGTTATAGTTCGTAGTTCAATATATTGCGTAGTTACCTAATCATTTTTGCAACTTTATTGGGTTACAATGTGGTGCAGTTGGAATAAACAGGGTCCCAGTGTTCCTATAGCAACAGAATGCTACTGTTTAAAAAACTGCATCATTGCAGCAGGTGTATCCATAACTCTGATAATAACCCAAGGATTTTAAAACAGTTAATTTAGGAATGAGAATTCTGTTTCATATTTCTGCAGGTAAAATTTAGTTTTTAAATCTTTCCTGCAGCTCTACACCACTTTCCAGCAGAAGCATAGTTTCTGCTTTGTAAAAATACTAAATATATGAATTCTATGAATATTCCAGCTGTGTAAGTTAAGAGACTGGTAGGATTTTCTGTAAGAAATATGGGGTATTTAGACACAAGATATTATTGGGTTTTTTATCAGCTTTCACTTTCCATTTAGTGCAAGCTATTTTTTTAAACTAAGTAAAAACATGTCATTTAAATTGCTTATTTTGGTTCAACATAATGACCTCCTCTGTTATAGCTTCATTTATTTCTAAATTTTCCTTCTAGATAATAGAGGTGATACAAAACAGTGTAAAAGTGTCAGCTTTATAGCTCTGAAGATCTTCTATGTATTTGGAAAATGTATTTTAGTTGCATTTTTATAATAAGGGGAATAGAAAGATAATGTTTCCATTAAAGTGATCAGCTATGCATAAAAAATTGGATAGGAAGATGTATGAAAATGCCTTTAGAGAAATCCTGTTTTTTTGAGCAAACTGTATCTGTTGCATGTATAACTCACACCTTTTGGGTAATTCTGGAAGTCTAGTGGTGTTAATAGCAATTTTACGTACCAGTTTCTAGAAAAGAAGTGTCACTTGTCTGGGAGATCCTTCACCCTGCTGCTAAGATGTAGCTTTATATTAACCCTAAGCTCTTTATGTACTTGGAGTGCTCTTAGAGAAGAGTTAATTAGAACTTTAATTAATGTATAACTTTCAGAATTATTTTGCATTCCTATTAATAAAAATATTCTGTTACACTGAACAACAACAAAGGCACTCTCTTCTCTCCCTCTCCTCTGGGACAGTCTGCCTTCATGCTTCAGGACATTAATATTTCAGTAGTTACACTGGATAAAAATTGAACAATGGATGAAACCTAATTATTTTTCTTAGGCCTTTGATGTGATCTTATCCAGGTTTATTTTCTTATGTTCTATTCTAGTGAATTTCATTATAAGTCACACTTTCCTACCTGGAATATTTCCTTTAAATATTGTACTCAGAAAAAAACCCCAAACTCTGTCTCCTCTTTATGTTTCTTCTATGTTGTGTAACCACTACCACCGAGATTATTGAAAAAGAAAGGAAGGAAAATCATGTCTCTTAGTGGCCTCTGCTGCCTCCCTTCCCAGCTGTTCTTGCTTATTTTCTTTCTCGTTTCTTTCCTCTGTTTTATACAGATATCATCTGATGCTGCTCAGCCTTTGGCATCTTCTCCTTCTCTGCAAGCTGCTGCTGAGAAGAGCAAAGCAGAGGTATATTGGTTTTGGGTGTAACTCTTATCAGGTTACTGCTTTGCACAAATGTTTCCATCTCTATAGAGTAATTTCGCTGAGGTAACTTGAGAGTTTGAATTGCTGTTAATACTTCACACACTTGAAATATGTCTCTCCTTTTTTCTTGGACTAGCTAAATGAAAGAAGCCAATACAGGCAGGGCAAAGTACATGTGTGGTTGTTACCTTTTGATGTTTATATGTCGAAATTCTGATTCTCCTCTGGTTTAGCGTCACAAAACTGTGGAAAACCCACTTAATCCCCAGCTAATGGGCATGAGTGATATTGTCCTGTGTCATCAGGAATAATTTTTGATATCTTTTTTTTGTATTACTTGCTTGTTCCATATTCTAAATTATCAGTACTGTTCCAGCCATTTAGTTCATTCTACTTGGAGATAAATATAGAATTAATTTGACTCATACTGCTTTTAATATCTCTTCTAGCTGGGATATGTGTGTGTGCTAACATTACATTTACAGTTTAGATGGGTCTTTGAAAAATGTAACACACAAGCAAGTAGTAGATGAGGCATCATTTATATCAACTTTCAGTAAATGTCACCATTTGCAACAATAATTTTTTAGAATGTGAATGCCCAGTGTTAGGCTGTTTTGGATACTTCATTCTAAATTGAGACTATACAGGATATGACATAATTTATGATCTGAGCATAAATCAAGCTTTTTCCTTCTAAACACAGAAAATTTGGACAGAAGTTATAAATTATTTTAGTTCAGCTATATTTAAACATTAATTAAAATTTAAATGACAGTGTCATGGACTAAGACCACAAGCCTTGTTGAATTTGACATGTTTTAAGTTGTACCAGGAGTAGCAGCAGCCACTAAGAATGAAACTTGCTTTTACTTTCTTATCCACCTCTATTGGTGCATTCACATTTGAAAGTTTTTCTTTGTAACTAGTATGCCATGTTGTAAGAAATGAAACTTGGAAAAAAATTAATAATATTTGCTTAGAATTTAAGACAAATACAAAGTCAGTTAAATTTTATTATCTTCATAGTGGTTTTTGACTGGTTTTGCAAGTAATGAAACACTTGAGCTGAAGTTCTGGCATGAATGCAACATTTGAGAAATGTTTTTATTTTTTCTGAATTCATCTTTATCTAATGGAGCTGAGGCAGGAAGCTTGAATATTGAAATTAGGAAGTGTGAAGATGAAGGACTTGAGGGTTTTCAAGTCCACAATGAAAACTAAATGAATGAAAATAAAGTTTCTGGGAATCAAGACTGTTTCTGTAGACTCTATGAGGTATGGAAGCAGAAACACTAGAGAACAGTTTATATTAAGTCTTCATGTATTCATTATTAAGCTTTCAGAGATTTGTTAAGGGCAACAAGAAGCATTTATATTTGGTCATCTTTATGGAGTGTTTGCTCTATGAAACTTGCTGCAAACCCTCCTTGTTCTTGAAGTCTTGAAAAATAAATGTTTCCAGATACTTTTTCCTCCAGAAGTGAGGTTTCTTTAACAAAACATATTTTTAAAAAAATGTTGAAGTCAAACGGGAAATCAGGACATACTGAAAAAATGCAAAAACTTTAACTCTGCTTTCGCTTAAACATATTCAAGCAAATTTAAGGTACTGTGATTGAAAAGTAAGAGTACTTACATGACACTTCCAACAACCTTTCCCAGGAGGAGAGGAATCAAATCATAGAATTGTAGAGTCATAGAATAGTTTGAGTTGGAAGGGACCTTAAAGATCATGTAGTTCCAACCCCCTATTATGGACAGGGACACCTTTCACTAGACCAGGTTGCTCAAAGCTGCATCCAACTTGGCCTTGAACACTTCCAGGGATGGGGAATCCACAGCCTCCCCGGGGCAACCTGTTCCAGTGCCTCACCACCCTTACAGTAAAGAATTTCTTCCTAATATCTAATGTAAGCCTGCCTTCTTTCAGTTTAAAGCCATTCTCCCTTCTCCTGTCACTATCCCGATGGAGTCCTTACCCATTGTTTGTGAAGCCCCCTTTAGGTACTGGAAGACTTCTATAAAGTGGCCCCGGAGTCTTCGTTCGTCCTCAGACTCTGACAACCCCAGGTCTCTCATCCTGTCTTCAGAGAGGTGTTCCAGCCCCCAGTCATTTTTGTGGCCCTTCTCTGGGCTGCAGCCGGTCCATGTCCTTCAGATGCTGGGGGCCCCAACTGCAGGGGAAGGGTCTGTGAAGAGCAGAGTAGACGAGGAGAATGATTTCCCTTGACCTGCTGGTCACACTTCTTTTGATGCAGTTGTCTAAGTTTCCATGGGAGAAGAGATTGTGTTTATTTAAATTATTCAACTTGAGAAGGTTGAAGTGGGACGTGGGAACAGAGAATGAAAGACTTTTAGAAAAGTTGTTGCTCTGACAGTATAATTTGTGTGTATATTAGAATGCAGGTTGGTACTAGGGTCAGTGAAACAGTAATGAAAGAAAGGCTAAGCTTCATTGAAAGGCATGGCTATGTATTTGTAATCCTAGTTCAGTAAGGCTGCAAGTCTCAGGTTATTATGTGACCTCCAAAGAAAATACTGTTCTATACTTGTCCCAGTCATACTGACATTTCTTGAACACCTTGCACTACCACAGGTGAGATACAGTATTGGCAGGGCCTCTGGTTTGGACTACTTCTGTGTTCACTTCTGTGTTCCTAATGTTCAGTAAAATCTAAGTTGGTCTCTGTTTCTTTTTGTCAAAACAGATGTTCCAAATTCCCCTACTGGCGTTTCATGACGGTGGTCATTGCTTTCTGTTGCTTGTAAGCAGGTGCTTGGTGTGATAGTCTGATTTTCCAGGAACAGAGTGTTCAGGTTAATGCCTGATGAAATAATTCACGTGGTTTAGTTGGGACTTGAGTAGCACCGATACACCTGGTAAATATGGTGAAAGGTTTGAAGATGGATTATTGGAAGTTTTGAAGAATGTGTTACTTGGATCCCCCCATGCCCGGTCACCTCCAAAAAAACCCTAAACAAACTGAAAAAAAAAAAAACCCACCAGCAAAAAAAACCCCTTCACCTGAGTGTTAGAACTATATTAAGTAAATACTATGTTTTAAAAATGTTAAAAATATATATAATGGATGTTTAAAAAAAAAAAAGAAAAAAACCACAAACATTCCTTACTGACACAAACTGTAACCTAGAAACTGTTTTATTTTTAATACTGGAGCTGCACGGACAGTTATCTAACCTCTCAACCTTTCTCCTAGTATTGGGAAACTTGTAAACAGTAGTGTTTTCTGAAACAAGGCTGTTTTGAAGCTTTGAACAAAGGGGTACAAGTCTAATGGCTGAAAGAACATTTAGGAGCTACTGTTTCATTGTCTTTTTTACAGATGGTAAACCCTTGTTTCGTCCATTTAGTGTTCAGATGTACTTATTTGTACTACACTGTAGTTGTACAAGGTAAATGCAGGCAGACTAACCCTTTGTCAAAGCAATTGCTAGCCTAGAAGACTTTCTAATCTTCTTCATGTTATTCCTTAAGGCATGTTTTATGCTTTGCTTCAGTCAGATGGGTCAGTAATTTTGGCACATTCATTCATTAAAAACTAAAGTGAAGAAATTTCTGTAATGTCATTAGGATGCGTTCAAAGTAAAGGGATCTTTATATTTTCACTTTCTGGAACAACACAGTGTGTCATTGCTCAGCTGGCCTGTCATATGGCCCAAGGCAACTTTTTTGCATTCAGGAGTACTTTTTAAGACTACTAGATTAGCTTTTAAAAATTAGTACCTTTTTGCAGAAAGCTGCACGCAATTTACCTTAGTCTAGTTCTTTGGTCAAAGCAGCTGACATCCACCCTCAGTGACAGAGGCTATCAGAGTTAATGGAGACACTTGAAGATGTTTTTTTCTCTTCAGCTCTGCTTAGCTTAGGAGAAGCAATACTGGTTCGTTTTCCTTCTGCTTATTAAGCAGAAAAGCAGATGAGCAGGTGAAAAAGTGAATATTTTGAATTGGATCTAAAAGTCACAGTATTTTTAGTATTAGTATTTGACCAAAATGAGTCACTTCTGAAAGCAGAGCAGATAGAAGCATAAACTGATTTAAAAGGAAGTAACTGAAGATCTCTATTTATATTCTATATGGCTGTAGACATTCAATATGTTTGCAAATTAGGTACTAGCAAAATGCTTTTTCTTTTTGCAGAAGGAAAAAGAAAAAAAGAAAGAAGAGAAGAAGAGAGAGAAAGAATCAGAAAAACCATCAAAACAGTTAACAGCTGAAAAGGTAAAAAGAGTTTCTTTTATTCCAGTTATTTAAAAATGGCACATAGTATTAGATATGTTCAGAGATTTGGGGAAAAAATTAATGTGTGTGTATATACATACATGTGAATGTGTATATGAATTGTAATCTGGTTAATCCACATGAATTGTTTACTTGTGCTGTTGCTTGCATGCAAAAGTTGGTTGACCATACGATGAGGAATGTGTTTAGGGGAAGAGGGAAATGGGTTAAGCTTTGTTAAAGTTTAAGCTGAGACCATAAACCTAATTAAGGATTTTAAGATCACGGAATTGTCTTGAGTTGGAAGGGACCCACAAGGATCATCAAGTCCAGCCCTTAAGTGAAGGGCCCATATGGGGATCGAACCCACAACATTGGTGGTGTTGGCACCATGCTCTGACCAGCTGAGCTACCCTCAGGGTCATGGACCATTGCTATTCTTGCACAGGAAATTGTCGGTTTTATTGAGTCCCATATTATCATCTAATACTGTCTTTCATAAATGAATCAATTTTAAACATAAATGTATAATCTATAGAATTTAATTAGCAACTCTAAGTAACTTGAAAATTTGCAACTAAGATCACGTCACAAAACATGACAAGCAAACCACTTAAGGTGCTTCTTTACATAGCTGTGTTAAAGCATAATGAGCAGCCTTAGCAATGTAGGTACAAGTCAAATTTCATGTGCACTTGTGTAGAGAGTTAATATTAAACAAAAATGAAATGGGTAATTCTAGTATTAAATATAATAATTTCTTTTAATACAGATGTAGTCTCTCAGATCTTGTGAACCCATTAGTATGTTCAGGTCTGCAGTGTAGTCTGCAGAATGCATTGGAGTCTCCATCTGTCAGTTTATTCCCCGATAGTGCTGTGTTACAATTATGAAAAATGTTGTGTGTTCACAGACTGTGATTGCAGATGTATTTCCAATTCAGTTTTCAAATAGAGTTTTTTTCATTTTACATAATACAAGATACAAAAATATATATATATATATATGCACACTTGGAGTGTGATACAAGTCCTCCCTGATACAAATATCATTTTTCTTAAGTTAGAAAGCAAGTTTGGAATGAGTTAGTGCAGAAGCAAATTTTATTATGACAATTTGTGAAGCTTCACTGAGCTATTGTTACTGATATGGTACGAGGTTAAAGGAAGTTTATGGATGACAATAGAAACATTAGAATTGTTGATTACTGAAGCTTTACAGGGGTGTCCAGCCAAATGTTTTTTAAATGTTTTATCTTGGTCCTTATAATAATATACTTTAGTTATAAAGGCTAAAAACATTGCTGTGGTTTGGAAACCTTAAGTTTCTAGAGCCCAAAGATCTACTTTTGGTTTGGGAGAGAGAGGATTTCCCTTTGCAAGGGTGCATGAACCTTGTTATGTGTCTGGGAATACTTGGTTAAGTGAGGGGAGTTGCCAACAGAGCATAGTTACAGCTGAGGGATTATCCTACTACCCGAAATAAAAAACAATTCTAATGCCACGGTTAGATTTACATTTGAAAAATCATTAGATTACCGGTTAATGAGTAGGCAAATAAAAAGAAGTATTTTGATTTTAAATGCTTGTACTGATGCCTTGAGTGGCTACCTAGAAACAGAGACTAGAGAGGAGTAAGGGAATAAAGGTAGGTATTTATTTGAAAGGTATTTATTACAAAATGTGGAATTTGGTAAATATATCTGTAATATATGTATCTATGTAGATAATAGTGCTATTAAAACAGCTGCAAAACGTTTGAAGTACTGCAGCATATTTTATTTCATTATTAATATGTCAGCACTGACTGCTCAAATGGAACTCATCTGTGTGTCATCTTTTTAATTTAGGGCATTCTTCAAGGTTGGGCTTTTAAAGGATCATTCATTCAAAATAAACTGCTTTTAGACCGTAAACTTTACGTATTTTAAAATTGTAGTTGTTTTCTTTAATCCAAACGAAAGAGACGTGTATCAAGTATTTGTTTCTGTTGGAAAGTGTTGGTGAGATAGAAAACCAAAAGGTTTTATTTTCGTACATGGAATAATAGATTGCTGCTTTTGTGGTGTGATTCTGCTTTCGGGAGCTGATTAACATTAGTATTTCAGTAATAATGATACACTTCACATCCAGGTAGAGACTGTCTATAGGATCTTTTAAATATTGCATCCTGAATCAGCAGGGGAGTACAGGCATCTTGACCATAGCATCTATCGTGTTTTCAGCAACCACACCAAGCAGTAGATGCTTATTTTTCCCAGTTCCTGGAGGGGGAAGCGATATGAGAAGTCTGCACACTTCATATGTAAAGTCACTGGCTGCCTTTACTACAGACATGGGTTATCTCCAGTCTAGTTATTCCAGGCTTCGGAAGTTAATGAATTAAAAACATGTGAGCAAGCAGTTGGCAGTTCTGCCACAATTTTGAGACTACTTTTAGATTAAGGTAATTCAAGCAGTGTTTTAACTATCCTATAGAAGAATCAATAAAGATGGAAAAAAATAGAGGTCTTAAACTGGTAAAAAGATGAATCTAGAGAAAACTTCAGATCTATTCTCAAGTGTCATGTACTCCTACAAGTCCTCAGTTCCTAGTGACTTCGATTTTATCTTTTGTTGAGATTAAATTTCTTAGCTCTAAAAACAAGAATATGCATCCTAAAACTTTAAAATATTCACATTCAATTCTCATGTTCTTATCTCTGCTTCACAGAGCTGACTAATTTGTTCCTACATCCATTTGAGAGCCTTTCTCTTGTCACTAACTAGATCTTGTCACTAACTGATCCTTAGCCTTTAGCAAGCTAAATGTCTAGCATGATTTCTGTTGCATTTTCAAATATTACTGAAAGCTTGTAGCATTGATTTAGTAAACTTATGATCCCAATGTTGCATTAATGTATCAGGTAATTATGGCATAAAAGATACTTTGTTGATTATGATGCTTTGATAAACGAACATAATCTTTTAACTGATTTAATAACAGTGAGTTTTCTTACAGAAATTGCTTTTCAGTAAAGAATCATCATGTGCTTGAAGTGGGTGTCAGGGGAAATATTTTTTGTGAGCGTTCACATTGGAGAGTTCAGATGTAGTGTAGAATTTCCTCAAGATTGGAGAGATCTACTGCAGAATAGTGAGTAGCAAGGATACTTGTTTACTCTATTTTTCTGGGCTGTTCACCTTCTCTGATGAAATTACTGGGTAATTTGTAATATAACAAGATCTTCCTATGTGAGCTACTGATTGGGTCTAGTCCAGTGATTAGCATTTTATTGGAAGCAGCCAACAACAAGATGTTTCACATCAGATCTGCAGAACTCTTAATAAAATAAGTGACATTGCCAAGCTACTGGCAGCTGTAATGTCTTTTTCTAATTGAAGAAAGTTAAGAAACTTGCATAAGTTACCCAGGGTCTTTCCTCCCTCTCTCCTTTATGCTATTTCCGCAAATGCAGATCTCAAGTTTCCTTAGTTCTTCTGCCTAAAACCACCTTATCCTTACAATTACTTCGGAGAAACAGGGAAAATACTGCAAGAAAACTACTGTAACAATTGTTATGTAGTTTTTTGTGACATGAAAACTGGGGCCAGGTTATGTGAAGCTGACATGTTCACTCAAAGCCCAGCTTGCTTGCAAGCAACAGAAGTGCAAATTTAGCAGTATAAAAAGTGTGCTGAATTGCAGGAATAAATCATCAAAGTGAGCTAATTGTGTGCTTCTTAATGTTTCCTATGGGCCAAGAGCAGGATAATAGCATAAGGCAGACTGTCGTGTAATGAAAGCAAATTTTACATGTTCTGTACAGACAATTAAGAGATTTGAAATTAACTAAAAAGTAAATCTCTTGTTGTGAGAGCACATTTTATTAGTGGAGAGGGGAAGAGTCTGTAGTTTGACCACCAATCTTATCTGCTTCATTGGTAGTTACACAGGGAAGTCTTCAATTTGTAGGAATTTTGGCAGGAAAAAACAGCTAGACTTTTGCTAGCCATTTTTAAACTTCATCATCCTGCCTGCGCTTTCATCAGATGCTGAGGAACTTTCCCTTCTTACTAATTTCTCTTTTGCACAGCTGAAGGTAGTGAAATTTCCCAAATCAGCCATGATTTTCTTTTTTTTTTTTTCCTTTCTTTTCTCTTTAAGCTGACTGAACAAGTTCTCTGTTCGGGAACAAAGTAAACCAGTGAACTGCTTTTTCATTTCTAGCATGTTTACTGAGTAGAATTTTTGTTCATCCTCGAGTAATTGAATGTGTTCAATTTAGAATTATTTGGTGATTTAAAAAAGGATATGTAGCATAAGTATTCTTGTGTGTGAGAAAGCTCTCAAAGCCTCAGAGTAGTTTTCAGAAATAAAATTTAACCTGTGTAGATAGTTCAGGTAAAGTTTCTTCTTAGAGCACAGAAGAGCACTTTAGGTAAGCTCCATGCTGCTTCTTCATGTAGCACGTTGCATCAGGCTCTGTGTGCACTCTGTCCACCTTGTACCTGTTTTCCACTGAAAGGAAGCATAGAAAAGTAGGAGATGAGGTGCATTTAGGTCATTCAGGCTGAGGGATCAGGGGCATGGCTGGGACATGGCCAGTGTGTGAACTGGGGAGACTGTGTGCCTCAAGGATAACCAAGAGCTGCAGAGTGAACTGCGGAATACTGTTCACAAGCAGTCAAAGAGTATAAGGAACAATACTTCATTTAATAAAGGCATTTGCTTTGCAGTATTTAGAACAGAGAATTTGGACTGAGCTGTATGAATAACTTCTTGAATTTCAGAGCAACTAGGACTGTTTAGCTTTTTTCAAGACATACCTGTTTATGTTCTTCTGCAGTACAAATTCAAACAAAAAAGGCATTACTAGGTATGATGCTGTGAGACTGTGGAGTGCTCCCAGAGTAAAGAAGAACAAAATTGGTATGGCTAAATGTTCAGATTTTTGTAGGGTTCAACTTTTTATGTAGTCTAGTTTTTAAACTAAGAAAATGTGGTGTGCAACAGCGCTAACAACCCAGAATTAAGCCAGAAGTTCTTTGGAAAACTGTCCACAGAAAACTTGGTAAGTATTTCTAATATCCAAAATTAGAAAGTTCAGCTAAGTCCATGACACTGAATGCTTTGGAAGCATTTGGGTTCAGCACTGTGTAGCTTTCTCCGCTGTTTAGTTTAGAGGCTTCACATGAGCTGAGTACTGTCATGAAAATATTGTGATGTTTTCACTGTAAAATACTGCATGTTGAGGACCATAGTTACTGTGAAACCACATCTAAGTTACTGAAGTAAACCCTTTTAAGACAAGATTGTGTTGTACTGGGACAGTAAAGTTAAATGGTTAGGATGTAAAGAACGAATTTTTTTCACTAAGTATCTGTGCATTTGCAAACTAATATTGGCATTCAGAGTTAAAGATTTCTTCATTCTGCTGAACATATCAGGATGATGAATGGTTCTGAAGGACTGCAGCAGTTACACTTGATTAACTGAAGTTCAAGATGACACTGTGAGTTAGTTTGTTTTATGATATTGCCTTTTGAATTTGAAACTGGCTCTTGTTTTTGTATAAAGTTATTTCAAGTGACAGCAATGGGTCAGTTGGAGGTTATTTTTCAATGGTGGTATATCAAATGCTGTTTTTCTTCCCCAAAATGAAGACTAAATTGGCAGATTAAACTTGGCAGTAACAGTGAGCTGCTGCCTCTCAGTCAGCTGGTACCAGCGAGCAGCAGATGGCCTATATTACAGAGGTACAGACATCAGTTTATTTGCATTTAAAATGTACTGGAGAACCCCTCAAATAAAAGTGGAGGCAAGTCATACTAGCAGCTTTTCCACTTCATATAGGAAAAACAATGTGTCAAGTATTCACTTAACCAAGTACGAAGAACTTAATGTAGCTTGTTAGGATGGTGTGTTTGTTTTCCCCCAAAGACAGCTAAAACTCTCACAAAAATCAACCTGCCTGGACAACTGAGGCAAAAGGAACTATCAGTCCTCCTTATTTCTCTGGAATGTAATTTACTTATCCAAAGTATTACAAGTTATCATCCTAATAATTTTGTACAAGGAGAAATGAGTTGGAGCAAATACTGCTCTAGTGTTCTGCACTTTAAAACTGAGTAGCACTGTAAGAATGCATGGAAGAAATGAAAGCCCCCAGAATATTTGGTGTCCACTTAAACGCCAGTTTGGTGAAAGTGATGTGTTTAAGTGTTTACTTTTAACTTGTAGAAATAAATGGATTCACAAATATTGACCTGAATAATAATTTAAATGCAGAATCCCATTATAAATATTCTAAATGTTTTCTTTTTTTTGATGCTGTATTGTTGATGCTAAATCACTTGAACAGTTGTTAGTAACATTTCTCTGGAGGTCTAAGCATTATTTGCCTTTCTGAGTGATTTATTTTTAAAATATTTTTTCCTTTTGATTTTTATATAAAATGCAATATTACTTTAAATTGTAATAAAAAAGCAATCATGTATATCATGAGAACAGAAAAATAGAAACCTCTTTTGCTCTCTGATTGAATACATAGTCTTATTTATACTCTTAGTCCTTGTTTTCACAAATTCAGACTAAGAAGGTAGGAATTAAAGCTCAGGATTTAGGAGTATGTGATAAAACATAGGGCAACCTGTTTCCTTGCCTCCTACCCCCACAAAGGGTGAAGAGTTTTAAGGCTTCTTGTTCTCTCAGTCTGCATTTTATGTACTGTGGACCTCTCCCAACCTGGTTTTACATTTCTAATCATACCTTCTCAGTCTTACGGAAGAGATCAGATTATTTGGGGTTCTTTGGTTGTTTCTAATGCTAATCTGGAAGAAAGCAAATCAAATTAGATTCTTCCCGAAACTGTGCTATTCATTCCTTTTGCAGGTAACAAAGGACTTCTTCTGTTTGAGGATTGCCATGAAAAATAGTCGTACTTAATGAAATTAATCTGTCATGGCTCTTATTACGTATTTGAAGTTGTAGACAAAGAAATTAAGAAATAGATATTGCAGGTAGAAGCAATGAAAGAAGCCCCTTTTTTTTTCAGGAAAAAAAAGAAAAGCTTTTATCTTTTTAATGTTGGAAAAGGAGTCAGCATTCAGGAAGGGTATCACTTTTTTTTCTTCAGCCCAGTATGTGCTTGCTGTATCAGCTTGATCCTGTCTACTCTGGTCTGCAGCAGAACAGCATTTTAATGCAATTTTTAAAAATTTTATACAAGTAGAATCTAAAAACAGTGAGAACAAGCTTGAGTAGAGCCTGCTTTGGTTAAATTTGCCTTTGTTTAACTTACCAAACTGTTTTTAACAGAAAGCTGTTTTAAGTGTGCTTGGTTTTACTTGATCCTCCATTACACTTTTGCTCCATGCGGCTTCAAAACATAATACTGCCTTGGGTTTCAGTTGATAATACTTATTAACAGATGGCATTTTCAGCTTATGATAAGCATCATCTTTTTTCCTGGTGACTTTGAGACAATTAAGACAACATTACATATGCTTATTTGTATATTGAACAAAATGAAGTGGACGCATTTAAACAGGCATGAAGTAAATCAGCCTTACTCATGGGTGGATGCTGTCTTTAGAAAAAAGACATTCTGAGACATTTGAAACCACAGGACCATGCATGAATAAAACTGCAAATATACAATCTCATCTAAAAAGTTTTATAAAAATTATAGTACTAGTTAGGAGATTGTGTACAATCAATCAAATGTGCAGGAACAAAATGCACTATGCTTTTACCTAAGTGGTACTGATACATGGAACTGAATGTAAAGAAGGATAAGAATTGGATAAGATGAACCTGATAAGAGGAAAAAGACTTTAATTTAAATAATGTCACTAAAAATAATAATCTTACCTTGTTTTGAATAATAGGCTTCCTTTGTTTTCCTAAAATAATGCAAGTACTGGAGCATGGGCAAAGCAATCAAGTGTCTTTGTGTATTCTATTTCATTTTACCATGATTAAGCTAGAACGTGCTTTATCTCACCCCAGTGTGTGACCATCAAGGTAGGGCAATGGGGTAGTGGGAAATCCTGTCAGATGTGCAAATCTCACTGAAGAGTAAAGATACTGACTTACTTTTCATAAAGAATTATTTTAGATGTCACTGGCAATATTAAATCTCCAACATTAGCTTAAGCTTTAAATGGTTTATAATAGCAATAATAATAATAATATGCTGTCAGACGTTTCAGCAATCTTCCGGTGTCATGCAACAACTTTGAGTGTCTTCCAGTTTAAATTCGTAGTTGACATAGGTATTGATTGTTTGCCTTTTTGCTACAAAGAATATTTCTTTGGACTGTTGAATTTATTTCATTTCAGTAGTTGCTATTGGCACTAGAACAGTTGCATGGAACACTTTATGACTCTGGCATTCATACTGTTGCATAATTATGTCTTCACAAAATTAACTCAAAGGTAGTTGGAAAATAGCACTGTAGGTGTGGTAGAGGTAGAAGCAAGAGGAGATAGAAGCAGGGTCTTTCAACACAATTTGAAGGAAATGGACAAGTTTCTCACTGTAGGTAATTTTGTCAGATGATAATTATCATGCAAAATTAAGTTACCAGTTGCCTAGTTGTTCAAATAACTTTAATGCTAAACTCCTTACATATATCAGTCAGAAATGTTAACCCTTCTGCAATGAATTGCCTCTTGGCTCTTTTGAAAAAAGAGTTGGAACTGGATGAGCTTTTGTTTCAGTTTTACTTGAAATTTTTCTTTTATAAAATTGGTACCTACAGTTAGAAAAAAGTGGGGCAGTTCTGAGGTTGGTCCCCAGGCATGCCACTGTACTGCTGCAAAATAAATCTGTCCTGCCTCTCTGCTCAGTAAGTATTGTCTCTCAATTTGAGAATACTGTACTTCATGTCAGAGTAAGGTGTACTGCAGGCTTGTCTGCTAGGCAGAAAGTGTATTTTACACTGTGTAGTAGCAAGGGTAGCTTCTGCTCAAGAGAACATACCGATTTTTTGTCTTACCTATTTAACCCTCAGTTTACACTGTAAGTAGATATCAGTGTATCTTTTTCCTTGGTTCAAACGAGGATTATTTTAGTGGTGTGAATGAAACGGGTTGGGCTGAATCTTAGCATAAATGTTGAAATGGATGACTGAACAAACAAATCAGAGGCCTTGTAATATCACTCTGAAGGGCCAGTTTTAAAACTTTGGCATCTTGGAAGCTGTAAAGATAAAAGGCTTTAGCAATCCTTACATTTTGTAAGGACGATTTAAATATTCAGTTTCAGAATACACAGAAATTTCATGTAGGTTCACATTATTGTAACTGGAGGATTAGTAGCAGAAAGAAGCCTGACTCATTTCAGTTGAGATGGAGGCTGCAGTGCTTATTTATAGTTGATGTTAAAGATTATGATGGTATGGAGGATGAAGACAAAGAAAATGGAGCTTGCCCAGGTTAAGAGAAATCCATTTTGGTATTGTATATGATAGGTTAAAATTACTTAGCTTTTAAAGTAATTGTTTCAAAGTGATTAACTTTGAAATGAGAACAAAACTGAGGAAAAAATACCCTGACTGGCAGAAGAAACTAATGTAGCTAATGATGCATAAGTATTTATTAAACATTTCTGCCTCTCACTAAGTTCTGCGTTTATGAAACAGAATTATGTATATGTACGTGAGGATGATAAAGTACTCATCAGCTTTCTCCTAACTTCTCTAGTAGTTAAAGAAAGCAACAAGCTGATACAGAAGTAAGAAAAATTAACCTGTGGGGCTATTTCAGTCTGATTAACTGTCACTGAGAGAATTGAATTTCTGTGGAGCTAATTGAGAGGCTTTTTCAAATGCATCTCTAGAGAAATAGTATGCTTAGACTTCATAAAGTGTTTGTAGTATGCTGCTTGTGATAATGATAGAAACTATGCCAGCACAGAGTATGAGTCCAACACTCTGAGTGAAATGTCCTAATTCAGAGGTTGTTTATATGAAACACTATTCAGTGTGATGCTGTAAGACTGACTAAAACATAGACTATAAGAATCAGATGAACAACAACGGGGAGGCAAAGTGGAGTAATCTAATCAGTAAAAAGAGAAGCCAGTGAGCTGCATCTAGTACATCAAAGGAAAGTAGTGAGGTGGGTCAAGGAAAAAGATTCTCTCTCAGGAATACCAGGCAAGTAAGGGGTGATTGCATAATAGGGTATAGGACTTGTTGTGGGATGCAGAGAGAAAAGAATTTGGGGATAGGACAGAGAATATTGTATGCAGTTTATTATGGGATGTTTAGGTGACAGAGACCAAACCAGGGGAATAGAGAAGTCAAGGTGGATTGGGATGTAACAAACATGAGGAAGCAGGGGGGAAATGGATAAAAAGGGGCAGTCACATACAGTCACATACATGCTGGTTGTTGGGCAGGTTGCTTGGCAGTAGGATAGTCTCAGCCTTCACTTGATCTTTGCAGGCTATTCTGTATTCTTGCCAAATGCTATTTGCAACTATTGAGTGAGTGCATTGTCTCTCCTGTGCCTGTGTGTGAACACTTGGAAACTTCAAGGTCAGCTACCAGACAGGTGGGGTAAGAGGCTGGTGCTGGCCACTGGAAAAATGCTGCAGGTCTGAGGAATCTGAGGGTCAGCACCTGCAGAGACCAACATCTAGAAGCCAAGTATTTGCAAAGGCAGCATGTCTAACACCAGCTGCCGGAGGCTAACATACTGTGATCACACTCAGGTAGCACATTTCATGCTGGACTAACCAGTGAGTAAGATACAAGCACCTGGAAATATCTAAGGCATGAGCTGATTGCTGGCTAAGGGTGTAGGGTCTTGATACTGAATGAAGTTTCACATAAAAAAGCATTTTTCAGCAAAAAACCCCACATTTGTTATAGTTGAGGAAAAGACTGAGAAGCATACGTTCACGAATAGGGATGGAAAGCATTTCTTTGTTTTTTTACTGTGAGCTCAGTCAGTTGCCATGCCTGAAACAGCTCGTTCTTGTCTGGAAATATATGAAAAAGGAATTACAAATAAATGCCCTTTAGTTCTGATTTGGTACACTCATGTTGTATTATGTATTACTTGAAAGGTTTTTGAAAGGGAAGTTATAAAAGAAAATAGGTTAATGAGGAACTGGAACTAATACAGCTGCATTATTGTAATCTTACCGAGGCTAATGAGCGCAATAGAAATCAAGTAGAAATATGTAAGCTGAGTTGATATAACCATAATACATGATTCAAAAACTGAAGGTGTATTTAAAATAGCTCACAAAAATACAAACCATGTTTATTACATTTCGCAGCTTGCAAACTGAGATGCATTAAAACACTTTGACCCTAACCCAATTTCTAGATCTCATAACCGGACACTGGATTAGCTGTAAGATGGATATGTCTAGATTTTGTGCTTCATAGTGATTTCTTCTATAAGATGCAAACCCCAGGTTTTATTGGATTAAAAGCAGAATTCTTCCATTTTATCTAAATCAACTTCCATGACAAGATAATACAAAATAGGAAAAGGGTTGATAAACAGCTTTTTCTCTGCCTTTTGTGTCCTTGTAAACAGGTCCTTGCTTCTGGGCTCAAATGTAGTAATTTCGAAGATTTACAGCCACAGCAAGCTCTGCTCAAGTCTTTGCCCCCAGAATCTCTGGAAAACTTGAATACCTCTGCACTCAGACTATGCGCCTTCCCTGTTATGCAGTCTTGCCATCCCTCAGCTTCAAGTTGCTACGTCTTGTTATGACCATTACCTAGCAATCATCTTGCAAGCTTTTGATGCTTTTTTCAAGTGTCAAACTTAGGAAAAAGAGCTTTTCCTCTTTTTTTCAGACCCTATTCTGAACTTTTCCACCCTAAGAACCTAATATATTTGAATCTGAATGCATAGAACTAGTATTTCAAACGTGATTGTTATTATATAGATTTAATGCATGAATATAATAATAAGGATTTATCTCTGATACTTTGCTGTAGTTTCAGCAGTAAGTATAAAAAGAAAACCAACTTCATTTTAGGAAATTATCCTTCTACATGGTTCATACGTCATTTTGAGCAAGGTAAAAAGGCCTCTGAGATTGTCTGATGCATTAGAAAGGAGCTAAACCAATTCTGCAGAGTACAAGACGTGAAAGGTTTTAAGTCTTCTTGGAGTACATTGACTAAAGTAAATGAGATCTGAGCTAACATTTTAAATTCAGTTAAAATACAGTGTTAGTACTGCTTGGTCAATAAGTAAGAACAAAGGAATAGTCTTAATCCATTTTCACAGAAATGATTAGTGTATTAGCCTAGACCCAGATAAAATCATATTAATGGGATAAGATTATGGTGCAGCGTCTGTTAGTTCTGCCATGAAGTTTTTAATTCAAATGGCTAAAGATATAATGCATTTTACATAATCTTGCTCAAGTATCTTGCTCTAACTGTGAAAATCTAATG
Source organism: Rhagologus leucostigma (assembly GCA_013397725.1). NCBI lineage: Eukaryota > Metazoa > Chordata > Aves > Passeriformes > Rhagologus > Rhagologus leucostigma. Next base: position 2,354,572 of record VZTD01004411.1, on the reverse strand, counting down.
AAATCCATATACCCAGGTTTTTAAAGTGGAGATGTATCAAGTACCACTTTTTAAAGTTTTCTTTTGGGTATGTGTTTTGGCTGAAGGACCGTCACGTGTACAGAATCATATTTAGCAACAACAACAAAAGGCAAAAGTTTTGTTGGTTTGCTTAGTGTGAATGCCTTAAATAGGCTTACCCAGGTGAATGTGAGTAGTTGAGTGCCTGTTAAGTGATTCACTGAAATAATCACAATAGACTCTTCAATAATAAATTTATGTTTTCCCCTTGGCTTGGCTCTTTGTTTGGTTCAAGGTAATTCTAGTTTGATAAATAAGAATGGTGGCTTTTTTTGTTGTTGTTGACATGCTTTTTCTCTTGATTAGAAATGCATCAGAGTATGATTGCAGAGTTGCTGTAGTTTATACAACTTAATAATGATACCACCATAGTTTAACTTGTGTTTCAGTATAGTACACTGGTTTTCTGGCTTTTTTTGCTAGTTAGGCAGAATAGGAGTTCATCACTTGCTAAAAGTATCCTCAGTTCTGAAGAGTTAGTCTGATTTCTAAGTTTCTTCATCTTTGCAAGATGAAGAAGATGAAGTTGCAAGTCTGAAGAAAAAATGCTGATGTTTTATAGGAGGGTAAACAGAATAACACATTTCATCTTTAACACCATTTAAATTAAATATTATGAAAAGATTAGTTTTTACTTATTTGCAGGTCAGGTATGAAAGCTATAAAAACATTCTTTAAAAATTCTAGGATGTGCCTACATGAGTAACGCTGTAAATGGATACAGACTAAACTTTGTATAGCATAAGTGTCAGGAAAAGTCATATCTACAAACCTATTACAAGCTTATAGTAAATTACTAACCTTATTTTCTCGCATGGCTGTTCTCAAATGTTTATGCTCTCTTGCAAGTTTTATTGCAAGCAGGTAATGAAGAGGGAAGGAATCCAATTGCTTTATACACAAGGCATACAATTCCTATGTATTAAAAGCAAAGGAAAGCTTTTGTTCAGTAACCGTAGAGGCGTATATGAGCTCTAATGAATGAACTGGAAATTGCTTTTAAGTTAGAAGTGCTTTTCTCAAAATTATCTCAAAGATATATCTTCAGCTTCCGTAAGGCTTCTTGTAGTTAAGGTAGGAAATATGAGTTAGAAATGCATTGGCAATCAGATGTGTTTTAAACAGACTGAGTTCTAGATTCATATGAATTTTTCATTAAAGTAGAAAATTGAGGGAAAAAATATGAAGGAAAATGGGAGCAGATAAGTGGACTGGACAGTGGATTTTTGACAGTGACTGATATCTTGCTTGAGAGTAGGAGAGATTTTTAGATTAGTAACTTATGACTGCTCTGACTGTAGTGTTTTTCTACTTCAGAGCTATTAATCATGTGGCTTATGTCCTGCACTATGTATGCTACCCCTTTAAATGCTCTCACACAGTGTAAATGAGAATCAGGTCCATGATAATCCTAAATGCTGATGCTGAAATCTGCTAAATTATTTACATTATCATCTTGTAGTAGTGAATTTGGCAAAATTCTGCTTGTTTTTAAAGTATTTGGTGTGGTTTACATTTCTACTGGGTGTCATGTCTTTTAGAACTGTTAAACCCTTAAAATCTGTGTATATGACGATAACTCGCATAAGGTTACAGAAGCAGAAAATGGAAACTTGAATCTCCCATTTATAAAGAAAAATAACCACAGTATTTTCACTGTGTGCTGGCATTTTTGAACCAGGCCTTACCAAAAAGGTTTGTTTCACAACTGTCAATTCCAGTACAAAATGCCCTCAGCTGCCTGTCAGAGGAGAGTATTCTGGGGAACAGGAATGTGCAGAAGAAATAAATTTAGATTGACCGTAGGCCGTGGAATGTATGATCGTATTAAACAGTGTTCTGGAAGGATACCAGTGTCCTTACTCATTTAACAAACTTGGATTATTTTCCTATTTTACTACAATAGTAATTAAAAAAAGGCAACGGGTTTGACTGCAGAGCAATGTATTTGATGCTAGATCTGAATATTCTTACTGTTTTATCATTTAAAGTGTAACACTTATCAGAAGACCTCATGTATGTTGTCTGTTCTGTGAACCATGCAAGCTGGTGTAAAGCTTTCTGCTTCCCTCTTGTCTTTCCCTGCCCATCTTGTGCACCTAATAGCCAGATGTGTTTGGGCACGGTGCTGGAAGTTGGGAAAGGACAAGCTTGTTTTGCAGAAAGGGAGCACTGGTGACAGCAGCTATAGATCTCATAGCGTCCTGTTATGTATGTGAATTTAAAAGGTGTGTAACAGTCAGTCATGGTGGTACTGACCCTCCTTTTTGTCTTGCCCGTATATGACCATATCCCCTATAGGCAGCATCCTATGTGCTGTACTATAACCTTTGTACAGAGGAAGGAGGAGGATTTACTTGGCAATGCTTTAATTTCTTTTTTCTTTTTTTCTGAGGCAGAATGAATCACTCATTTAATGGTTATCTCCAAAAATAGCTTGCTGAAGAAAATTTGATAAAAAATTTGTCCACTGACACACTGGACTTCCTACAGTATGTGACTTACGCTTCAGGTGTTACTAAACGTTCTTCACAATCCCATCTCCTGCAGACTTGTGGTCCAAGTTTCTGTGAGAAAGCATTGCTCCCATTCCAGGGACTTGGAGTTTACCTTTGGATGAGTCAACTGCAAAACTGTAACACTCAGGTTAAGATCTCCAAGGCTTGTGTATGCTGAGCTTCAATGGGAAAACTGAATTTGGGAATTCACTGTAGTTTGCAGAATGAGGTTTGTGTAGAGGTTGATTCACTTGACTCATGTGCTCCTTGCATCTGTTTGACAAAGTCTGTAGAATGCCAGAGAAAGGGAAGAGAAGGTGGTTGTGAAGAAAATGTACCAACAGGGAACTATTGCTGACTCTTAAGTGTGTATGTATGTCTGCGTGTGTGTGTGTAGTCCTTGAATGTACTTAATAAGGTGCTTGGAGGTTGGCTTGCTGAAATTAACAAAACAAGAAATATAATTGTGCAAAGCTAGCAAAACTAAAACGATACAGTTATCAAAATACCACTACTCAGCAATAGCCAGAACACCAGTGTGTTATGAACGGTGTTGTAGCCACAAATCCAAAGTACAGCATCGTATCGACTGCTGTGAAGAATGTGAACTCCATCCCAGCCAGATCCATATAGGCAATTAGTTTGCAAAATATATGGTATAAAGTACCTATCAGTTCCCTTGTCCTCATCAAAGAAACATCTTTATTCACTAGTAATTTGCTTTAGAGTAACATATAAGAGAGAGAAAAAAGTCTGTAAAATCAACTCTAGAAGTTAAGGTGTGAATAGAGTAGTTAACACTGTTACTTGCTGATTTATTTGGTTTCATTTAACTCAAGAAAAGTATTTCACATAAATTAGATTGAACTAGAATGGTGTAACTAGTGGTATATTGAGGGCAATACATTGTGAGAGCTCAATAAAAGCTAATATTGATTTCTATAAAATTGAGCTTTCTTTTTTAATTTGAGACCTAGTAGAGAGCTTTTTTTTCCCCAGGCCTAACCTGGTGTTCTTATCCATTTTTTAAAAATTAAACCTCAGATAACTTATATCGTTGCACAAAATTAGTAAAGAAAGCATAAAGGAGGGTGGCACAGTAATGCAACATTAAATGCAGGTTGCTGAGCTAAAAGATACTCTTTCATGATGTACTCTTTCATTTCTCTTTCTGTGTAAATTGGGAAGTTTTTGACAATGGTGTTCTTTTCATCTTTAAGGATGTAGTCAGAACTGTAGCAGAATAAACCTCAAAACTTTGGTACAAATTTTCGTAGCTTTTCCATTAAAACCTGATAGACTGGAAATTACCTTAAAATCTTAGAGCTGATATTGTGGATAAATGAAGAAGTTTGATAAGTGATTAACCCTACCCTTTTCCAAGGGTAGGGAAATGAGCAAGATGAATTAAATCATAGACAGCATCTCTGTGAACTACAAGACTGGCTGGTGCAGCTTCCAGTAATGAAGGCATCATCTCAGTGTGAGATTAAAGTAGGCTTGTGCACTTGGTTGCTTTAAAGTCAAATAAGCTAGAGGTGGCCTGGTCTTCTCCACTGTTGCCTGCTTTGGATTTTGTTTGTGATGGTTTCTTAGCACAAAACATTACATTTGACCAAAGTGCAGTGTGGAGGTATATGGAGATTACCAGCATATAAATTTCTATCCAGTAATTTCAAGCCAGTTGATTTACAGTGACAGTGTGTGGGAAATTAAGTGAAGGTCCATATACTCATTTCTGGATTTCTATTTTAATTAAATAGGAAAGAGATCCTGCTTCTTAGGTGCAGACATAATTTCTCAGTTGTTCATTTTGGTAGAGGTAAAGTTATGAATTCATAAATATTTTTAAATATTTGCTCTTTAGATACTGAAAGATGATTAATCTTGTTATGTAAGGACTACTTACAGATGTGGTATTAGTACCATACTGTCACATTATTGTTTTGTAGATGTACAGCAGACAGGATTAAGACATAGCTTTATTTGGGTATAAAATTGGGAGTCAATCATCACTGGATACTAAGAATTAAATGGGAGTAGGAGCTGGAAGAGAGAATTGTTTCCATGATGGCACATTTATCAGTTATCAACCCCATCAAAAAACCGTATTGAAGTAAAGGAAGACACTCTGCGGTGCTCCATCCTTGTCTGCCAAGCCAGTCATGACACTGTTAAAAGTTACTGGTTTGGTCAAGCATGGCTTCCTCTTGATGAAGCCATGCTGATCCCTCCCACTAACATTTTTGTCCTCTGTGTGCCTGGAAGTGCTTTCCAGGTTAGTTGTTCCATCGCCTTCCTAGATATTGAGGTGAAACTGAGCAACCAATTGTTCCCTGGGTCTTGCTTCTTGCCCCTGAAGATAGGAGTGACAGAAGAGTATACTTGAGAGGAAGGTTAAAAGGACAGCATTGGAAAATAAAACAGTAAAAGATTATTGTATCCCACTTACCTGTCATCTACAGGATTGCAAAAATTTATAGTGCCCGTACTGGATCTGAGTAATGAGTGTGTCCCTGCTTCTCTACTGAAAAGATGTGCTTTATAGGTGAAAATATTTGTAAGAGGTTGCAAGGTTAATTGTTTATGTGCCTCCTTAATTTGGCAAAAGTATCTAATACCTGCTGAACAAGGGGTAATTTAAATTACTTATTGTGGCTCTTTTCATAACAAGGACTCAAGTTTTTTTAGGTGAAAAATTCCAAGCCATGCTAGAAAATAAGCTGATCATGTGGAGATTGCAAAAGAGTCAAGTCCCTGGAAGCTTGTTCTGGCTTCAGTTTCTTTCAGTGATATTTGCAAACAAACTGTTTTCAGTGATCTCAAAATAATATAAGGCAGCAGACATTGCTTGCTTTCAGTAGGTGTCCAGCATGAGAACAACCCTGAAGGGTAATATAATGGCCATTAGTGACAACTGTGAGAAATGGCCATGTGAGGCCTGCATATCAAAGATGTCTTGATGCTCTGCTGTTTGCAAGGACAGTATTTCAGAATGTACTAGCAGCATAAAAATGATTTTGAATGAGGAGCTGTTAGTACACGACCTGAAGTAAATATATTTAGGAATTGCTATAACCATGTACTTCATTCACTAAACCCACATATATTACTAAGACCATCTTGAGTGTCATAAAAAAATAGTAGCCCCACTAACCTTGAAGGCTCCACTTGAAAATAAGTGCACAAAATTGTGTACCTGTTCCCTTCTACTTGCCTTTTTCATATCAGATTCTTAATGCTATTTTTAGTTTACCTAATGCTGCTTAGTCTCCAATTTTTAATGTGGTCTTATTCCAAAGGGCATAACAAGGAATACATTATCTAGTACTGGTGTCAATACTTAAAAATAATTGCTGTGGGAGTCAAGGAGACTAGTAATAGAAACTGAGATGAATCTTGGTGCAGCAAGATTCCCAAGCATTTGTCATGCGATCTTGGATCTCTACAAAATGTGGTATTTTTTAGATAAAACACAACACTAAATTAAACAGTAAGTTTAAGAAATGTCACTGCCTTGTTATGCAGGCTTTTTTCCTGTTGCACACTTCTGTGCTCACTGAGTGCAGTACTTAACATTAATATCTTGAAAGGCCATTCTCTACATAAAGCTTAGTCATGTATGAGTCTTATTGGGGCAAAACTGCTAAAAAGAAATTAAACATCACATTTCTCTTTATGATTTAAAATCAAATTTTCTAGTGACTCCAGCGTGATTTCCTTTTTGTTCTTATCCAAAAATTTCAATACCTTGTTTATGCCAGAATTATATGGGTTGGAAGAGACCTCTTGAGGTTGTCTCCTCCAGACCCAGAAATACAGCATGATCTCTGCTACAGAACACTGAAGTGTAAGGCATTGCTTTTTGTTATACCTACTTCAGGTGGACCGCAGAATCCATGGGACTTAACAGAGAACAAGAATGTCTCAAGAAGCAGCATGGCAGTGAGGGTCATTTAGGTATTCTTAAGAATAATTAAGTGTGTGCAAGTTTCTTGTTCTAACTCATCCCCCTGGTGCCAACCTTACCTAATTTATGCCTAAGTGTAAGTGACTTTAGAGAAGTCCCTGTCTATCACGGCAGACCTTAAGCACCAAACAAATGTCTTCTGAATTTGCACAAAAGCCCTCCTATGTGGCATGAAACATCTTAAACAGAAATAAAGGCATACCAAATTCTAGAATTGATTGAAATCTCAGACAGGAGGATAGGAAATTCCAGGAAATGGTGCTTGTTATGGTGAGAGAATGGGGGGAGCAAAACCATATTGCAGGTAAAATTAAAGAGGAAGATTTTTTTGTTCTAGATAGCTGCTGAATATTGCTTTGTGTGTCTGCTATTGTACAGATGGATTACTGGTAAATGTTAGGTGACTAATGCATTTTTTCATTTTTCAGACTGAAGGTTAGAATGTTGGTGAAAACTGTGTAACTGTAAAGATGTTGAATAGTGCTTTAAGGAGAAAATCTCCACCAAGGAAACAATTTCAGTATTAATGGCTAGAAATATTTGCTGTACTAACAAGCTTGAAAATAATTTTGCAGCTTTTCTTGATGTAATTAACTATGAAGTAACCTTAAAATCTAGTAGTTTACATACTGGGAAGGGGAGCAAAATGGGACAGAAACTGCTGGTCAAGAAATAACAGTAACGATATTGGTAAAGGATATCTTGAGGGATCATATTCTGATACCTTGTATCTTCTTTGCCTTTCTTATTTAGAGAGTGATGAAACAGGAATATGCGTTTAATATGTATTGAAAATGTTCGTTTGACAAAGTGGAGGACCTATGTAGATTATTCCTCCCACATTTTTAAATTTTTAGTTGAGTTAATAAGATTAATTTGCCACAGTAATAAGTACCAAATAAAAAAAAGTGCTATTTGAACTCCTTCTCTTTAGTTCTTATTAATGTATGCAGAAGTGTTTGGTTTCTGTGAAAAGTTTGCATTCAAAACTAACCTGTCAAGCTTTAAATTATTTCAAACTTATGGTTTTAGGTAGTTATCAGAAATCTAATACAGTGTAATGAAAAATTGCACATTTAGTATAATTCTAACAGTTTTTCTTTTCAGTTGAAAGAAATCATTTTATATTCAGAATTTTTAAGCTGTTTAAGCAAAAGGGAAAAAAAGCCAGTTTCATGTAATAAAGGAGCATGTCAGAAATGCTTCTTTTTACAGCTTTTGTGACCCATAGTGTTTCTTACAGAAGTGGAGAAGACTCAAATGGGCAAGGTTTTATGGCACATTCTGTTCTGAAGTACTCACTGTTAGTTCTGATTAGTGTTTATAATAATAATTTTGTTGGTTTATGGCATATTTATTGAGATATGGTCAGTTGTAGAAAACTTCATTTTGAATTGTCACTTTTAAAAAAGCCTTGATACGCTGTCATGGTTTACTTTCAAAAATGATACTTTTTTGGAGCATTTGGAATCAGTGTGCTATGCTCCAGATTGTAAATGCAATGATGAAAGTTATAATACAGTATAGAATCAAGGAATTCATGAACTGTTTTTTCATCAGGCTATTTCCTAAACAGCTGGATCTTGAGCAAGATACGTAAAGTCAACCTAAGGACTTTTGGCAAGAGGGAGCCAAGTATTTCTCTGAGAGATTAGCAAGGGTCAGATTATGTGTGACAATACCTGTTTGTGGTAGGTGCAGAAATGGAGTTCGGTTCATTGGAGCTCTTTGCTGGAGGTTTTCAGTGGGGACTTGCTCATGCAAGAGGAGTGTCTGTAGTGTAACAGGCTTCTGTGCACTTGGGCTGCCTTTGAATGCTCTTGAGTTTCTTCACTGCTCTTTACAAACGTCAAGCTCATTACTCTTTATCCCCCTTTTGCAGGAGAGGAAGGAAGTGTAGAATTACCTGAAACAGGAGATCTTTATACGATTGTGTTGAACTTTAAAGTTTTCCTAATGCTAAATAACTTAAGATTTAATGACTTCAGCAACCTCAGGAGCCTCAGTGACCCTGTCAAAGCCATGTTATGTACGTGATAAAGATGTGAGTGAAGCAGGTTCTGTTGGTGTCAGCCCAGTTTCCAGCCTGACAGTGTCCTGCCACTGTTATTGGGTAACCTCTTCTAGTTAAAGGCTGTACTCATTGATCAGCCAGTCCGCTTCGGGGTTTTGTGATAAGTACAGAGCAAAGGCAGATTAAATGCGTGTGAAGAAATGCATTTGTCATGTCACTACTATAAACCAGTTGGTGTTTATTTTAGAAATCGATGTTTTGATGGATTCAGGGGATCAGCCTGATATTGGTGTGAGAAGAACTATAAACAGATTTATGAAGTAATTTTCATAATCAAATTTCACATCAATACCATCATACATTTTGAAGTCTCTAGGCGAGAAAAGACTTGGGGTTCCCTTTTCAGAAGGAGAAGAATGCTGTTATTAGCCTTCAGGTTTATAAAGGAAAAGATCATGAACTCAGATTGTGCGCATCAGTGCTCAACATCTGTAAATTCTGCATGTTCTGCTGATGTTCTTTGCAGAAAGGCGAATTAATGTCATTAGTTTACTTTTAATTTTTAAATTTAAGCTTTTAAAAACTTCTTTTTTTCTCTTCAGTATTGCAGAACTGTGTAGTTTGATTGCTGAAATGAGTTGATAAATTATAGACAGCTTTTTGCCTACTGCATAATATGCAGTGGTTCAGTTTAAGACTTCAGCTTATTTTTAAGCTATCCTTGAACTTAGATTTGTTTAAAAATTTACTACATACCAGTGAAAATACAACAATAATTTTCTACAGTCATGTGCCGTGTTCCTTTTGACCATAACTGCCACATACTTCATTACAAATCAAATTCATTATGATAAACAAATATGGAAAAAGGTTTTTACTTCTGATACTGAAGCAGCGTCTTTAATGAGAATTTTTTAAGCACTGAATCTTTTCAGACATGTTACTTGTGTTTATTTTTTTTCACCTTACAAGCCACAGAAGAAAGAGGATCAGCAATCAGAAGCTAAAGCAAGTCCAAAAAAGTCATCAGAACCCACTATTGACCTTTTAGGACTTGGTAAGCAATATATAATTACTTGCTTTTAAATCAAACATAGATACATAATTTTATATTTTAATAGATATACTTTTATTTTCTCTGTGCTTACTGATAGATAAATTTGCAAACCGTAAGATTGCATGCATGAATTTAAAACTATAAAGGAAAATGCCATGGACATGTGGGCATTTCAGTACTTATGTTTTGCTAGGGAGAGTAATGAGCTCCTGTGGGAAGGGGAAGTTATCAAAGTGATCTTCAAAGGCCTCATGGATTGTAGTATTTCATTGTTTATGGTACAAGTGTACTTTTTAATGAAAATGCTGAGGTCATCTGAATTAAGTATCTGTAAAATACATTATATCATACAATTCCTATGTTAGTTAAAGGAATGGTAAACTGTCAGACTGTAGCTGACTAATACCTTGTAAAACTTAATATATTGGGCATTTCAGTGTTCTGTACTGACTGCAACCATCATTCATTTTTATCTAATACAGATTTTTGTTTTCTGACTGGCAGGTAACTATGGATTGTCCTGTAAACAAACTAGTTTCTAGTAAAATAATTTAATTTACACTGTCTGCCTATACTGTTGTGTATAGGCCATATTAATGAAATATGTCTTTCATTTATCTAGTGTTGCTCTAAATGTTTTTTTTCCATTTGATAGAATCTTAAAATGGAAATGGAAGAATAAAATATTACTGTAATTATTTTTATTTCCTTTTGGTATTCAGGAAATTGTTAGGTATTCAGGTATTGTTAAGAAAGTTTTCCACAAGTTGTGAGTGGATATTAAGAGTCTTCACTTTACATCAACGTAATGGTTATTCTTAATTTTCTACATAATTTCTACATGATATTGGAGGAGGCTAATAAGTCTTTTAAATGTAATTCTAAAATCTTCACTTTGTAGAAAAATGTTTTGGTTTTTTTTAAATTTTTTGTTTCACGGTATGAATAATGTGACAAAACAGTAAATATCTTCTCTGTTTTAAAATTTACATTCTCCTCCAAAATACATGTTATTTTCCCTCTGATGTAGAGCTAACTGTAAAGTACCGGTTTTGCATGGGTTATGTGTATGTTGTCTGTCGCTTGCGCCGGCGATGACCAGCCCGGCGGGCCGGCGAAGGACTTTGGTAGTGACCGCGCCGATCGGGGTCAGCTCTCTTGGCTCTGAGAAGAGCCCTTGCTTTCTTCCTCTCGTGCGTCCCTGCACAATGTCCGATGTTGGGCTCTTAAAAGACTCTCGCCTGCGGTTTCCGAGCCCTTATTCCCCAAGCGGGAGAACAGAGGGACACGAAGGGTGGCAGACGAAGAGCCCCGACTGTTACAAGGGCGAGGGTTCTTATACAGTAACAGAAAAGGGGCAGAGAGTAGGGATAACCAATAGGGAGCTGATGAGGGATGGCATGTAACCAATGGGAATATAGGGAAGGAGGGACAAATTCAAACTGACCAATGGGGGAAATAACTGTACAGAACTCTCTAGAAAGAAATTTCATAAACATAAGTTAGGAGGAGTTTTAGGAGGAGACTTCTGGAGATTGATGTCTTGGGGGTGCGGTGGACTCAACAATCTCAGCCTCACCTTCAGAGTCAGTTTCCCTATTGGGGAAATCGATCCAGTCTATCTCATTTACCCTGAAGCTGAAGGTGGGCTGGATCACCGCAACATGTTGTCCATATCTCATTCCAAGTAATCTGCTACTATAAGCATGCAAATCTTAATTAACACCATAGAACGAATGTTGAATGAGCTTATTTTAAAAAAAAAGTAATTTAGACTTGATGGAAAGCTGATTCTTCTTTATTTTCCTTTAGTAGACCACCCTAATTAAAAACTAAAGTTTAATCAATATGTGGTTTTGAGATTGCTAGGCTTCTGTATGCTTTTGGTCATGATTTGAAAAGTATCTTGGTAACACTGTTTTATGATACAATAACGAACTCAGATTACACTGGCTAACTTGAGATGTAGTGTGCAATGAAAATAGTATTATAATTGGTGTTCAACAGCTCTGCTTCTTCAGTGAGATATAAAAAGGGCAAAGTTTATAATATGTATGTTAAAACCCCATAATTTTAGAGGAGGGAATGCTTAAAGATCTTTTAAATAACAAATTGAAAAGCAGTGTAATAAGCCAGTAGCACTTGGAATCCTCTGAGCTGCAAATGAGGTATGTGTTAATGAGAGCAGACCTGCATATTTCATTTGAAGAGTTGTCTCTTAATTAACACTGGCAATAGAAGACTTCAGATAGTATTAAAAGAGAGATCACATCAACCCAGTATGTCCTAGAACCATAGAATAGTCCAGGTTGGAAGGGGCCTCAAATGACCATCTGGTCTGAGGAGTTCCTGGGAAGGGGAGCGTAGAGATTATCTAGCATCCTGTCTGGGCACAGCCTGCAAACCTCCAGTGATGGGGACTCTACCACATCTGTGGAGCTGTTCTAGTAATTGATCTCATGGTAAAAAATTTCTTTCTTACGTTGACAAACTTGTACCTGTTGCCCCCTCTCTTCCCTGTGTGGCTCTGTGTGCTGTGAAGAGAGAGGCTCTGTCCTCTTTGTAGCTGCCCTTTAAGTACTGGCATACTGGGATGAGAGTGTTCCTGAGCCTTCCCTTCTCCAGGGAGAGAAGACCCACCTCCTTCAGTCTTTCCTCATAGGACAGGTCCTGCAGCCCTTTGGACATCTTCATGCCTCTCCTTTGGACCCTCTCCATTCTGTGTCTGTCTTGAACTGGTGGCCAGAATACAAATACAGACTCCAGGTGAAGCCTGGCAAGTGCTGAGTTGATGGGATGATCGTATCTTTGCCTCAGCGAGTAACACCTCTGTGGATACAGTCCACCTGTTTTGCTGGAGCAATGCACTGCTGATTAAAATGTTTGATATGTCATATCAAATAATATCAAAATGGATATGATTGCTTAGCTCGTTCTTCTTACTATGCAGATATGTTTCCAATGAGAATTCATTCTCTTAGGGCTTAATTTCTGCAAATGAAGAATAGTACTAGCTTTTAGTAGGGCAGCTCAAAATCACTTGTGATAACAGGTTAAGTAATTTTAATGGATCAGAATTCATGCTAGAATAATTTTGGCTTTCAGAACAGCCCAGCTTCTTTGCAAAGTTTGAGTAACCCCCAGTGCTAGCTTTGGGTATGGTGTTAGTCTCTGGATCATTGTTCTTTTTCTCTCAATTGGTTTTTTAGTAGTGACCTCATCAGAAGGTAAACTTCCTTAGATAGGACTTACCCTATGAAAATTGGAGCTAGACAATTTTCTGAATATAAACTCTCTTTCACTTTTCTTTACAAATTGCAGAATTTTCAAGATGATATGCCTTGGCAAATTGTACCTTTAAATCTGGTAATAGGAGAAGAGACATAATATCCTCAGTGACCGTACTATCACATTTGTGTTCGTTCTGAGCCCTTCTAAACAGATTCATGTGGTTCTCTTGATTTCTTGATCGAGGGTTGTTATTGAGATGCTGTTTAGATACTCAGTTTTTGATGATGCGACAACATTCGTGGGTTTTGGCTTCTTGATTCAGAATAGATTTTAGTTCAGAACTCCACACACAGAAAGGTGGGGAAATGGACACATATAAGCTAAATATTGTTATGATCTCTACAAGCAGTAGTGTTAGTGTTCTTGCTGTGCAACCCCAAATTCCTTCCCTCTCTTCCCAAGCAGTGAGAAATAACAGCCTGTTTCTGTACGCCAAGCCTGAAGCTGCTTTTTTAGTCATCTCTACAATTATTTGGATCTTACCCATACTGGAAGAATGCCCTGTTGAAAATGTGGAGACCTAAAATTGACACTAAAATCAATAATACAGGATTTTATAAAATGAATTTTTAATAGGGTAACTGTAGGAAACATTCTTCAGTTTGAAAGTCACAGTGTGTAAACCACAGTTCTTCAGCACTTAGGTGATTGGCGGTACTGTATTCTCATCTCTCTGGTGTTAACCTTGTGCTCTGTCCTCCTTTTTGGGTTTTTTTTCTTACAAGGTAGATGTCTCCACTTATGCCAGGTTGATGTAAATGATTTCTTAATATTTTGTAAAAAATGGTGTGATAGCTATGTACAAATGTGGAATATTGGAATGTTACACAGGCAGTTTGGGATCATTGTGTTTGCCAAGGTATGCCACTTAGAAATTACTTCAACATATAGAGAAATAGAGGAGGAAAAAATAGTATTTCTAAATTATATTACCTTACAGAATTACCAGAAAGAAGAAAAGTGCATTTTACATATTCTGCATCATTTGCCACATTTAGATGTGCCCTTCATAAAATAAACAGTAGCATATTCCGGATTAACCACTGTAGTTCCAATGAATGACTAAAGAAAAGAGATATATTATGTTGTTATTTACTGAATTTGATGTGTGGGGCATTCATCTGGCATGGTTGGAGGTAAAGTATGATATGCTAAAAGCTATTTATCTGCTTCTGCATGGGAAATATTCTCTGAAAGAATTCTGTGAAGTTTCGAGAGGTTAATCATGATATGAAATGTAGCTGAATGTTGCATAACTGAGAAATGTACTTTTGTTGGAACTGTTGGGTAAGTACCAAAGCAGTATGGTTGGTCTTAAGTTGGAAACTTGCGTTTGAGAAATAGTAAAGATACATTCATAAATACATAAATATCATATATGCAAATATAGATCATAGACTCCTAGAATCATAGAATGGTTTGGGTTGGAAGGGACCTTTAAAGGTCATCTAGTCCAACCCTCTTGCTGTAAGTAGGGACATCTTCAACTAGATCAGGTTGCTCAGAGCCACATCCAACCTGGCCTTGAATGTTTGCAAGGAAGGGGCAGCTACCACCTTTCAGGGCAACCTTTCAAAACTCTCATTGTGAAAAATTTCTTTCTTATATCTAGTCTGAATCTATCCTGTTTTAGTTTAGAACCATTACCCCTTGTTGTAACCCTACAGGCCCTAATAAAAAAGTCTGTCCCGATCTTTCCTGTAGGTCTTTAGGTACTGGAAGGCCGCAGTAAGGTCTCCCTGGAGCCTTCTCTTCTCCAGGCTGAACAACCCCAACTATCTCAGCCTTTCCTTATAGAAGAAATCCCTCTGATCACCTTCATGGCCTTTCTCTGGACCTGCTCCAACAGGTCCATGTCTTTCCTGTCCTGGGGACCCCTGAGCTGGATGCAGCACTCCAGGTGGGGTCTCACCAGAGTGGAGTAGAGGAGTAGAATCCCTTCTGTCGACCTGCTGGCCACACTGCTTTGGATGCAGCCCAGAATACAGTTGAGTTTCTGGGCTGCAAGTGCACATTGCCTGCTTATGTCCAGATTTTCGTCCTCCAGAATCCATAGGTCCTTCTCTGCAGGGCTGTTCTCAATCCATTTGTCCTCCAGCCTGTATCGATAGCAGGGATTGCCCTGACCCAGTGCAGGACCCTGCACTTGGCCTTGTTGAACCTCGTGAGGCTTGCATGGCCCCACTTCGTGAGCTTGTAAATATGTTAACGTTTATATTATTGCTGCAATATTCAGATTATGGTTAGGTAAGCAATACACCTACCCAAATTGAAAACATTTACAACCACTTGAGCCATACAGCATACTAGCTGTCTGGCTTTCCACATTTTATTTTCAGAAGTTTTATATAGAAATTGCCTCCCAATGAATGCTTTTTCACTTCTGCAAAGGTTTTAGCCGTAAATAAAATTTTACTAATACATTAAATAATTCTGCAATAATTTTGGCCAGACAGACCTTGTTTGCATCTTTACCCCGGATTTTTGTTGGAACTATTGACCCATTTCTCTCAGTTCTGCCTTTCTAGTAATTTGGTGTAAAAAATAATCATATGCATATTCTCTCTATTGCAAGTCTTGGTATGGCTATCATAAATGATTGTATATATAAAAATACAGGGCTTCTTAGTAACAAAGTTCTTGGAAGTAGTTTGGTCCCTAAAAAATGGGTTTCAGAAATGCAGAGTTTAAGATCAGATCTGCTTTTTTGCTGTTTCCTCTCCTGCTGTCCCTTTGAAGCCCTTCTGCTGGTCATTCTCACTACTGGTGCAGATAAATATACCAAGGAGTGATGAGGTATATGTAAGCTAGGATTTATATGAATAAGAGAAGACAGTACTGAATTGGAAATCGGCATGTCAGGGGTTAATAAAATGTATACAGAAAAAGACCTGTAAAGGTAAACCACTGTATTATTAAACCTTTCACTATATTATTAAATACATGCTGGTAAATAGTTTTTGTTTCTGCTGTCAAACTGAAACAAGACTTCCTAATCTGAAATCAGAAGCATCATCTGCTGTTACAGTGGGGCAGACAGCAGTCAGATATTATCTGTAATATTGTCATAAATTGTAAGAAAAGAAGTTTTGGAACCACACTTTGGAGCAAGGGTGAAGAACAGCGTTTATTGACTCTTCACATTCCCTTCTCTGACTGAGCATGGAAGCTCTGCCTTGCATCTGCTCTCATTGCAGTGGTTTCTGCTACATCTAACATTTCATTCCTAGCTATGGATGGACTCTCCAGAAAAGTGATGGAAGTACTATTTATCAAAAGCTAATTGCTTCAAAGTAATCCTGTGATGGTTGAAGCTATAAATTTCTCAAAATATTCAGACAGGCCCAAGTAACTTATTCTGATTTTCACCTGTTCCCTGGAAAGGCTACAGCTGTGTTTCCTTCTGTCATATACTCACCACCTCTTCTAATCAGGTTTTAATGATAAGTGGCACAAGTTGAATGAATAGTGGTATACTTAGAATAAATTAAAACTCAGAACTCTGCTGGAGTATCTTTCTTATATTACAGAAATATTTAAAATGAGGAGGTGTGCCAGTTTGGCCAAAATCTAGTAATATAGCCCCTGAGAGAAAACCAGGTTGCAACCACCCTTCCCCCCCCCACAGGGTTCGGGAAAAAAAGAAATTTTTCCTCGAAGGAAAGTGCAAGAGATAAAAACTATTTATTTTAACAAACACACAGGAAAAGGATAATGATGCTAAATAATGGATTAAAACCCCCGCTATAGAGAGAAACCTGGGAAGATTTCAGAGTCCTTCTGTAGGTGTGGTCTCTCTCCTCCTCGGAGCTGGTCGGTGAGGGCGTGGGCCCACCCCCGGGCCTCGGGGAGAAAATTCTCCTGATGTGTTCTGATGTTGTTGAAACAGTTCAGAAGAGAAGAAGGGAAAAAAACCCAAAGTCCCAGGAAACAAAATTCAGCTCTCCGTCTCACGCCAAGAGGGAAAAAAAAAACCAGCTGGCTGAAGAAAAAGCAAGCGGGGTGCTCCCTTCGTGCCTTCCGCAGTCAGAAAAACACTGAGGAGGGTAATCTCTGTGTCCTTGAGAAGCTGCTTTGGAAAGTTCATCTGGGTTTTTTTTTTCAAGCTTAGTTTAAAGGCACAGAAAAGGCACAATATTACTTTTTGGGCATAGAGCATGATAGGGGATACACATGATAGAGTCACCCCAAGACAGGAGGGAAAGGAGGAAACACATCCTAATCCATGACCTTGTGTGTTGAAGCTGAGAATATCCATAATCTCTGTATAAGAACTGTCACTTATGTTGAAAAACAAGTCTATGCATGCCTGCATGCAAATATATTTAAATGGAGTCGCTAATATTGCTACAAGTAATGAACTGGAGTGAAAACACTGTTAGGTTTTTCCTATATTTTGAAACTTAGTTCTTTCAGTACGGAAGGGGGAAGGTTTTTGGAGTCTCTTTTTAAGAGTTATAAATATTCCAACTATTACATTTTGAGAAATCGGTAAAACAGGATCATCTATTAATACTATTCGTACAGGCTTAAAACAGTGTTGTAAACAGTAATTCAAAATGTCTGGTTTCTGCACCAGTGGAGACAGGGAGGTATTTATTCAGTAAGAGATGAAAGGCATATGCATTTCCAAATGACATTCTTAGAGAAACAATCTAGCAAAAATCTGGGTTTTCGTAATATTAGTTTATAAGCAGCATATTAAATACTTGAAAAATACTTTATTTTTGCAAATGTGTTCTGTCATGAATGTTCTAAATATGTGAAATGCTTGTTTTAAATGATTGCATTTAAATTTTCAGTCTCCTATGTTAAACACGTTGACATTCAGGGAAACTAAACTACTTTGGAGTATGATGAGAGATATTTTTTTAATACATGTGCCTGACTGAGAAAGTAAGAACATTAAATTATTAATTCCTCGCAGTCCTTTTGCTTGAAAATTATGTGCAGTTCATTCCTAAATTTATCTGAAACAGTGAACCTTTGGGGAGATGTTTTTGGAACTTCCAGTCTGCAGAATGACCTCAAAAAAAGCTTGTGCTTAAATGGCCAGTATATTTATTTATCCACATCTCAAAGCACTAATGTGGATGGAATGGTGCAGCAGATTATACGTATGGTCATTTTGCTGTCCACTGGCTTCCATTCATCAGAAATAAGGGAAGGAGGAGACCTTTGCATTAAGGTGTAAGTAGCTTTGTCATAATCATAGCTGAGTTTGTAACTTTGCTTTTCAGAATCATTGCAACAGCAGTCCCCCAGCAAAGCCAAATCATAAGAGTAGTAAAACTTGAGGTGGCTACTTTACATTCCTCAGGCCACTCACTTTTACTCAGGATAGAAGATCTAGTAGTGTCAACTCATTCCCTTTGCCTTCATGGAAGGCAGACAGAAATGAGAAGGCATCTGTCATGGTTTGACCCCAGCTGACAACTAAGCCCCACACAGCCACTTGCTCGCTCCCCCCATGGGATGAGGAAGAGAATCAGGAGGGTAGAAGTGAGAAAACTTGTGGGTTGAGATAAAAAGAGTTTAACAGGTAAAGCAAGAGCTGTGCATGTAAGCAAAACAAAACTAGGAATTCATTCACCACTTCCCATGGGCAGGCAGGTGTTCAGCCATCCCCAGCAAATCCAGGGCTCCATCACGCGTAACAGTGACTTGGAAAGACAAACACCATCACTCCAAAGGTCCTCCTTCTCCTTCTTCTTCCCACTGCTATAAAGCATGGCATCATGTTTAGGCTGTGGAATATCCCACTGGTAGTTGGGGTCACCTGTCCTGGCAGTGTCCCTTTTAACTCTTTGTGCACCCCCAGCCTCCTCGCTGGTGGGGTGGGGTAGGGAACAGAAAAGGCTTTGACATTGTGGGAGCACTGCTTGGCAATAATGAAAACATCTCTGTGCTATCAACCCTGTTTCCAGCACGAATCTAAAACAGAGCCCCATACTGGCTACTGAGAGGAACATTAACTCTATCCCAGCCAAAACCAGTACAGCATCTCTGGGTAATGTTCTTCTGAATGGATTGTTTCGGAATCCAATCTTATGATGTTAGTAGCAGTTTTTTCAGTGTACTATTATCTAGGGTTTTTGGAATACTGACCCTCCTGTGATGTATAAAGAGCTGTGCTAGTCATGGCAGTGTTTATTTTGCAGAGAAGGTTTTGACTTAATTCAGCTAGTTTGTTCTGCCAGAGAAGTCTGACTTCTGAGATTGGATAATTTTAGGCGTAACTTCCTCTATTGCCTATAAAAGCTTTCTTAAACTTGCTGTTAGATCTATACAGTCATTATAAACTTCAGCAGAATCTAGAGTCACCTTTGTATTTGTCAAGCTCTATGTAATGGCAACCCACTTGTGATATGCTTAGGTGTAAATTTGTTAGCCAGTTCTTACCACTTGTTCTCGATCAGCTTAAAATCAAAAGAGAAATGGTTTCTCTGTTCCTTAAAAACACTTTCATGATATTTTTGTCCCGTATGTTTTAAAGTACTTTCTTGCAAATTCTCTTTAAAGTGTAATTCTCCAGTCCTTTTTTTGTCCTGCATGCATCCACTTTCACTTACACCAGTAAATGTGTTGATGTCTTAAAGTGGCTTACAGATACCAAGGCTGTGGAAGTTAATTCTGTCGGAGCGAGAGCCATAGGTTCTTATGGATAATTAGCTCTGTGTGCCTGGCAGGTGCGTTCATATGGAGCTATAGAATAAAGTCTGTTCAAAGTACTTTTGAAAAAGGGGGAGGAATGAACTTTTTCCCTAATGCAAAATTTACATATGTACTCTTGAGTAAATTAGCATATCAAGAATAACTTCATGGATTCTAAAATGCAAATTTTAATTCAGGAGCACAGATGAGTGTATTTTGTCTGATACATGGCTACCAAATTTAGACCTTCTCAGTAAGATACCTATTTAAATTCTTACTAAAAATGTTGGAGTGCAAAGACTCCTGAAGAATGAGTAGTGTGTAGTGCTAAGTTGGTGTGCTTGTCCTTAGGGAAGTTTTAAGTGTTTTGGTTTGTCATTGTTTGTTTTTTTTCCTGAAGGACATTAATGTGCCATCTTCTTTGGGAAAGAAGTCTTTACAAAATTTGAACAATATCACAGTCTGAAAAATATCTCAGAAATTAAGCACATCTTTGATCGGGGCAGGGTAGGAGGGAATAGACAGCTTTAATTATTCTCATGGTGTTAAGATATTAATAATTTTTCACTTTAAAAGTGGTTCTGTTGCTTTTTTAGATGGTCCAGCTGAAGCATCTGTTACAAATGGAGGCACTGCTGCTGTCACAGCACTGAATGATGACCTGGACATCTTTGGCCCAATGATCTCTAATCCTTTACCAGCAGCTGCAGTACCTCCTGCTCAGGTAAAATTTAATAAGTGTATTTAGCTATATGTGTGTGTAAATATATGCATGCACATGTGTATTTTCCTTCAGGGAATTGTTCATTCACACAGAAGGAATGCACACTTCTCAACATATCTTAAGCATCTCATGGCTGGAGATGCTTTAACTGTAACACTGGTATTTTTCTCACCTCTTCAAGCTTCTGCACTGCTTGGATATAGAAGTAGATGGTGTGGTCTTTCCTTCTGGTTATCCAGCTAAATTGAATTCTGTCTTACCCTGGTGATGGTAGTAATGTTTTCTTTTCATTTATATTCTTTTGTCTCATTCTTTTTTTAATAGGTATTGCTGAATATAACTTCATGTTCTCAGGTTATTGGGCATCAAGTCATCCTTTTTAAGACCTCTTACTGCTTTGTGATACTGATATTTAGGAAAGGCTGCAGCAGATGCTTCTCTCTTAGACCTGCTAAAAATCTGGGGTCTGAGGTTTCATACTCAAGATCAAGAATGTATAGCAAGAAAAATTAATATTGCTACCTGGGCTGCTCTGTCTTTTGTCTCATCTTGGAGCTTGTATTTCTTGCTTTCCTCAAGGGAGAGTAGCACAACCCCTGCACCTGGCCTGCTGCTTCTTGATAGCCATGATAGTTTGGAAGCAAACTCATCACCATGCCTGTTGTAGCCTGGAAAGGCAGCTTTGGGACACACAAAGAAACTACTTGAAGCTGCAGCTGTCCTAAAGTAGCTGTCAGACTCAAAGAGCAAGGTGTTTGTGATGGACATGTGCAGGCTTCCTTAACCCAGACTGGCTTCTGAGAGGGAGGTTTTAGAAGAGTGGTGGGCTAACTTTCTCATCTGGGGCATCTTGTAATGGTCATTTAGAAGCTTGTTTTTGTGTAGGGCTTTCTGTCTGACTCTGCTGAACCAGAAATAATTGTGTGTATTCTTGAATTTATGATTCGGGACATGTGATCTGTACTTGTTTCTTTTCATCCATTAGTTTTCACAGTGTGTACAATGGAAGGGATAATGATGAAAGGAAGTTCTGAGTGTCTCAAAGCATATACGTCTTACTCGGCAGATTTTACTCTCCCTTTACTCTCCTTTCCCCTGCTTGCTGCTGAGGGCTGACTTTGTGGAACATGCTAGATAGGGTTTCAGAGATTGAAACCATGTTTCTTTTTAAACATAATGCTACAGATAGAGCAAACTTCCCACCATGCCTTAAGCTACTCATAAACAGTGAGAGAAATAAGATGTATATTTACACTTAGATGTGGATGTGTTAGCTAAAATTGCAAAGGAAAGTGTTGGTGTAGATTTTCTTGTCTCTTATGGAAGTCTCTGGTCAAAGTACCAGGAACAGCAGTATTTGAGTGCTTGTGGTCTGCTATTCTGATGCCTTATGTCAAAATTGATCCCTGTAGGGCTAGATGTGAAAAGCAGTAACCCATTTCTAGCTTCCCTGAGTTTTTTATTTATTTCATTTGGGTGTAGATTAAGTAAATTCAAATCTAGAATACTGAAGTTTTGACTTGGCCCCAAAATAAATGGGCCAGTGGTAGTATTGCACAGAATGGGTAGCACTGAATTCTGGTTTTCCCCCTCTTCAGCCTTTCTGATGCTGGAAATGATGACTTCTGTATGTAGTTACTGTGTGGCCAGGAGAAAAGAGCAGCCTGAGAAAGAAGAGAAAAGCCTTCTTTTGCTTCTATTCCATGAACATGTGATATGGCCTGCTGGTTAAAGAATGATTTAGCTGTAGAATGCAGGAAATCCAAAAGAAGGCTAAATATTTAAGAGTGAAAAAAAAAACAAAGTGAAGGGTGATACCCTAGATGATGATGATGACTATTAATGGGTTAAATAATGGAGTGGCTGCTAAAGCATACTGAATTATATGTATATATAATATTTTAAATGCATTTCTATGATAAAGATTTGGTCACTGGACCTTCTGTGAGAGGAATATTTTGACATGTTGTTTATCTTTGTGCTAGTTTCTAGACTAAGTGTGGTACTTAGTAAATTGATTAAAAAGTGCTAGAAAGGATAATACTATTCTCAATATCTGTTAAGTATCACTTTGTTTATATACCAGAAAGCATGAGTATATTCACTTGCTGCAAACAAACCTGTCCAGATTTTTAGTGACAGTTTTCTTCCTTCTGAGTGCCATAATCAGGAGGAACAAACAACTCGCAGCAAGCATTTTTTTATCAAGCACACAATCCTTGTGGTGTATTGCAAGATTAATTCCTGATTATCTTCCATTTTTAATCAGTAATCTCGAAGAAAATGTAGTCAGATAATCTCTACAGATAAGAGACAGGAACATGGTGGGTAGCGGAAGACGGGTTTCTGATGGTGATTACATGGGTTGCTTGGTAAAGTGGGGCGAAGAGAATATCATTCTGTTTTGCTTCAGCATTATCAAGACCTTGGATGCGTTCTGTATCAGAATGCTGATGTCTAGTCTGGGAACTGAGGCTGGGCAGGAGTTGAGGATGCCTCTCATTTGGCAGTGCTATGAGTATTTTTTTAAGATCTTTGACCTTGCAACATGAATAAAAGTTGTATGGGATTCAGAGAATACAGGAGGCTAGAAAGGATGCCTTATTATGAGAGGGTTGAAGGACTTAGTCTGTTTAAATTTCTTGAAATAAATAAGAGGTGTGATTATAATGTGAACTTACGTTGTGCGAGGCTGCAAAGTGGGCATGAACTCAGATCAGCAGTTGAGTAACCCTAACATTCAGTTCCTGTGCTTGAAATTGGAAAATTTAAAGTAGAAATCTATGGCCAAACCTTAACTTGAATTTGTTTGAATATATATTAACAGAATGTATTGAAATTTAAAAAAATGAAGTAGAAGAAGGAGATCAAATGTGGAATAGTGTGGCTTGCTTTCTCACTATTTACCATTATGTTCTGCATTGTAGGTGTGTCTGAGGTGCCACAGTAGGATTTGAGAGCTTTTCTTCTTCTGAAGAAGAAGGGTGTTTAATGGTGCTCCTCAAACTGATCTGTATGACCCTTGAGTTTTCACAGGATTGCTTTTCTTCTCCAGTTTAACCTGAAAGGCAGCATTTAATGCTAAATGCACTCTGTTTTATGACTCTGTGGAGCACAGAAATGTCTGTTTGAATGTTTTATTATGAGACTGAAACAACATGATGTCTGCAAACCTTAGGATTTATGTCCATTGTCATAGCCAAGACACGTTTTTCAAGTGAAAACAAAAGCATTTGTTTCTTCTTTTTCAAATGTGACTTGAGCATTGATGATCATGTGCGCTTTAACTCTGCTTTTAGATACGTGTCTTTATCACAGTTTTCAAAGACATTTAAAATGTTTCTTCCCACTGTTCTGTATAGCTGGATGCTAATGCAAACTGTTGAATTTGTAAAGGACTGGTAAAGAACAATATGTGATAGAGAAATTTTTTTTTAATAGAATTTTGCCCATTAGCAAACTCCGGGGGGTTTAAGAAGAGTTACCTTAAGCAGCTCCTACAGTAGAACTAGATAAAAGGCATGTGCTGTAAATTATGCATTATTCATGGACACAGAAAGGAAAGAACATTTCATATGTTTGATGATGTTTTTTCATGTAAAGTAGGCATAGCTAAATTATAGGTATTAGAATAGGGTTTGTTGCTAAACATTGTATAGGAGCTGAGCAAAGGTCTAGCATTTTCACTTAAAACAATTGCCTAAATTGTTTTAGCAAGACTTTAATTTCAAATTTTGTATGGTATGTCTTCCAGCAAGTGTGTTCTTCATTCTTTAGTGAAATTTGTAGGGAGGAAGAGAAGGGGAGAACTGTGAGGTATTAAGTTTGGAAGTATTAATTCAGTGAAATATTTAATATAAGTCTTTCTCCAAGCAGGATACTAAAATCCAGACAACTTAAATTTTTTTTTGATTTTGTGTGTGTGTGTGTCCGTGTGGGCCTGATTAGAATTGTACTGTACTGGGAGCTGAGAATCAGTTCAGTGGCTACAAAAGTGTATTTTCATAGAAATGGTGTATGTTTTTCATGATTCATATCTGACAAACTTTCATGTAAAGTGGTGGCATATTTTAGATAAATAGATGTTCATAAATACTCGTTTTTCCTTGAGGTCAGGTGTGTGTACCTAGTGTGGTTGCCGTAGATCGGCAGACAAGCTTCAACTTATTAATGAATTTTGGTGATGTTAATGTGTCAAAGTCTTCAGATTTTATGTAAAAATGCGTTGTTTCAGAAGTTAGCTTTATCATGAGTATTATTTAAGCAGGGTCTTACTGGAATCCTATTTCACTATGATCAGTTGAAATGTTTGTAGCTTCTGCTTATGTTTATTTTACCCCTGTCTATATTTTCAGGTATCTGAAAGCAAAAGTTTCATTCCTTCAAATGGAGTTAGAGCAATTCCAAACATGACTACAGGCTGGGCAGTAAGTGGGTTGAGAGCAGCCCTGCAGAGAAAGACTCAGGGGTGCTGGTGGATGAAAATGTGGATATGAGCTGGCAAGGTGCACTTTCAGCCTGGTAACCCAACAGTATCCTGGGCTGCATCAGGAGAAGTGTGACCCCCCTGCTCCACTCTCATGAGACCCCCACCTGCAGTGCTGCATCCGGCTCTGGGGCTCACATCATAGGAAGGACATGGACCTGATGAAGCAGGTCCAGAGGGAGGCCACAAAGATGATCAAAGGGATGGAGCACTGATGCTGTGAAGAGAGGCCGAGACAGCTGGAGTTGTTCAGCCTGAAGAGGGGAGAAGGCTCTGGAGACACCTTAGAGTGACCTTTCAGTATTTGAAGGTGGACTACAGGAAAGATGGGGAGGGACTCTTTTGCAGGGAGTCTAGTGACAGGACAAGGGAAAATAGCTTTTAACTGAACAAGGGTAGGCTTAGATTAAATATTAAGAATAAGTTCTTTAGTGTTAGGGTGATGACACTCTGATACAGATTGCCCACAGAAGTTGTGGATGCCCCCATCCTTGGCAGTGCTCAAGGCCAGATTGGACATGACTCTGAGCAACCTGATCTGGTGAAAGATGACCTGCTTATGTCAGGTAGTTGGAACTTGATGATTTTTAAGATCTCTTCCAACCCAAACCATTTATGAATCTATGATTATACTCTCTTGGATGCTTAAAATGCCTTAGGTGGAGCACAGTGGAAAAGCAGGCATCATACTCCAGAATCAGAAGGAGTCAGCTGAACACAGTCTAGAGGAACAGAAATTTATTTTGAGTTCTAGAGAAGGGAAATCTGAAGAAGGAGTTAGAAATGGTACTGCAGGAAACACTGTATTGGTTGTTGTGTGTACTGGACATGCAGCAAAAAATAAAGTTGAATTTTTAATCTTATTGTAAGGTTAATTATGTTCTTGAATATGATCTGAGAAAGTGATAGAAATCTTAATCTGACTTTTTCAGGTATTGCTGATAATTCCTAAAAGCAAGAGAACAGATGAGATTTCTTAGTTTTTCTTTGTGAACTGAATATAGTTGAGTGCTCATTTCCTCATCAGTTATTACCAGGAAATAACAGTTGATTATTTTTAATGGAACTGGGTAGATATCTAAAAACAAAATATGCAAAATCAAAACCAGGAAGATTTGAAATAAACATCAAGTCTGTTTACAGTTCAAAGATAAAAAGGCTAAGAATTGTATACAGAATTTAAGACCTTAATAATATACTTAGTACTTTGTTTACATAAGAATAATTATGTGCTAGGCTGTATTTTCCCTATGCAGGTAGCTTTTCCAGTCAGCAGGGAGAAATTGAAAATGTTGTGTGGGGCCATTATTTATCATCATACAAATGGAAAACAGTAGAGGCCTGTCTTTTCTATGGGCCATCCCTGCTTTCCTAGGTACCAGCCAGAGACATGCAGGTAGCAAGAAAGTGCACATGTGCTTTTTTCTCTCCTGCAGTCCTTCTCTCAACTCCATGTGTCCCACTGTCCACTTCCCTCTTTCATTCCCTCTGTTGCCACCTCTCTTTCAATTTGTAGGAAAACTTCTGTTACACTAATATCATTCAACTGCTTAGCAGGATGATCTTTAAGCACCTGATGAGCATTTAGTTTCAGCATAGTGACTGAGAGCACTGTGTGTAGGAAAATGATTATATGAATGCCAGGTGTGTTTTTACAGAGGTCTTGGGTAGCATGACAGTGTTAGATATACAAAAATCATGTCAGTGTTGGTTGTTTTTTAACTTGGATGCCACCTGCTGTTTTCTTGCCATGTATTTTGCATTACCTTCCATTTATTCAGCTGATGAACACTTCAGGGAGTGCTTGTCCGGTGCTTTGGTTCCTTTGAGGATCTTCCAAAACCAAACCGAATGAAGAGACATTAAATGAACATTTAATCTTAGGTTGTAAACATAACATGATCAGTCCTCCAGGTTTCCAGCTCTCCCTTCTAGAAAAAAGCAAAGCCCTTCCTTGCTGCCATGCAGACAGGAGAGGGGAAGCCTGCTCTGTTCACCCACTTGCACTGCTCCTGTGTCCTCTTTCCTGCAGCCTGCTGAGCACGGCTGTCACACAGGGGCTGTCCTAGGGAGGCACCACAGGAGATCCATGTCAGCAGGGAACAATTCAGTAATGGGCCTTCCTGGGTGTATGCACAGGAAAACAAGTACTGCTGTTCAGGATGGGCTTTTACCTGAATGCATTGTTAAATCTGACTCTGGTATTTTTAGAAACTGGTTATGTCACACTGATAAAGAATTGTCTCAGAGAGGGCTTCCTACTGCCCACTTAAATAAAAATTGATTTGCTTTGCAATCAGAAATTATTGTGAGAAGGAAGAGGAAGAAGCTTTTTTAGGATGTACAGAAAGAATTTGATAATTTAATTGTACAGTGGCCAGAGAGGTTTCATAGGTCTTTTTCTGTTTGCTTTCCCTCTGTAGTGCTGTCAGCCCACTCTTGGTTGCCCACTAAGTCCTACTGACTTTGGCCCAAACTGGCTGTAGTATAAATGCAGGTTTTTCAGTTGCTAGAAAGTTCCCATTCTTTTGTTTTTTCTCTTCCCTTTCTACAGCAGTTTTGGAGATTTTTCACCATCAACTATGTGAATCTACACTCCTTTCTCTTGCTGGTTTCTGGCAAATTTAGCTGGTAACAGAATTGTTCTGTGGTTTTTTCTTCCGTAATCTATGGCACTGCCTTATGCTAGAGGTTTTAGCACTTCAGAAGTCACACGCTTCATGTTTTTTTTGAAGCTGCACATTAAACATTTGTATTGCAGTGTATGTACAAATCCATCGTGACTGTAGTGGACTTTTTAGAGCTTAGTCAGCAGCACACCAGCAAAAGCAGCAGATTGGAGATAGTTGCTTTAAGGAAGATTAAAGGGGTGTTCCATATCTGTCTATTTTGTGGTTTCCTCTTGTCTGTCTGATAAACTTGGGGGTGGGATCTCAATAAACAGACAGACCTGGGTACATATTGTGTTCATTGACAGTGGTATTCCGAGGAAGATTTCCCTTCAGTGTGGGAAAGAGTTGAAACTCACACAAGCTGTGGGGTGCAGTAGGCATATGCTAAGCAGTTGGGGATCATTTAGCTGGACTAAAATAAGGCCATAGTTTAAGTATGATTTGCAGTCCTGGCTCTTTTTCAATGTGCTTCAGTTGATTTGCATTAAAAGATCCCACTGGTACCAGGATAAGTTACGTATTTTAAGGAATATAACAAGAACCCATGTATTGCCTGGTTCCCTAAGAAAGCCCCCATATGGAACTGTATGGGTAAGAGCAGCAACATAACAGCATTGAGAGACACCTGGATGTAATTTGTTTACAAAACATTCTATTGCAAGAGCGGTACAAAGCCTGACAGCCTGCCTGTATTTTAGTTTTTCAGTATGCTTTCTTAATAAGTGAAATGTGCTTCAAGAACTCTAAGCCAATTATAAGCAGTGTATTTTAGAAATTTTATTACTTGAAGTAGATAACCAAAATTTTACTTTTGTGTTTTCTCCAGATACATTTCAAAGCAGTTAATCTTTTGTTTTAGCTCTTCTCTAATCTATTCTGCCTATAAGAGGATTAATGAGATGTGAATTTTAATCTCCTTATTGATTTCCTAATTATTTTTCATAATCTAACTCCAGCTCTTGATTTATGCTTCTCACTGATGAAAAATGTAGAAGCAACAGGAATGAATAATCTGTATGTGTATGCCCTGAAGCTGGTTGAGGATTTAGTTTTCTTTGTTTTGTAACCTCCATCTGGTCTGATGGTCTTTCCATATTGCTTTTTCCTGTCTTTAGTCATACCACATATTTTTAAATTCTCATTCACTTAAATTTAGTTTCTGTAAATGAATGAGGTTTTATTTGGTTGAGGAGCAAGGCTGTACAGTAAATATTTAACATAACATCTTTTGCTGGTTTCTTTCAGTAGTCTGTCTTGTCTTTTATTTCCCAGAGCACTTCCACTAAACCAGCAGCTGCCACCTTGTCTGGAGCAGCTGGGGATCTTGATCTATTTACTGAGCAAACAACAAAATCCGAAGAGTCAGCGAAGAAACAACTCTCCAAAGACTCCATTTTATCACTGTATGGCACAGGAACAATGCAGCAGCAAAATGCTCCAGGTAGATAATGTTGTGAAGGTTTCTGTGCAGTCCTATTTTAATCTTTACCTAGAAAAGTTATCTCCCAGAAGTACAAAGCTAAGGTTGGATACCTGCTTACTATATTCAAATGAAGATTTTTATTTTCAGCTTTTATAGAACTGAGAAAAATTACTGAAATGTAATATGGAAGCTAAAGAAAAACACATGTGATTTTAATTTATTTATAGCTGTTCAAATTATCAAGTATACAATTTACTGAAAGATTTGTGAAGTCTGCTTCTGCCATGTAATCCATCACTGAGGGTCTGAGTCTTCACTGCGCAGCCATCAGGCTGCCAGGATCCCTACAGAACTGTCAAGAGCTTTGGTTTAGCTATGTTTGTGTGAAACAAAGACCTCCAATACAGCAATTGAAAGATTATGGTTCACTACAGAGATGCCAAACTCTTTTTGGCAGTTAATCTCGTGGTGAGTGCCTTTCCTTTGAGAGTTTTAAAGCAATTTTTTGCTTTTACCAGAAGGTAAATTGGCAGCACTGACATACAACTGGACAAAGTTATCCTTAAAATTATTTTGGTGCACTTACAACTTATGGGATGGGGGAGGAAAATCACAAGACCCTTCTGCTGAAATCTTCCTTTCTCTGGTACAGGTATGTTCATGGGGTCGTCTTCTATGCCATTTACCACACAACCATCTACTCACTTTCAAGGCTTTCCAGCCATAGGAGTTCCTGTGCCAGCAGCAACTGGGATGATGGGAAACATGATGGGACAATCAGTGCCAGTCATGGGACAAAGCACAGGCGTGATGGTACCAGTGGGAATGCCCAATGGATTTACTGGTACCGCACCAACTGGTGTGATGGGACTTCCTCAAACTGTCGTTGGACCTCAAGGTGGAATGGTGGGACAGATGGTCACACCACCACAAAATAAGTATGGATTGCAACAAAACCAACAAGCTCAATGGAACCTCTCTCAGGTAAAGAATGGCCTTTCCCAGACAAGAGTGCTTTAGGAAGGATAATGCTTTTCAAATACAAAATGTGTGGCTGTAGGAGGAAGGTGCAGGGAACTGCTCAAAGGCATATGTTAACAAATTAGTGAATAGTTCAATCAAAGGTAACTAGTACAAAAGCAGAAAATAATTTTGCCAAGGTAAACCAAACTCAGTTCTCTGCTTCCATAGCTCTTCTCAGGTCGTCAGAGCCAGCCAGGTAAAAAGCTTATCTTTGCTGGAGTTACAAAGTTTTGAAATGTAAACACAGCCTTATAATTAAAAGCAAAATTTAACTGCTTGAGG
Organism: Rhagologus leucostigma; assembly: GCA_013397725.1. NCBI lineage: Eukaryota > Metazoa > Chordata > Aves > Passeriformes > Rhagologus > Rhagologus leucostigma. The sequence goes on along the minus strand of VZTD01004411.1, from coordinate 2,324,418 downwards.
ATAGCCATTAACAATGAATATGTTCATTCACAGACTTCAGGATAAATTTTGGTGGAATGTGAAGTGCTTTGTGCTCTTAACATTTTCCTGTAGATAATTTGCTTAGGCACATCTGTTACTTATCTGTAGCATTTCCATCTTATTTTTTAAACGTGTTTAAAAGGTTCTCTAGAAGTGTTAATGTACATGTAGTACAGTATTTGTACATTTTCCAAGGAAACATCTTGAAATCAGGTATTTCAGAGTTTATTGGGGCAGGGCGAGGTGGAGGGAACAGACCTAAATTATTCCCTTGGAGTTCAGCATGTAGAAACTGTTTTTTTCAAAATATTGTTTGAGTTATGATAACAATATAATAATTCCATGCTGCTTACTTAGCAATGCAGGAAGAGAACCTTAGTGACTGACTTAAATTGGATGATATGAATTTTTACTGTTCTGCTCAGTCTTAGGGTGTGAACATTTATGAAAGTAAACAGCATTTCTTACATGGATAAAACAGCCCGTTTGAAAATACAGGCTGTCATTCTGCTTTGAAAAGTAATTCTTAAAGGTGAGAATTTCAAAATGTCAGATCAAAAAGATCTGTGGATTTACTGGTGACAGCCTTTTCCTAGGTAGCTAGCTTTAAAAAGACTTATATCAGCTTTGAAATTAAAATCTTGCCTCTTATCAAATACATGTTAAAAGTTGGCTCCTAGAACAAGCTCTTCACATGTTCCTGTACCCCTTGCACATCAGATGTTGTCGGTATGATGACATTCCACAGTCTGTAGAGCTCTGATCTAAACTCTGACTCTAGTTGAAAGGGGGAGAGCTTGCTTTACATACCAGACTAACATGTTTTATATAGTCTGCTGCATAAGAATTCTACTCCAGAAGAGATGAACCACTGGGTAAAGCATGTTTTCATCAGCTTTTTTTAGATTTCCAGGTTCAGTGGTGGGTTGTTTTTTGCAGATACACAGTTCTGTGTGAAAGCACACAGAACTTAATTTTACCCTGAAATACTAGTTTGCAATTTAATTAAATTTTTCATCAGTGTTTCAGTTTCATTTTGCAACCTGGTACTGTTCACTCATGTTTACATGGGCTCTGACTTTTACCTAGTGCTGCCTTTAACTTGAATCTAATGTTACTTATCCAACATCCCTCTTCATTGGCTCTGATTATTAATTGCTCCAAATGCTCTTTTGCTCTCAGACTCATTTTGACATTGAGCACTGAAAATTACAGTGACTAGTTACTTGTAAAGAGTATGAATAGTTTTGCAACATCCCTGAAGCGAATGTGCTGAATTTTGAATTCTTTTCCACCTTTAACTAGATGTTAAATTCATGTGAATTTAATTTCATGTGGATTATTTTACGAGTTTTTTAAGGAATTACAGTATCTTGAGTAGGTTCTTTAGCAAGGATGGTTAGATTTAGATAATACTCAAGTTTATAAATCCACCTCATTCTTTGTTAATTGTCACCTAAATGGACAATTTCTATAAAACCTGGTGTATTCAAGATTATGAAGTCTCCAAAGAAATGTTGCTGGAAAAAAAAAATCTAGAGCTGCAAGTGCAGACAAGACTATATTACTGGCTTTGGTATTTCTTTATCACAGTTGCCACAATTTTGTTCGTTAGCTTTGAAACTGTGAAAGCAGACTTCTACAAACCAGCCACATTGCTGTCAATTCTCATGTGACACATACACCAAGTGCTGCAGCCCAGCAGCTGATGTGTGTTGGTGATTGAAGGACTCCAGAAAAGCTGGTAGTGCGGGAAAAGGCTTAGAAACTTAGATGGAGTCAATATTTTTATTTAATAAGAAATACTTTTATGGAAATGTGCTCATAACTGGGTGGCTGGTTGGAGGCAGGACTGCTTTTGGCTAGCAGCATGCTGTGTTTCAGTGCCAGTGCTAACCAGGCTCGTGTGTGTGTGTGCTTTGCAGATGAATCAGCAAATGGCTGGAATGAACCTCAGCAGTTCCAGCAACGTGATGGGCTTTGGCCAGCCCCCCAACACAGCCGCAGGATGGACTGGAAGCTCCTCTGGCCAGACTCTCAGCACACAACTGTGGAAATGAAAGTTGCAATAGAAATCTTTCCCAGAACAGCCACCTAACATTCCTTGTTCAAATACATTTACTTTTGCTGTTCCTTCCATGTACATATATATTCTTTTTCTTTTTCCCCAGCTGTTCAGATTAAGAATATAACTGACTGACCGTGTTGTGGTCTATATTGATTTAAATTTGATGTAGTGAAAAGCAGATCAAGAATATATTTATACATCATTGGAAGCGTTTTCATACAATGCATATGATTTCATAGACCATATTAAGAAGCTGCTTAACCACATACTGATTTTTTTTCCCTCAAAATTCTAGATCAAATGTTTGCATATAAGGGATGTAGCTATCATGTTAGTAATATCCAAAAATATGAACCCCAACCCCCCAAAATTACCCAGTAATCCTGTAGAAGGTACTGTATGAACAAATGTTTAATCATATATAAATAGAATGTAAATGTATCACTGAGCAATGTTTTCTAGTGTATCAAACAAATTTTGTTTCATCATACATTTCACTGTGATGTTATTATGGTGTGCATAACAGGGAATGTGGTTATTGAAAGAAAGATAAACCTGGATGTTACTGTAGTTCTACAAATCAATAGTTTATTCTTTTAAAGATGAGCATTTGATGCATTTAAGTTTCCTGTGGTAAAGTCTCCGACCTGGCTCAGGAGGCAGGCACACAGTGTTAAAGCTGAGAACTGACAGCACAATATGCACTCAAGGTAACTCAGTGTGAACAGATGTGTTTTGTCTTGCAGAGAGATCCAGGTTTATGACAGTGATTGTGTTTACATTTTATGGTGCCTCGTAATGATAAAATGTTATTTCCCTATATTAAAAGGATAAATCCGTAAATGATTGTGGGTTTTTATTTCATTGTATGACCTATTTGACTGCTACTTTTAATGAAGTAAAACATGTTCAGTTTGGAGGATCCATTTATACAGATATTTAGACCAACAGTTCGTGAGTTAAAATCAGTTTATAATTACACCATTAAGCTGGATAAATACAAAAAGTATATACATAAATAATGATTTTGAAAATACTCCATTGCAGCCATGTTTCTCTATATGGAAACAGCGTTAAAACAAAGGTAAGTGTCAGTTTATTAAGCTGAGAGTTCAGAAATGCATGCAGACAAGTTAGAACAAAGCACACCCACTTGATTTGCTTATTAGAGTCTCTGAAAGCTTCCTTTTGTTTCCACAGAAGTCCGTCAGGTCTCAGGCAGAAGCAGATGATTTTAGCTGTCTGAACTGGAAGACGTGCTGGCGCCTCTGTTGTCCTGCTCTTGCCGTGGGACTGTCTCCCCACGTCATACCTCAATATTGACTGTGTCCAGGTGGTACTTTGGCTCGTTAGCTAGATTCACCTTCTCTGTTCGGGTGTGCCATACAAGAACCTAGAAGGTAACATTTGTGTCAGTAAAGGCATCTACAGAGATGACACGAATGCTGTTCAGAAACTGTGGCAATTGGTACCTTTGTGCAGTTGTTTGCTTTTGGCTCCAGTTCCTCCACTGTTGTTATCTGTTTCAGAAAATCAGATTCTTGCATTCCTGGTTGAGAACCACGACGCTTGAATACGGCTTTGGGATGCGACAGGATCACTTGAAGACTCACAGCAAATCCTTGGAGAAAGTGAGGGAAAAAGGTTGAGAAAAACCTTTAGGCCTTACATTTTTGTGCAATTGTACTTATGCCTAGAAATCTCCCATGGTCTTTTTAAAAATGTGTAAATTAGATTATGTGGATAGACAGTATTTGGTAGGTTTGTACATCCTACATTGTATTGTTTTGTTTTGTTTTGCCCTGAAGATACAATCAGATTTTTTTAATTGCACCATATTTTCAACATGTTTAATCTATTTCCTGTCATGTAGGTAATATATGCTTTCTTGCCTGAAAAGTCAGGTACTGCTAATATCTTGGGGCTGTTCTTCCTTTCTACTTTTAATTAAGAAATAAAACTGAATTATCAGTAATATAAAATGTATAGAATTTATACTGTACAAACCATTCTACACTTCAAGGTGAGAATTGGAAAAAAAGGTTAAAATATGTTACAACTGTGATATTTAGATAGTTTTAGCCTGTAGAGTTTTAACATGCCTGTTGAGGAAAGACAAGTCACACTAATGCTCTGCCTTGGGAATGACTTCTAGCACCGGTGGTCTGCCAGGCAGTCTCAGCTGGTCTGCTGGCACAGCACAGCTCAAAGGACTTGTTCAGTGCAGAGACACCTCTCTGCAATTCTTTCTCTATTAACATGCACCGGGTCCGTCAAAGGGAGACTGCAAACTGAGGAATCACTGGTTTGAACAAACTCACCCTCTCTGAAGAAGCTCCCATGAATCTCCAAGTTGCCATTATTTATAGAACTCTCCCATTTTTCTTCAGCAATGCTCAGTCATATGTATGCTTTTTTAACTATTACTCAAAAACTCCACTGTTGGACTCGTAAAGAAAAATTGTATTTGTAGCTAACTTATTTTGTTTGATTGCCAAGCCTACCAAAGAAAACCTTTCTTCATCAGTTCAGAGTGGTTCTAGCTGTCCCTTTGTGACACAAGTAGTAACAGTTTTGACATCAGTTCTGGAAAACTCCAAAAACATTTAATTCTAAAGCCAGTATTAAAATTTTATCAGTTTAAAACTGAGCATAACTTTCTATAACTTAATGTAATTCTGACCCCTTTTTTTAGTAGAAATGTCTTGCTACTGTATTTTCCTTGAAAGATTCTGTGACTTTTACAGAAGGAAAAAATTTTTTTTTTGAAGAGGAAAATATAAGGAAGTAATTACTACATTTACTAAAGGCACAGAAAAGGCACAATACTACTTTTTGGGCATAGAGCATGATAGGGGATACACATGATAGAATCACCCCAAGACACATCAGTAAGTAAGTAAGTAATGGCTTTCGAACTAAACCACTACAGATGTAAAGAAAGGCACACTGAAACCATTTTATCATGCTCTTGCTTTTAGGAAAGCAAAGGAAGACACCAGAAAGTTTGTTTTGTTTTCAGTAAGGGTTTGGACCCTAATGAAGACTATGGGTTGGATCTAAACTGAGGTCCCAATTCACTGATGGACACAGAAAACATTTATACATTGTATCTTTTATGTAGCTTTATACATCCTATCCTGCCTGAGGTAGAGAATGGGTGTCTGGATATGGATAGACAGGGCTTACCCAGCCTGCAGAGCAGTCTTGCTTCTTACTGCTTGTAGCCTGGCCATGATGGAGCACAGGGTGGGCTCTATCCCAGTGCTCTTGGTAGCCAAGTGCAGTCATTTGGGAAGAGCTGAGGGTGAGAGTTTAAACTCCCTCAGCTACAGGCAGTATGTACAGCCAGCTTGCTGCACCTTAAAAGGGGACTGGAGACTCAGTACTGATGAACAAAATGGTCTGCTTCAGTTTAGTGGTTTTGGTTAGGTTTTGTTGGGGTTTTTCCTCAGATAAAACAAACTATAAATTTTGGATGCAACTGGGCTTTAATGATTTTGTACACACAAAAAAAGAAAAAAAAAAGTTCTTTTGCCTGTAGGAAGGCATTTTTGGAACCTTGATCAGCTGTGTGAGCTGCTCTTTCTTTTTAAATATATTTAAGATTCAAGCTGTCCATGCATAAAGAAGAAAATGAAGTAAACATCAAAATTAGTGTCCTAGATTTCGGTGCACAGAAAGAATCCCATTCTAAGCAGAAGAGACACAGATTTTCCACTGCTTAGCTTTGCAGTGTCAGAGTGGCTCCCTGGACCCATAGCCTATACTTATCCATACATTAATTCCTCATAAATTCTCTTGTTGCAAGGCTTGCTCCTCTGTTGAGAAAATTGCATTGAGTTCTGAGGGTGGATTTCTCCTACACACAGATGTTCAAGTGGGCCGTGGCCCCTGCATGTGACACATGCCCTTGCTACCATGCTATTGCAAATTGTCATTTGAGGGTGCTGTCAAAACTCAGGCATAAAGCAAAAGGTAAATTATAAACTGAGTGTTGCAGGTGGGAAGAACATGGACTACTGTGCACTGGCCTGCCTGAGGTTTGTTTCCTTGGTCAGGGTCCATGCAGTCTGTTTATTAAAAGAATTCAATAAAGCAGCAACCTAAAGAGATAAAAGAATGCAAGGAGATTTATCTCCTGGCTTTCTAGTTCTTCAGCTCTGCTTTATAACTGATTTATTTTCACATGTATGACATTTTGTAAGATGGACTTGAGAGAAAACCACTTTCTAGTGGCAACTTTCAGTTGACTTTATCAGATGTGTCATTTTGGTGTCAGAAAGAGAAGAGACAGCTCAGGTTTTGACCAGACTGGTACTACTTATTTCTCTCAGTAGATAATGATCCTGTGCTAATTGATGAAAAGACACTGTTGTTTTCAATTCTATCACTAAACACGGATTAATCTGGGATTACTGGCTCCAGTGTAGTATAACGGAACAGTGCTTACATGCATACAGTTATTTTACTTAATCATTATTCCTACAAGCTCATATTGGGCTTAACTTCATGTGAAATGCCATAAGACAATTTCATAGCTGGAGTGTGAAGAGGTGTTTCAGGGGTTTTTTGGTGTTTAATAGAAGGTTGTAAATTAAATCTAATTGGCTGAAGAGCCACCTAGATAGGAATTAATTTGTTGGAGGACAAGATACCTGGGAGACATAGCAGATACTACATCTGTTCTTCTTTCAACGTAAGCTGTTTCTGTTAATTCACACCTTGACTTGTGTTAGATCAATGGTTTCTGTTAAAAGGCAGAACCATTTTTCTTCATCCAGTTAAACTTGAGCCAGGGTTTAAAGATTTTGTTGCTGTTGTTAATGCCATTGCCTCCTGCATGTTCTAGATAGGATAGTAGCTGAAGGCAAGCTGGAAACTTGAGTGTTTATCATTTCTGGGGTGTATCAATGCTAATGTTCAGTGCTGCTGTTGAAACAGATGTGCTGGTTTCCACATAGATCAAGGTCCCACCTTTGGCTTGGGCTCTGCGGCTTTCAAGTTCTGTTCTCCCTGTGGTGCACTTTCTGGGTTGCAATAAGGCAGAGATGCCTAACCAGGAGTTTTTGTAGTTCAGAACAAAGGCATCTGCTGACAATTAATTCACCATGAAAGAGGCACTTGATTATAAACTCAATGTTTAAAACAGTATTTATCCTTGGATGGGAGGGGAGGTTTTGTTTTGGGGGGGTTTTGAGTGTGCTGTCTGCCATAGCCACTCAAAATTTTTTGTTTGTGGCTTCCAGCAGTGGCTCTTTCAGATTCAGTCAAAATGTGCCATGTTTTGCATTAATAGACTGGCTTTTTGCTCAGGGAATCCTAAGAAAGATGAGATGTACTGAAGATCTCATTACTACAGCAAATTTTAAAAAAATGGTAATAAAAAAAGTTGGTTGCTCAGGCCCTAGCAGAGGTGCTTAGGGCACAGTGGATGAGCTCAAGTCCAAAATCTGCTGAACCCCAAGTCCAAAATCTGCTGGACCCCAAGTCCAAAATCTGCTGGCCCAGTGATTTACAGTCACATATTAATCTCTATGATTGAAGTAGCTCCTGGAATGCTAATGCAAAGTAAGCATCTGCCTTTTTGAACAACCTTCACATTAGGAGAATCACAATCTAACTTTTTTTCATGGGTGATCCAAAATTCTGGCACTGGGAACAAGCCAGAAGTAAAACAATGACATTTAATATAGAAGACTTGAAATCAGATCCATACTAAATAACACAGTGCCTATCTCAGAATCAGTGTCTTTCCACCTTCTCTCTCACTTTTCTTCCCCAAGGTTAAGCAAGTCAAACTCTAGAACCCACCTCCAGTTAAAACTGAAGCAGAACTTTGGAAATACCCGAATTAATTCATATGGTGTGTCGGTTGCCAGGCAGGAAGCAACACAGGAAACAGCTACTTTGCTTTCTGAATCCAGTTTAGCATTGGAGAATAGCAGTGTCAGCCACAAATTTCTCAAAATAAATAACCAGTGTTTAGTGAACTGACCTAATGTGATTGCCATGTGCAAGTGTGTTTCAAAGAATCTGGGGAGGTTGGCCAGCTAGGGTCTTTGAGCTGAGTCTGGTGAAATCAGTAGGACCTGTCTCCAATTGCAGTAATTTGAATTTGGCTTTGTATTTTGCAGTCTAGAATAAGAAGTTTATGTGCCTAAAGTCAAGGATGTGCTTCCTCTGGACAGCCACAAGTTAAATCAGTGATGCCAAACCTTTTAAGCCATCACTGTTCGTACCCAGCCTCATAATCAAATTCTTGTGGAAATTGCTATGAAAGATCATTCAATAAACCAAAGGGAGCCTCCTTACCGGTGCGTTGGGACATGAGCACAGAACATTAACTGCAGACAGCTGATACATCTCCATATCAATATTACTACATGCACCTATACTTATTCATGGCAATATTTTTTAAAGAGATCCTTGATATTCCTTATGTGCAGCATCCAGTATAACCTAAGTCACTTGAATATTTGGTACAGCAGATGGAGAAATGCCAGTGATGGACTACAGCATGGACAGGTTTGGTAGCAAGTCCTCCAAGTCCCTGGAGGTGTGTTGGGAAGCTGAGAGAGAAGGGCAAGGAATCTGCGTGTCGACACACACCCTGTAGCCAGCACCTGCTCAGACACCTACGGAGTTCTGGATTTGCAGTTCTGTTCTGTTTCTGCCCTTCCACTGTATTCCTGAGGGGAACGAAGATGCAAATTTCTCATCATTTTTTTAGCAGTCTACACTGGATCCATTTCTCTCCTTGCTGAAATTAAAAATGAAATTTAATTTCTTCAGTATTTTTTAAAGACTAATAGAAGTTCTCTCACAAAGCAGTAACTTTTTGTAAACCTGCAATAACTTCCTGTACTCTAAATGTTTTGAGGTTTTTTTTGTCTCTATGACCCTCCCTTACATGACTTTGGTCAAAGCACGAGCAGGTAATGCTCCTAATGGAGCTGCTCTTCCCTCATGCCCGTGATTCAGCCAGCATCTGCAAGGTAAACAACTTAAGAACTTTCCATGTATCTCTTTATGTCTGAGTTAGAGTCCCTTGGCTGATGTTGTGTAATGGCTTTCTGCCTGCTGCTAATGAATTATGAGCCACGATCTCACCTTTATAATGCTATCAGTAATCCCTTCTAGAGCACAGTATCAATATGTATCTGTAAATCCACAGGCAGGGACTGTTAAACTGCAGTCCTCGACACGCTGCATGGTTTTGGGCACTGAATACCTACTTCACCCCTGAGGAATGCCTTTATCTGAACACCCAAATACTTATTTTTATGCCAAGTGGTACTATTGACTTGAGAGGCCTCTACAGTACAGAAAAATTCACCTGTTAACTTTTCTGTCTTTGAGGTGTTAACAACTATTAGTCCTCCTTTATTTACTCTTTTTAACCAGCTGGACTGTAAATACTGTACATATTTTTATCAAACATTTCAATTAATGTAACAGTACTCTGTTAAGATGAGAAAGAACTGTACACTGTCCTTTTCCATCTCCCAAACATAAGGGAATCAGAATAAAAAAAAAGGTGGCTGTTTCTACCCCATTCTTGCCCTTGTATTCCTACTTTTCCCCTTCCCTCCTGAATACAGATGTCTAACTGCAAATACCGTATCATTTGCTGGGAAACCATTTGCTGTCAGAAATTGGACCTGTGCACAGTGGTGATTCATGTGGCAGTTGTGAATGTGTACAAATGTCTAAGCATGGACTGTCAGCAAGACAGAACTGTGTGGTGTGCAAACTTCACTGCAGAAGATTGATTAGATCCATTTTGAAGCTTTTCTGCCTTCATCTACCAGGCGACAGCTGTCAGTGATTTTTCCCCTAAGCCCAGTGTTTCAAACTATATCCATCTGCAGTTATCACTGTCATTCCAAATAACCAATGCAAAATGAATCATTTCATGATAAAGTAGCATTTTACAACATGTGGTCTAAGAAGGTCTGCATTTATACTGCCTGGTTGAGATTGACAACTAAATGACAGGCAGGGAGTCCATGCAAGAAATTGCTTGGATGAATTAATTTACAATTAACTTGTTTCAGGCGAACAGTTCATACAATGTAAAAGCCAAGTTGCCACATAAAATAAAAACAAATTAAAGTAAATTAAGATACCACCAAGCAGCAAATTAATTAGACAAGATGTACAAGCTTAGACTCTCAGGATTATTAGTGCCAAAGGGCTGCACACTCTGCCGGCACTTCGGAAGTTTAAAAAGCTGCTTAAGTGGAGAAATGGAAACATTCATGTATCGTAAATGATCCTCACCTGCCATGTCAATAGCAAAGGGCCTGTCAGCTCTCCAGCCCGTGTACCAGCCGACGACTTTGCCGTTCTCCACGACCGGGCGCTCGTAGCGCCGGCCTCCCACCAGGCCCACGGGCCACACCGACACCTTGCGCGTCGTCCGCATCTGCAAGAGGCAGGCACAGCGTCACTGGCGGCACGCACGTGCTCCCTGCAGGCTTTCTGTGAGTGCTGGTAGAAACCCACATTAATCATCAACTACGAATTCAAAAGTAATTCTAGTTTACAGATTGCAGCCCAACAGCAGTAAGTCTTTGAAAGCTGCATGTGCCCACTCATTTTCTGTGAAATCTCCAGCTCTTGAGTCCACAGGCATATCAACTGTACTTTAAATATCCTATTCATAATATCCTTTATACCAAAAGTTTTTAAAGCTGTGAAAAAACGGGGTTTTTTTCTGGTTTGTTTGGGTTTTCAAAGGTGTAGTAGATCTTTTTTATCTGCAAGACTACAGCATTCTGTCAGTGGGCTTATTTCTATAGATTGCTGAGATACTATAGAAACCCAGTGAGAGAAATTATTATAATAATGATTAATACACACTTCATTAGGACAAGTACAGTTAATTTGGGACTTGTTAAAAATGCACTGAATAGAGGAAATTATGACACACAACTCCTTCTTACCTGCAGCAGACCTGAGATACAGCTCAGATCTATTAAGGATTCAAGAAAAAAGATTGCTAGGGCTAAGTCTTTTTAACTTCTGTATTTTCCCTTTAAAAGCTCTGCTAAATTTCTGAGAAGGACAAAAAGCAGGCCAGGCAGGATGCTTACTATCACCAGCAACAGCTTTTCCCAGTGGTGTGTAAATTAACTAAATGCAAAACTGGAAATGTGATCCTTATCTAACATAGAGGAATCTATAGATATGAAAAAATGACTAGCAAGAAGCATGCATGGCTGGGAGTCATTTCAAGAAGGGCACTGAGGTGCTGGACCATGTCTAGAGAAGGGCAACAAAGCTGGGGAAGGGTCTAGAAAGTGAGTCCCATAAGGAGCAGCTGAGGGAGTTTGGGGTGTTTAGCCTGGAGGAAAGGAGGTTCGGGGGGGACCTCACCACTCTACAACTGCCTGACAGGAGGTTGGAGCCAGGTAGGGGTTGGCCTCTTCTCCCAGGTAACATTAGGAAACAGCTTCAGGCTGTGCCAGAGAAGGTTCAGGTTGGCATCAGGAACAAAAAAAATCTTCACTGAAAGGGTTGTCAGACATTGGAGTGGGCTGCCCAGAGAAGTGATGGAGTGACCATCCTTGGAAGTGTTCAATAAACTGGATGTGGCACTTAGTGCTATGGTTTAATTGATGTGGTGTTCAGGCAAAGGCTGGACTTGATCTTGGAGGTCTTTTCCAACCTTAAAGATAATGAGTCTGATTCAGTTGACTTCAGATAATTGGTTCAGTGGTCCATTTGCTTCAGTAAACAGGAGATAATATGACACAAACCTTGACACACTGCTCCCCGTGGGAAAACCAGACAGTGTGGCGTGAGAACTTGAGCAGGCACGTGCACAGACACAGTGACTTGCACAATTTAACCACATTGGTTCAAAAGCCACTAACTACTGTGCTTTAAATATGGTTCTATTTGAACAAGTATTAAACTATTTCAGTGTAGCATGGGCTTAATTTGATCTATTCTAAAAACAGTCTCGTCTTTTGTTGTAATTGAAACTTATTCCTTAGGGAAAGGTTATCCCTTTTTCTTTCCAAGCACTCCTCTCAGCAAAAACAAACACGGTTTTACATATTTGTAACTGCAGTCCCCTATCGATGGATGCTGAAGTAAAAGACAACCTTGGTTAAATATTAAACACTTGCCTCTCTCTCTGCCAAGGTGAAAGATTTATCATGCATATCATCAAGACTCGCAGGAGTTGCACCAGAAAAAGACATCACATCACATAGTTCACATTTCTAAGCTAGAAACATTAGCAGATTTTTAGAACTTTCACATAAGGTATAAAATACATATTTAAAAATCCACAAAAATGTAGGCACACACGGAAAAGAGACATGCACCTTCTCTCCCTCCAATTATTTGTGTATCTTCAAATTTGTTTATCAAAAGTTCCTTTCTTCTACCCTAGTAACTGTTGTAGCAAGCAGAACATCTCAGTAGCAGCAGCCCATAGTGCTTAAGAGCAGGGTATGTATTCAGCTGGCAAATATAGGGAATTCTTGTGATAAGGATTCTGTCCAAGCCATTGCCTGGTTAATTTGCCAGTGAGAGACTGCCATGAATCTTTCAAGGTTATTGATAAATATATTTACCTGCAACTGTTCTCCTTGCTTAAGTTTAACTTTCCAATCTCTGCAACTCTTCCGTGTAGGAAATGCAGAGTCAGCAATTAGCTATTTGGATATGGACATCGGCCAAACCTCCTCATGAAGATCTTTTAGCTCTGGTTTTAATGACACATCTCTTTTGCTTATTTTGCTAATAGCATATTTATATTAACATTCAAACATACCAGACATGGACACAGGGAATCATCCTGTTGGGCGTGCCTACACAGGTAAGTTCCCAGTAAGTTTTCAAGAGCACCATCAAGCCTCATACACCCAACTGTGCTACACCAGTAAATACCACAGGATAAACAGACATGGTGCCATTAATACCTCCTGGAGGGTGTGGATACCTGAACAAATTATCAGTGTTCAGAATTGCAGCACTTTGGCCACCCTGTGCCAACTATCTGTACCTAAACTCAAAATGCCACAAGACAAGGGCAGGCACACTCTGCAAGAGAGTAGTGGCCAGAGCACAGTGCACCCATGCCCTGCCTGCGTGCACAGTAAAAGTTTGGATAGCTGTTCTGCAAAATGAGCCAAGTTACACAGGACTTCTGAACTGGGTCAGTAGTGGCCTCAGCACCTATGCTGGCAGAACCAGACGGATCTACATGAATACTCTGTGATAAACAGTGTGTTGGAAAATCTTGTCAATGAAAAGTATCTCACTGACCTCATAAAACCAGCATGAAATGATCCAAGAAATTTTAAATTCATAATCTTGCGTCAATCTCAGTGTCTAATAGTTATGTCAGTAAAGCCACCACGCATCAGAAGCAAGTAACCCCTTACGGAACTCTTACTTTTGTCCTTGGGTTACTTTTTTCTCACAGGTTACGTTTTTGAAGAACGAAATAAGCAGGTGTCAAGAATATAGCAATTCCTTTAAGTAAAAGCTGAAAGAGCACATCTAGACCAGTATTTATGCTAATTCTGAAATACCTCACAGCCTTGGGATATGCTAGGCAGATGAAAGTAGGAATATTTCTTTTAATCTTCTGAGAATAGCATTACTGCAGTTAACATACTGATACGTGAAGGCTGTATTTATGTATGATGGGGGGAAAGCTATTATTTGGATTAAAAGGCCAGCTTGCACCTGGAATTTTATGCTGCTAATCATTGGGATACAAAAAAGTGATTCAAAAATGCGTTAATTCTGAATAGCTTTAGTGCCATGGGTTAAACAACTGCCAAAAATTCTAGGACTTACAAACAGCTTCCTAAATCACTCTTCTATCTGTCATTGTAATGACAGCAGTAGCACACGCTGCGTTAACACTCAGCATTTTAAGTCCTGGTAGCTTACATGAATGGTATTCATCTTACTTACACTTCACTCTCTGCAAGTTAAGCATCTGGTCTGTCCTAGTTAGACTTGTGTAGTTAATGAGCAGAGATAGGACCCCACTGGCAGGAGTCATCCTGCCCGGCCTGGACAGCTGTCTTGAGGTAGAAATGCTTTTGTCCTCTATTTATGAAAGGGGGTCTTGGCATAGGAGGAGAGTGCTGTACGGGGTGGGGGAGGGTGGTAGAACAAATGTGAATGGAGTAGAAGAGGGAGGAGAATTGGGAAGGAGTGGGCAAGGAAACGACAGAAGAGTAACAACTGACCAAAGAAATGCCAGTGAGGTGATGGGCATATAACAGTAAATACAGTAACAACAGAGTAATCACTGAAGAATAGCAAGTGAAAATGCAGGAAATGGAGCTGAGCAATAAAAGACAGCGATAAAAGCATTGCTAAATTTAGCATCTCATTAGTCAATCAAGAAAAGCTGCTTGGACTGATGGATAGGGAAGATACCAAGCCAGTAACAAAATATAAAAGCCCAAGGGTAATGAAGGCAAATGACAGAGAAAAGGAAACGTGGCTCTACTTCCTACAGGGAAAAGGCTTCCAGACTGGAACAACCACCCTAGTGTTTTTGCAGCATGATGTCGATGTGTTTCTATTTGGGATTCAAAGCCCTCTGCAAGGGCAAAACTGCTGCCACACCTGGTGAGCTTTTTTCTCCCGTCATTTCAACCCCTGTGTGATTTGTGGTCTGTCTTGGTCAGGCTACAGGTTCACATCCAGGCTCACCATCCTACCCCGCATCTCTGCCCATCCCAGTGATACTCCAGCAGATTTCTATGCAAAATTCCAATTTATTATTACCAAAGATAGGATCTAGAGCTCCTTCACTACAACACTTCCTCAGGACAAAATTTTATGGGTTAAAGCATAAGCACAGCCAGGTTCCCTCTAAGTTCTCACACAGTTCTCTGCATTACTCACAGGCCATTTAAAGCCAAATTCTGCTTCAACAAAACTTATGTGAGAGCACTACGAGTCAGCCAGACAGCTCAGCAGTGATGCTGTGCCTGTTTACTGAGGGTTTGGACTGAGCTCCTGCCCCCACTTACCATCACTTCAAAGGAGGTACTGAGGCATAGAAAACCTGTGCCTGTGGCTTTTGTGATCCAGGAACTGTGAGGCTTAGGGGTTAGGAACTTCAAAAGGCAAACTTGTTGTTGGCAAACTTGACTGTAAAGGGCATTCTCCATGGGAACACTTGTAGAAGGGGTCTACAAATCAAAAAAATTGTCATTCATTGATCTACCCTCTTCTGCAGCCCTCACAGGAGATCAGCTTCACCATCCTCCCTACTCGAAAGCTTTCTTTCCAAGCATCTGCTTTAAACCTCCTCTGCTGATTTGTACACAATCTACATTGCAGAAGGAGGATTAATAGATTAATTCCCCTTTTTCTCCAGCAACATTTTAAATATAAGGTACAGTGATTAATGTTTCTAAATTATATCAGCATCCTTGGGCACAAATGTCAATATTGCTTCCCCACAGAAGAAAACTGTACCAAATTTAACTAAAGCAGTTAGGAGCCAATTTCTGTGGATTGGGACAACTTCCAAAACATTTGCTACTCATTTTACTTCTGGGCCCTTCTGTTTACTGGTTGTCTCATTCTACTCCCTATCATTCTACCAGGTTGTGCTTGCTCTACCTCTGAAGAGCTGCTGACCCTGTGTAATTAATTTCACAGTAACAGTATCAGTTTCACAGGTAAAACCACTGCTGTCAGTGCAGAAACAGAGAGTACTCAGTACTTGGTAAACAAGCATCTTTCAGATAAACCTGTTTCAAATAGCCCCCCCCTTTTTTTTGGTCACTGTTTCCTCTCATTTTTAAGCTATTTCATTCTCTGCCAGTCTTTTTTAATCCAGCCTCTTTAGCATAGGTATTACATGTCTATGTGGAAGAAAAATGTCAGTGTGCATTTAAAATCTGTCATGTACTCCTAAATCATTTATATACTAGAAAGGTATTTAATGCACTGCTAACTTGTATTTGGATCACTTTTTATTCTGAAGAAAATAACTAATGACTGCCAGCTAATATTTAATTCTGTCTAGACTACTGAATGTTATTTTTAAGACCATTGCAAAAAATCCGATTTTTCCAACCAGCTCCAAGAGATACAACAGAAGATAAACGTTTTCAAAGATAAAGAGATTTACTTATACTACTTTTAAATCTTTTGCATAAATATGTCCATTTAAAAATACACAGAAGTTAGCTTAATACAGTGTATAAAGATTAGGACAGTTATATAAGTGTTACTGAAGGAACACTAACCCTTCCCTAGTCAAAGCAGGAATAAATAGTAAATATTCACCTCTTCTATAATGCATTTTTTGAGTTCCCCTCAAAATATTTTACAAAGATGATCACAGGAAAACTGAAGCCTGTGTGACATGCAATGCCTGCAAGTATTTCTGTTCTATTTTTAATAGCAAGGAATTCTTTTTTTAGGCTACTGAAATGGCTGTTAAAAGCCATTAGAATATCTGCCACCTTCATACACACCTTTCGATAGGGAAAGGCAGGGACACAAGGAAACCCTTTCAGTCTGAATCTGTGGCTCTTTGAATCTTGAACTACCTGTAAAGACTACCTCGACTTAAGGAGAGCAGGATGAGCTCTGTGTCCTCACACCTCCTTTCCAGCTTCAACACTACCATCATATTCAGGGCACTCTTGTGCAGGCAACAGCTACAACGAATTGAATTGTGCTCCACAACTCAGTGGGCAATAGGACTAACTGCTAAGCTACTGAAGTTAGGGTTGGGTTTTTTTACCCCTTAGAAATGAGAATTAGGGCCGTGATCTACTCTGAATTCATGCTGCAAGGCTGTATTCAGATCACACCTTAGAGCGTGGATTTCTCTAAGGAGACGCAGTCTGCAAATCCTCTCCTTGCACTCAGACAAGACAGTGGAATTTGTCACACTTGCATGCTCTAGGTACCCAGCAAACATTGCCATGAAATTCCGGGCACCGATGACCAGAAGCCTGGATGTGGCAGGGAGGGAAAACATAGTTTTAGATTCGAGCACTTTAATTTCAAATATATCTCAGTTTAGGTGTCTGAACAAAATACAAGCAAAGATGACAGAAATAACCTAGACAGGAATCGCTAAAACTCAATGCATTTTTGAATGCAGCAAGCTCACTTTCAGACAGATACCTTTACTCCTCTTCTTGTACTCCTTAAGCTGCTCACCCCTCACCTTCAAAGGTTTCAGGGCAGTCTGCACAATCAACAACAGTGGACCTCCAACACTAATTCCTCCAGTTTGTGTACATATCCAAACATGGACCAAGGAAGGGATGGCCTTTGGCCAACTACTCAAAATATGGAAACAGCAGAGAAAATACCTGAGACATAGACACACATGAATTATGTGAAGAGTTAAGGGATGTGGAACTTAGCTGTTGGTCTTCAGTTTCCAGTGCTTACTTAGGTTAATCCTGTTTTTAAAATCTCTCTGTGAAGCTGGAATGTCAGATTTATCTACGGTTTTCTTCTCTGGAAGTTTAAAAATGTGAAATCGGCAGTTGCTAGGCATCAGTCACAATATTACAATAACTTGCATTCAGGAATAAGACGAAGCACAAATGCACCAGAAACTATAAGAGAGTCACTCCAAAATGAACAGCCTGTGGTAAAAAATAGAAGCTATGGTGAGTCATGTAGAAACATTTGTAAAACATCTTAAATATAATAGTTGGGATTTCAGACCTCTCAGTGGTTTTTTTATGAATGCAGGCTGACTTCTAACATAACAGATATTTTCAGAAAGCAGACTTGTTTTTGATGGAGAGATGCAGAAGGACACCTCCAGATGAACAGATCATACCTGGGCAGAAAATACATAAATTACTTCTGAGGTCTGGATCCCAAAATAATAAATGACAAAATACAATATTCGAGAAACACAGGCACTAAAGTAAAAGCATGATTTTTCACCTGACCACCACTACACTCTCAAGCAGAAAGAGGTGGGAATAACTTAAAAGCCACACCTCAACTCCTGGAAATATTTCTTCATCATTGCTGCAGCCCTGTTTAGTACTCTAAAGAATTTCACAATCACTGAACAGATTGGTTCTTTCCCTACAGCCTTTCCACGTAAGGTGAAACTTTCCTAACAAAATGCTAAACTGAGCCAGTGCTGTAGCAGCAGAAAGAAAAACCAGCCTCTCCACCTTATTCTAGAAAGGACAACTAAACCTGCTTAGACCCGGCCCAGCTTTTTTGAGAACCTAGTTTCGTCAGTCAAAAACTGACCTATCCACCCACATGCCATTGTAGATTTTAGGAAAAAAGATAATTATAAACAGCACCAAAGGGTTCCAGATTTACTACAGAAGGTGACATTTTCCAGACTACCATAAGCTGGGGGTTTTTTTCCTGATTTCCACAAAACACACTCTGCCTAGGTCTACTGGGCCCAGCTCACTCCACATCAAATATAAAGTACTCATTCCTATAAGCACCAGGCAGAAGTACTTTGGACAGAGATTAGAATTTAGTCATCAAAAGCTCTCAGAAGTATCCCATGGCATCCCATGTCAAAGCATGCTCCTTTTTGATCACGGCCTCATGGTTTATACACTACAACTCACAGTAAAGCCCTTGCTGATCTTCCTTTGTTAAAAGGCTCCATTTTCTGTAAGGACACTAGGGAAACCCACAGCAAAAGTGCTGCCTCAAACACAATCCGTCACTGACGTGCAGTTCCCTTGCTCGCCTTCTGCTCCGCAGTCCTGCTTGTTTGACCTCCGAGTAAAACACATCCCTAACACAAACGTTTCTCTCATGCTGGCTTTGCAGTCCTAACTAGCCTTGGTTCCCATCTCCCTGAGCCCTCACTGCTGCTATTGAAACCAGCTTTAGCTCAGAAGCAAGCCATTACAAAGAGGACAGACCTGCTATTCCATAAGCCAGCAAATGTACACACCTGCTTGCACACAGTGCTGCTGGCACTGTGGGGCCTACACACCCCTGTGCCCGTGTCAGTGACACGCTGAAAGTCACACAGCCAGCACAGGATGGTAGTAGGATGAGAATTCAGAGCTCCTGTCTCATCCTTCAACATTTAAACTACTCCCTCCTAATGAGCAGACTACAGTTTATCAGAACTCCTTTGGGATTAAGCAATTGCAGGTCTGGAGAGTTGTTCCTGGCAGGGCAACAAACTGGAAATACTCCCTCTCAGGTATAGTTACCACCGTTTCCATAACAGCAATTACTACCAGATTTCATCTGAAAACAATGCATTCTAAAGCTGTTCTCTTCATGCTTGGAGGAGACAAGTATAATTTACGCTCATAAATCAATCAGTTCCTGAAGGAGAGATCAGGATTTACCACAGAGCTGTCAAGCCAGAATCCATGAATATATAGATTTTCTTTTATTGAGTCAAAAAGCAACCAGCCCTCCAGCAGTGCCTCGACTGAAAAATCAGGCTCCTGGCTCCCTCTAAATGTAACCTCTCACACGTAAAGGCGCATCCCGTTGGCAAAGCCTGCCAATGGACTTCTGTTAACTTGGCCAGGTCGGCAAGGCATTCCCCGTGTTACCACCAGTGGCATCCCAGAGACCCTGCCAACAGCTCCTTAGTGACCCCAAAAAACAGTCACAGGAACTTGCAGCAGCAACTGAAGCAAAAGCTCCTTCTCTACTCCTGTAACTGAGCTTTCCAAGCACCCCATTTCTCAGGGAAAACTCGTTCATGCATGTGTGTCTGCCTGCGAACACCAGGCTCAGAACAAACAGCTCTTTCCCAGCAGCTGAACGCAGGGGAAAGGGAAGTCTTAGGGTTGCAGAGGCTCATGCTGGAGGTTACAATTCTTGTTAGCAAGAGGAAACACAGGTTGCCTCTTGTGCTTGCAATTTTCAAGGTTAACCCTTCGGACAGCTTTATTCCTTTGCTTTCCTGATTTCCCAGCTGATTAGAGAGGTAGTTTGTACCTTTCTGTTTCATAATTCACAGCAATTAGTAGAATAATGGTAGAAATTAAAAGAATAAATGTGACTGGACTCCTTTTCAGTAGCTGTGGAGCACCCAAGAGAAACACCTGCCAATACTGTTCCTTTAGCTTAACATAGTCCCTAACGTTGATACTCAACAACAAAAAACCAAAAAAACCACAAACAAACAAACGAACAGTAGGTATTTGTCTCCAAATATCTTTTGCCCCACATTACTCATTGTGCCAAAGTGTATTTTCTGTTTCAATTATCAGACTCCCAAAGATTCAGTCAAGTTAGCCTTATTTCTACAAATACACATGTGAGCATTCCCGTAACATCAAAGGCGGGTACATGGAATTGCTCCACATTATAATGCACTGAGCACAGCTATCAGAATTTTTAAAAATCAATTGCAACAAAGGTTTAGCCTCTAGGCAAAGGTCCTTAAATTAGCAGCTTCAATGCTGAATGCCAAATGGGCAAAAGAAGTAGGGCATCCCGGCTGAATGGGGACCCTGCACCTGCCCACACACTGGAAATGGAAAGGGATGCGTTATGAACCTAAACACAAACGAACCTAAGCATTTCTAAACCAGCTTTCTCTAGAGAATTGCCTGTGCTCACATTTCTGTGTATCACGTTCACTTTAGCTCACTGACTGTAAAGCACGCGAGGGAGAGCTCTGCTCGGCAGCCAGCGGCAGGGGATGGGTGCACACCTCGAACTCCAGTTCTGTCCAGCAGCAGAACACACAGACTGCAGCACGTCTCAAGTCCCGTGCTGCCAACTTACTTTTCTGTTTCCCTCCCTCATTTCCCTGCCAAGGTTACTCTCCTAGCTGTCACAGAAGACGTACATGATCTTTCTTCTACTGTTTTATGTCCACTTATTAAACACCCTCCTTCCTGCCAGGGGAACCCAGAAAGAAAGCTGGATACCCTCTGCCCCGAGCGCTTGCCAGTTCCCACCAAAATGAAACAAAGCCCTTCACCAAGGGGAGGCAATAGAGACAAAAACAGGTCCCTTCACAAAAGAGACTTGAAAGGGTGTTCAAGTCGTTACACAAACGATTTGCTGCTTTTAAGAGCGAAAGGCTTCAAAAAGGCAACTCCACGTGAAGAAGCCGGCTCTGGGTTAATTCATTAGCGCCAAGGAAAAAACTGTGAAGGATGGCGACTCCTGATGCGAGTTTGCCCTACAGGGAGAGGGATGCAGCCTGAAAAAAACAAACTACCAAAGAGCACTTTTCAACCCAGTCTTAACGAAAACACAGGATCCCTTCTATAAACCTTAAACTTGCCTCGCTCGGCAGGAAAGTGAGAAAACAGCAGTAAAAAGTTGGGGGAGTATGGAGAGGAGGGACAAGAAACTTAAAATCAAGAGAACGGTGGTCACACAGAGGCAGCCCCGAGGAGCCCGCGTGAGGGACGGGCGCTGCTCTCCGGGCGGGGAGCGGGCTTGACTCCCCCGTGCCCGGAGTTTTTGGGTAAGGGGCACCGAGCGCGTCGCAAAGCGGGAATGGGGCACAGCCCCGCGCGGGAGCCTGAAGAGGGGAAACGGCAGAGCCTGAGGGGAGGCGGAGAGCGGCGGGAAGCGGGGATGGGGACGCGGCGGGAAGCGGTGGAGCGTGGCGGCCGCGCATCCCCCCAGCCCGCACGCACCTCCTGGAACAGCTCCAGGCTGTAGGTGTTGTCGTCGTCGGCGAAGAAGAGCACCCCGGGCTGCGGGGGCGGCAGGTGCTGGTGCCGCTGCCGCAGCCAGGCCAGGCCGGCGTTGCGCTGCTCGGTGGCGCGGGGCAGCCCCGGGCGCTTGTAGCGGCGCGGCGTGGGGACGTGGAGGTGCGTGCAGGGCAGCCCGGCGCCAGCCACGAAGCGGGTCACCAGCTCGCTGCGCGCCGCCGCGTCCTCCACCAGGATCCAGTGGAGCCGCGA